>JAJOZX010003554.1:365000-395000 GCA_023014485.1 Bathynomus jamesi | reverse complement strand
AATTACAGTATATTCATTATCCTTTTAGTCATTCTGACTGACAGAATTTATTAAGGAAGAGTAAGTAAGCTAGAATGGTACCATACATTGGGCAACGAGGGATGACGTTATGGCTTAACTTAAGGCAACCAGATAAACATACAGTAAGTGTATACATTACAAATGTACAAGCTCCATTACTTTATTAGTAACAAAACGGATCAGTTATTTACATGAACATGAAATCAGTTGGCGATGGAATGTCTGGAACCCATGAACTGATCAGTTTATCCTCTAAATCAGCGCTGTCCAACTTGCGGCCCGCGGAATGGACGTTTGCCAAATTTAATTTCTGAATTTTCTTTCCTATTTTGTCAGTTCTAGTAGGGAGAACAACATTCAGCGGGTTCCTAAGTCGTATCAACCAACAGTGTATGATTATAGGCAACATCTTGGCCGCGCTTTATAGAAGTTGGACAGCACTACTCTAAATTAATGAGGAAGTTCATAAAGCTGAACAAACCGTACTGATTTCTGTTTGAGTTAGAATTTGGCAATAAAGCTTATAGGGGCAGAGAGTTCTAATAGTAAGGATTCTAATGGTATAATATTTATCAACATTTTAATTACTTAAAGGTATTGACAAGAGTTTAATTTAGAAAATGCAATGAGGTATCGATAAACACTCTTTAGTATTTGTACTTTATGTAAAAGGCATTCGGGAACACTCCATTATTTGCGATACTGAAAAAAAATAATAATCATTCAAGGGGGGGGGGGGGGGGGGAGTCAAAAAGTGGCACAGCGTTTAGGCAAAACTAATGTGGCCCCATTGCTCTATTACCGAGTATATAATTATGTACAGTACGTAGCCAATATACGAGTTGTGCTAACCTGGAGATTTTATAAGATAAGAACTTCTTAAATTACGTAAATATAATACTTAGTGGACGTATGATTAAGAGTTATTATCGTATGGCCAACAGAATTGCACCTTAATACTTTCAAACAACGCAAACCATGAAAGGGGGCGATGACGTATCGAAACGAATGTTTCATGTTCCTTTACGAAGTTAGATTTTAGCGAAAGACATGCAATAACATGTTTTCTATATAATTACAGACACATAAATTTAGCAAAATCATTAATCTGAATTTTTTATCGTATTGATAACAGTTAATTTTAGTAGGTACTTAATATACAGGGTGGGCCGTAAGTTTCCATACATAGGAAAATTTAAACGTTTGTTTTTATGTTTCAGATACCCTAAGAATATGCGTTTGACGAAAGAGCAACGAATTGAAATCATACTGATGGCTGGGTCGGGAAGCAGTCGCATGGTTGCAATGAACTTTAACAGACAACATGGAACGAACATCACACACGACACTGTGGCAAAACTTATTAACAAGTTTCAGAAAACTGGAAATGTTGCAGATCAACCGCGAAGTGGTCCAAGACGTACAGCCACCGATGAAGACACAACAGCTACGATACTTACAGCGCTTACACGGAGTCCCAGAAAAAGTACACGACGGTTGTCTGCAGAAAGTGGTGTCAGCAGATCGAGTATCTGGCGCATTTTGAAAGCAAACAAATGGCATCCATACAAATTGCATATGGCACAGCATTTGAGTGAAGACGACCCGGATAGACGGATGGAATTCTGTGAATGGGCATTAACCAAAGTGAACGAGGATGCAAACTTTTCAACTAAGATCTTGTTTACTGATGAAGCAAATTTTTACGTCAATGGAGAGGTTAATCGGCAAAACATACGTTATTGGAGTAATGCTAACCCTAACTGGCTGAGTCCGACGAAGATGCAAGGTGCCGGTAAAGTGATGGTGTGGGCCGGGATATGGGGTGACAGAATTATTGGACCAATTTTTGTCAGTGGAAATCTTAATGCCGAAAGGTATCTTAACATGTTGCAAGAAGAGATTTTCCCATCCCTGCTAAACGAGGAAGGTAACTTCCCAGTTTACTTCCAGCAAGATGGAGCTCCACCTCATTATGGTCTTCACGTGCGTCGGTATTTGGATCAGCAGCAGTTTCCGGATGCTTGGATTGGTCGGCGTGGTCCTGTGGAGTGGCCTCCAGATCCCCAGATCTCACCCCCTTGATTTCTATCTTTGGGGGCACTTGAAGGCCATGGTGTATCAGGAAAAGATACGAGACATAAATCATCTAAAGGAACGTATCACCAACGCCATTACAAGCATAACGTCAACTGTGCTAATGCGTGTTCATCAACAGTGGGGAACACGTATTGAAATGTGTTTTCAAAACAATGGCAACCATGTAGAGCATATTATATAAATAAAAATAGTTGTTCATAAAATTTTTTTATTTTTCCTATGTATGGAAACTTACGGCCCACCCTGTACTAGTTTTCCAAGGCCATATATATATATATATACTGTATATATTATATATATATTGTCTATTTCAGTGTTTGAAGGCAAATCCTTCTTATGCATTTCATCGAAGACACGCGGTTTTGGAAATTTCACTTTTGTTACTGGGATATACTGTTAACAGAGAGCCCTCTAACTCTTTACATGGGGAAAATGGCCTACTTAGCAAAATTGAATCGTTTGCCGATTTGTAAATTTACTTTTAAAATTTACGAATCGGTTGCCGATTTGTAAATTTACTTTTAAAATTTCCTTGCAATTTTCTTTATATATTATTTTTACTTTGCGTTATATATATCTATATATATTATATATATATATATTATAATATATATATATAAATTTTTTAAAATCTTTTAGGTGAGATGTAGTTGAGATTGTGTAGTTTAGTGTTTCGTGCTACTCATTTTGGTTTTCTATTTCAAAGTTTCATGTGTGTTGGGTACACGAGGTAACGTGAATGCATAATGTGAAAATTATTGTTTCTGAGTGGAGGTTTGTACCTGCTTAAGCGTAAGCACAGTGTGAAGGCTTTACTTGGAATTTTCTATTACTATCTATTTCGTTATCTTTGACTACCCTACACTGGCTCCTCGGGTATTTGGTAGCCTTTTATAACTTCTGTAATACTTCCGTAGGGATGGGGAAATCGCTCGATTAGTTCTGGTATCGATAAACCGATAAAACTGATACCATAACAAGAACTGAAATTGAAAAAAAAAAACTTAAATCGAAAAATTATGAAAAAAATTGAAATCGAAACAAACTGAAATAAAATTGAATAAAAAATTGGAAACTTTTATCAAAATAAAATAAATGTTTTTATTCCAATGTTATTTACAAGAACACAATAAATACAATAGAAGGGTTAGTTAGAGAATAAGCAAGGAAAAACAAAAAATATCTTTAAAAATTTCTAATGCGAGATTTTTGAATAGGCCTAAGGCCAACTGATACCAAATTCCTCCCTATACAGTCTTTTAATGATAAACCCCTAATGAATAATATAGAAAGGGTTATTTTTATGACTGGTAGACAGGGGTGGGGTGGGGCAAGCCTTACACTATGGTATTCACCGTGACATCTGTAAAGGAAAACATTCATAAGGCCTTTATGAGGACTAAATTTTTGAGTTGTCATTATCATTATCATCAATACCGATATAAAACTGATATCGAAAAAGACAGACTAAAATGAATCTAAAACTGAAATCGTAAGCGGAACTGATATTTTTCAGTTCCCCATTCCATATATATATATATATATATATATATATATATATATATATATATACATATATATAGTTCGGAAAATATTTCAAACTTTGGCTACGAGTCCAAAGTTTCGAAATTTCTACAACAAATTTCAGAGTCGGCGAAAATTTCTAAAGTTTGGAGCATTCCCAACTTGAAAACATCAATAATATTACATCTGCGTCTAATAATCACCACGCTATTTAACACATTTCAAATCCTTTCAAGTATAACATGAACTCGGCTTCACAAAGATTATATATCTGGACCTCCTTTCCATATTTAGGCGTATTTGTATGGACTCCGTTAAAATAATATGGTTGACCCGTATCTTAATTAAATTAATGAAGAGTTAAAAACTCAACTTCCCATCGGAGTTGTGGACGACGCACAGTGCCACAAATGGGTTAAAAAACGGCCAAAAATTATTTTTTTCAATTGTACTAGTTTTATGTAGTTGAAATGTTTAATTATGATTTATTTTAATAAAAAATTATGTTTAGTACCTTTTGTATATATGTAATGGTGACATATTGAGTGATTTTTCTATAAATAATAATAATATTCCAAATCAATAGGTTATGACCTACTGTAGTTTCTTAAGTTTCTCAAATTACTAAAAATATACTAAACAGATAATTGTTAATTGGGCCTATGTTTTGCAGATTTTGTCAAATGACATACTAAAATAAGTATGGTTTCATTTTAATCACTATACACATCTATTGTTTAAAACATTATTGATAACTGCCACTATATCAGAAGGGGTAAAAAGAAAACATCGTAATACCTCTTAAAGTTTATGAAATTAATTCCCCCAAAATAAGTGTGACAACTGATATGAAAAAAAGTGTAAATAGTGTAAACAAAATTACAAAAACTTCATATTTAGAACATATCTTCCTCATCAGAACTAATATTTAAATTCTCTAATATTTCACTCTCTTTTAAAAGTGAACGTGCCTCTTCTGACATCTCTCTCAATTTGGGGTTTCTATTCTTTTTTCGAACTGTACTAATGACTGGATCGCTTGATACTAAAAGATAATGAATTTGATCTTGCATAGTATTCAGTCGAGATGTTTTTCTGGAATGATGGAGACGAACATTTCTTATTACTTTATGTAGACATTCTTGGCATTCTTCTGAATAAAACCAATTGGATATAGATGATTTTTCATCACCAAACCTCCATGTAGAAGTACTTTGTGTACTGAAGCAGGAATTTTATACCATGGATATAAATTTACAATAGTCGTAGCAGCTTTTCGACAATAAGATTCAAATTTTGCAATGTCAACGTTGGTTTTGACAACTGAGAACCTGCAAGATACAGTAGAGCAGTGGTTCTTAACCTTTTTACTACCATGCCCCCTCTAGGAATTGGTCCTTCCCTCCACGCCCCCCTTGCATCAAAATAACATTCTCTCCCAGATTTTAAAGAAAAATGAAAAAAAAGGTTTTAATCTCTTTATTGAGTATGAATTAGTGAGATACTTGACACTGCTTCTTAGCTACTAGATCTTGAATGCGTGGTTGAATGCCAGAGAGTGCACAGCGTAAGTCCCCTTCAACATTCAGCTGTTTCTGTACTTGGTCTTGACAGCAACGAGCGTGGAAAATGCAGCTTCACAAAGATACGTGGATCCGAACATAGTTAGAATCCGAAGAGCCTGATGTGAGATCAGAGGGTAAACAGGAAGGTACTTGACCCAGAACGTCTCAAGATCCAGTTCTTTGAAGTCTTCCTTAGCTGTGGAGTTGAACTTCAACTCATAACTTCATAAACTTCTCAATATTAGCCCATGCTCTCGTTAAGAGAATAACAAATACAATTAGAGAAATTCCTGTTTTTCCCCAAGGGATCGCGGCCCCCCCTGGAAATTACCGACGCCCCCAGGTTAAGAACCACTGCAGTAGAGCATATCAATTACTTTTCTTGTTCACACCTGTGATTTCGGAAAATATCTCTGCATTTTGGAAAGCTTTCTTGCTGTGTTTCCATCATTTGTGTTTCCAGCCCCTGCTTTCGGATGATCCACCAGTAATGAAGTCGTTTTCTGAAATCCCACTTGATCTGTTTTTTTCTGGCTTGCACACTCTTCTTTTCCTCTTCAGTTCTAGCCATCCATTTTTTAGTTTCTAATTTATATCCAATAGTAAGATAAATTCAAAAAATCTAATCCAGCAATGCAATATTGAGAGACCATATTCAACAGCATCAGTATTAATTATTTCTTTTTTCAAGAGAAAATCATGTCATTCATTTGGGATGGTTTTGCTAAACATAAATTACATGACTGTGTTGAAGTAGTATCTGTAATTGCATTGATAGCCTTTCCATCAAGCATAGTTAGAGATAACTCGTATTTCATGGCAATTTCAACTTCAGTATTTTCTCCTACTCTAACTTTATGAGTGGTGTAACTGGGAATCACGCATCACTCTTCTTGCAGACTTAGTTAGTTAATACATGAAAAACATGTTCTAACACGCAAAGTCGCAAATAGTCGCAAAAAGTTTTGTTTCTTTGATTTACTTAAAGGTTGCATTAATGTTTAACACAAAATTACATTCCTCAAAATCCCCCATTTTTTGTTTGCTAATTTTACACATTTTCTAGATAACAATTTAATCTGTAATCTATGATATTGCCATAGTTTTTTTAATTAATGCTATCTTTTTAGTTTTCAATAAAAAATATGCATGAAAATGTTCTAAACTGTTTATTCTTTCAATAGAACTAAGCAGAACATGAAACTACAGACAATTTTTTGTGATATAGAACTTCAAGTAAGTTGTTAGAACAAACATATTTTGTCCCCTCCAAGATATTTTAAGACAATGTATATTATTTCGTAGATTTTTCTTGCCTTAATGTAAGAGAATAAAATTTCAAATACTTAAATCAGTAAATAGAAGTGTTTTATTTTGACGTGGAAATGGTTTTAATAGAATTTACTTAAATTTGTTATTTTTGGTTTTTGGCCGTTTTTTAACCCATTTGTGGCACTGTGCGACGTATGGAAGTTCATTTGAAGAGAAGGCCTTAAGGATCGCTTTAAAAATGAATGTTTGAATATTGAATAAAAATGTACTGAAACAGTGATGTACAAAAAAATTAGAATTATTTAATTTTGTAACGTTGTAAAATAACACATGTCCTAAGCTAAAAGCTAAAGGAACATGTCCCTTGTAACAAAGATAATAATTTTATCAACACTACAAGACTGCAATAATAATAATAATGATAATAATAATAATAATAATAATAATAATAATAATAGATTGGGTCTCTTCTTCCTCAAACTTCTTTCTTATTTTATTCCTTTTGTCTGTGCTTCACGATTTTGACTTTGTGGTGCTCAATTTGGAAGAGCCAACTGTATCACGTGGTTTAGTGACCATTAAAATGAGATCTTTTCCCTTCACGGAAAATTTTCCACGAATGTAAGCTTTGTAAGCACCCCTAAACGAATTAATTCCTCCGCAATCTCTGAGGATGGTGAGATGCGATTGAACGAAACGTGTCATGTATTGAATTTTGAGATTAAATTTAGTAATAATAATTAATAATTATTTTAAAAGGAATTACTTGTAACGCGTTGAATGTTAACAAGAAAATCAATAATGATTGTTTTAAATAGAACAAAATTTGGCTGTTGCCAAGGGAAAAAAATAGAAAAATCGTGGAAGTATATCTCGGAGGCTGTAGATTTCAAATGTCCACTCGGCCAGGCTGTTTCGGAATTTATTAGATGGACAGCGTTCATTTCTTTAAAAAAAATTTAATTTGTGATTTTAAATTGATTTACTGAGTTCTTTCTCCACGATATAATGTCAAAATATGTATTCACACTTGCTTTTTCCTTCATTATCTTTGTGTGAATGAAATAAGCAAATTAAATGGAATAAAATGAAGAAAAAGTTGCAATTTTTATTTATTGATCATTGTATTTACTTAATCTGTGTCATTTACTGTTTTGTACTTATCTTTACTGCTTTATTATTGATATTACTGAACTCTATATACTGTAACAGCATTTGGTACCCGTGGCTTTTAACTGGGAGACAAAACATAAACGCAAGACATTTTAAAATGGAGCGGGAAGAATTTGAAAGACGACAAATTTTACTTTAGTTATCTTGTTTACTTAACTTACACAAAGAGAATGAATGGAGAAAGTGTGAATGCGTGTTTTAATATTATATCGTGGAGAGAGAATTCACTGAACCAATTTAAATCACAAATTGCTTTTCTTTTTTCTTTTAAACGAACACGATCGGATCTTCTACAATAAATACAGAAACAAGTCCGCCTGAGGGAGCGATTGAAATCCACAGCCCGGAAAGATGTACTCCCGCGATTGGTCCATTTTTTTCCCCTTGGTAACAACTAAATTTTCTTTTTAACATACGACGCGTTACACGTAATTCCATTTAAAGTAACCATTAAATATTATTACTAAATTTCAGCTTAAAATTCAACACAATCTTCCTCAATCCATCTTTCCTCCTGTCTATGACCTTCCATCTTTTAAACGCAGTGTCTAGACATCTCGAAAATCCCAGACCTTGATTTTGGCTCTCTTCTTCTTCTATGGGAGGGGCGCTTTTGCGAGCATTTGTCCTTGGCCCCTCCTTCACGCATAAAAAAAGAAAAGACTAAAAATGAAAGCCGTTGGAGAGAAAGAACAGACCTACCTAATTTGTGGCCACCGTCCGGAGCACAGTAGGTGCTCCGGACCTATTATCGTTTCTCCTTTCAGCGAAGTGAAGATAACTAAGGTCGGGGGTTCGAATACAGATGATGTTGGTAATATCAATAAGGAGTTAGAGCTGATTCATTATTATTACCTATTATTTGCTGGAACTAATATATATATATATATATATATATATATATATATTATATATATTTATTTATCTTTTCCTCTTTCAGCTTTGAAGTGAAAGTTTATAACTTTTTAATTGTTTCCAAGCAGAAAAAATCGAAAGTTTTTTCCAATAAATGGATATATATTTGCAGTATTTCTATTTTAATTGATGTGTCAATAAAAATTGATGAAATCGAAAATATATTGAGATGTTCGACATGTGAGATCGAAAAGATTAATTTCCTTTAAGGTCCCCTTAAGTAATTCATTATTTCTTCAAGGAGTTTTACCAGTCGTATACAGTATACCGTACATTATATATATATATATATATATATATATATATATATATATATAATTTAGGGTGATTCAAAAAAATCAAAGTTTTTTTTTTAATTGTTCAACCTGTATTTTTGTTCCCTATGACAAAAAAATAGTGTATGCCAAATGTGGTGAATTTTAAATAAAATTTACTATGTGCTACCAGGCGTCAAAGTTTCCCTTATTTTCAATTTGTTTGTTTTTACAACTTATGATTTTATGTTTAATTGTTTGAATTTCAGAATTTTTAATTAATGGTTTATATACTAGCTTGCTTTTAATTGTTGTTTGGAACTCGTAATTTTGATACCAATTAATCGATTATGGAAGCTAGGCCTAACTCACCAATCACCATCACCTAGTTGCTCAGTTGGGAGAAGTTCTACAAGAAAAGAAACTGGAGTATGGCTAATTGGGCAGCCCTCTGCAATACTAAAACATCCGTATTACCATCAGAGAAGGAAATGATGGCCCTCTTCATGCACTACAGAAATATTAAAAAGCGAGGCATTAGAGAATCACGCTACTCTACTGCGGATGATGTGCTAGCAGTTTGGAAAAAAACAGGAATACCAGCAAAACAAAGAATACATGTAGTAGATAAAATTCAAGGAATGCTGAAGGAATGGCAGCTGCTTAAGAAAAATAAAGCAAACAAATTGAAAAGATCACAAAATTTAAATAATAAAGAAGAAAAATGGAAAGATAAACTTGAAAACTTATTTGACATTGCTCATGAGAATGCTATGCAGCTTATAAAAATAGATGATAAGAACTTCTTGAAAATGCAACGTGAGAAAGGACGTCATGGAATAATGGGTACCATTGATAAGGCTGTTGCTAAAAAAGAGCAAAGAGCAGCAGAAAAGCAACAACGTTATGAAAAGAGGAAAGCAGAAGAAGAGATCAAAAGAAAGAAGAATGAAGAGGCTGTCATACTCACCAGTACATCATCAGAATCAGAATCAGAGGAGAGTAAAAGCGATGAATCTGGTTTCTGTGCACAACCTTCAACATGGAAAAGTAAGGTAGGCAAACGTAGAAAATTGTTTGATGATAAATTATTAGGAAGTCTTGATGTTGCAAAATTGAGTGACAGAAATGCGTCTCTAGTTTTAATGCCAACAATCAGACATCGCTTGAATGGGGCATCTGCGAACAAATAAAATGCGTGTGTTTCGATACAACAGCAGCCAATACTGGCCCTAGAAATGGTGCAGCTATTCTTCTAGAACAAAAATTCGACAACGATTTATTGTGGCTGGCATGTCAACACCACATATTTGAAATTATGCTGGAAGCTGTTGTTTCAAAGTCTTTATCACCATCTTCTGGCCCAGATATAGTCCTTTTTAAGAAGTTCAGAGAAAAATGGTCAAGCATTAATAAGGAGGACTACGAAACAGTATTATCAGATCCAGATATCTATGAAAATTTTCATGACATCAAAGATGACATAATTATATTTGCAGCAAATCAACTAGACACATTCCAACCAAGAGACGATTACCTAGAACTATTGCAGTTAACAATTATTTTTTTGGGAGGTGAACCAAAAGGTGGAATCAAATTTAAACATCCAGCGGGACTTCATCAGGCTAGGTGGATGGCCAAAATTACATATTCATTAAAATTTTTTGTTCAAATCTCAGTTCAAAATTTCAGTAAAAGACAAAAAAGGACTAAAAGACATCTGTCTATTTGTTACTCGGTTATATGTAAAGGCGTGGTTTACAGCTCCTGTGCCATCTTGTGCTCCTCGTCTTGATCTGGAATTATTACAGAATCTTGTAGTCTACAAACAAATAAATGACACAATTGCATTTGTTGCTATTAAAAAACTGTTAGGTCACCTCTGGTACCCATCAGAAGAACTGGTAGCGTTGGCCTTTTATGATGATGAAGTGCCTACTGAAACAAAAAACAAAATGGTAAAGGCCTTGCAAAATAAAACAGAAAGTCTTCCTACAAAACGGGCTTTTCTAGATCCTGCACTTATTCTACCGAAGAAATTAGAAGATTTTGTCACATCAAATACTCAAAGATTCTTTACAATAACAGAATTTAGTTCAAAATTTTTACTCAAAGATGGTAAAGAATGGCATAATGATGAAGAGTTTAACTCCGCTAAGAAATCTATCAAACAGTGGAAAGTCGTGAATGATATAGCGGAAAGAGGAGTAAAATTAATGGATGAATATAATAAAATACTAACACATGACGAAGATCAAAAACAATTCTTGCTACAAGTAGTGAAAAACTACAGGGCTGTTTACCCTGATAGAAAAAAAGAAACATTGATGAAGTAAGGACAGCTAATGTCTCAAATATCATGCTAGTTTAATAATGCATGCTTGTGGTTATGGTAGGGCCTACGGGGGAGCTTTCCACATTAAATAAAACAATGCGCCTTGTACTGTACCTCCTGGGTGGTGTGGAAAAATTTGACAATTTGAGTCGTTCTGTCAATTTTTAATTGCTGGTAGCAACCCTTAAAAATTAAAAATTTGCTAAAATATTTTAGGATAGTTATTTTTATGCTGAAATGAACCATTTAAAGGGTTGAACACATTAAAATATAAAAAAATGTTTTTTACCCCCATATTTGAATCACCCTAAATTATATATATATATATATATATCGAGGAGTCGGCAAAAAAAAAAGGGAGACCTCGAACTTTGGCTGTAAAATCCAAAGTTATGGTCAGAGTTCAATATTTTTTTCATACCCTACAACTAAGTAAATTTCCTATACGGTGAGCGGATTTCAAAGAAAACTAATGAAAATTACGGATTTATTGAACATTTCTTTATGCCACTGGAAATTCTTCGTTTACACTACTATTGCATTGTATGTGCAGATAAAAAGTTACAAAGTACTCACATATGGTGCTACCGTGATGTTAAAAAAACTGCTCGATATGTTTACCACGAACTTCTACAACCTTTTTCAGTCTAGGACGGAACTCATCTATGGCTTTATTGATTTGTTCTTGTGGTAGCTCATCCCATTTTTCGAGAAGAAGCTGTCGTAAATGAGCGACATTTCTTACTTTGACCCAATAAATTCTGTGACAAATTTTCCCAAAGGCCGTAATCGACAGGATTTAAATCAGAACTGTTTGGTGGCCAAATTTAATACCGCTACCTGGTATTCTTTTGATATCTCCTGTTTTATCGATTTTTCTTGAGAAGCTTGTCCAAACCTGCTGCAGTTGGCCTACGTTAATTAAAATCGCCTTAATTATCAACTTGAACCTATGATTAGCAAGATTTTTCTGGAATATTCGCCATAAATCCAATTTCTCAGCTAAAATGCTAAAAGATGGTATACAAACCATAAAATTACCTAGTACTAACATACTAAAATTTCGTGGTTCTATGTATCGTATTTGCCGAGATAGGAAGGATTTAAAAGGTCTCCCTTTTTTTTTTGGCCGACCCGATATATATATATGAAAATTATTTCACGAAAGTATATATATATATATATATCTGATATTTCCTTTTCCATTTATGCAGGAATGTTGAGTATAAATTTGGTATTTATAGTTCGAAACATCGCAATATCAGTGCACAAACTGAAACATTTTTGAGATGGTCTTATATTTTCTTTGACTAAAATGACAAAGCAATTGAATAAGTAAATATAATGAAACTTAAATCCCATATTTATATATTGAAAATGAAGATTACGAATGAAGCCAAATTATGTATTTATCGTACTTTATATCGTATTTTTTTTATCGTAGTTTATTAGCATTAGTATCCTTTTTATTCGTCTATTCAAATTCGAAATCAATTCTTTATCGTTCTTACGATACATATACGATAAAATATACAGTAAATAGTCTCTTTTGGTCATTACAGTTGGGGTTTTCATTGGTTCGTCCAAAGAGATGATCAAAGTTGTCATTTTAAAACGAGCTTAACGCTTTGTTGGAAAGTATGGGATTATACACATACTTTCTGATAAAATTAGACAAAACAACATAAAACAAAGTTGTTTAACAGGAATAGTGTTAATATTTAGTTAATATTTCGCAAACTGTTATTTCTGTTCGCTGAAAATAAAAGGAATAAAGCCGAAGCGAATAAAGGAATATATACACAATTTATACTTTATAGAAAAGGGGTGCTCAAACATGTCAATATCCAGGTTTGTTTTTATTCAATAGCCCTTCTTGACGGTCTGCTTCAAAGTGTGTATGTATATAACTATATATATACGAGGGCCACTCAATATAATTTGCCCCACCTTTTATTTTTCTTTCCAAGTTTCCTTGTAAGTTCCAGAAATTTTGTACACAAGTAGTTACATACCTTTTTACAAGTTTTTATTTTTCCACATACTCTCCATCCTTTTCTACGGCTTTCCTCCATCTCGAAACAAGGGCCTTTATTCCTTGCTGGTAACACTCCGCTGGGTTCCGCGGGAGCCACCTCTTAACCTCCTCAACAACCTCATCGTCACTCTGAAACTTTCTTCCACGAATAACATCCTTCATTGGCCCAAACAAATGGAAGTCTGAAGGTGCCAGATCCGGGCTGTATGGAGGATGGTGTAACACAGTCAAGCACATTTTTGTGATGGCCTCTCTTCTTTGCACTGTTGTATGGTCTTGCATTATCGTGCAAAAGAAGAACGTCTTCCAGTTTTCTCTCCAGTCGAACTCGCTTTATACGTCTCTGGAGTCTCTGTAGGGTAGGAATATATGCCTCTGAGTTGATTGTTTGTACTTTCTTCATAATGTCCACCAGAATCATCCCTTTCATGTCCCACAAGATGGTGGCCATAACCTTTCGTGCAGAGGGAGCCATTTTGAACTTTTTCTTGCGTGGGGAGTCTGCGTGATGCCATTCCATGGATTGGTGTTTTGTTTCAGGTTCAAAGTGGTGTACCTAATTCGTGAAGGGAAGTCATCCCCTTCTGTCTCGTATCGAACCAACGACTCAGAAGCAATTTCTTTTCTTTGGGCTTTGTGATCTTCAGTCAGTTGGCGAGGAACAAACGTGAACACACTTTTGAGTATCCCAGTTGCTGAATTATCGTATTCACACTTCCTTCACTAATTCCTAGCTCCAGTGATAGCTTCTTGTACGTGACGCGCCGATTTGATCGAATGATGCTATTAGCACGTTGCACAGTGTGAGATGTCACAGCCGATGCCGGGCGACCGCTGCGTGGCTCATCATCGAGGCTGGCTCTCCCTCTCTCCGATGATCTCACACGTTTAGAGCGTCAAACTGTGCTTCGATCAACAACAGCATTTCCGTAAACGTTTTGTAGACGTTTGTGAATATTTCCAACTGTTTCCTTCTCTGCGGTTAAGAACTCGATAACAGCTCTCTGTTTACGACGCACATCACTGTCAGACGCCATTTTCGAAACTGCGTTAATCATCGGTTTTATACAAGGGCGTTTAAAAGCGGTTTTATACAAGGAGGGGGAGGTTCAAACTGGAAAAATCCTGTTACTCGTATGTGAAGCGCAGAAAGTTCAAACTTACGGCACAAAAGACATTTCAGCCACATGGCCTATTATTTAGCTAAAAAAAAAAAAAGGGTGGGGAAAAATATAAATACCTAAGGCTCTGAGAACGCACTATAATAATAAAAAAAAAATCACGTGTCAACCCTCTTGCTTGGCCAATTTGGCGCATTGAATTTTACATATTATATGTGTTAAACCATGTATACTATTTTCACTATGCACTAATAATGCATTTCACCCAGCAGCGACCCTCTAGGTAAAACCTATCATTCCCATAGTAAGCCATTATACAGCATATCAGAATGATACTTTTTGCGCAGACAATACACACACACACAAACTCTGTGTGTGTGTGTGTGTGTGTGTGTGTGTGTGTGTGTAATATATATATATATATATATATATATATATATATATATATATATATATATTGTCCAATTGACAGTAGACCCTAATGATATAATTAGTTCAATTCAAGATTGTTTATGGGTCACCAATTTGATCTTTCAATCAAATAAATAAATGTTATCAATAAAACGGGATTAATAAGCTTCGTTGGGTTTTAGTTTAATTAAACGAAACAAGATAGATAATTCTCACAGTGAATAACGTTACAATATTTAATTAATTGTGCAGTAAGAAAAGTGCGTAAGTTACTGATTAACGTTGATAACAAAAGGACAAATGCGCAATATATTAATTGAGATTTGAATTTAATTATTCATTGAACTCTACTTGCACGACTGAAATGAATTTGGAGTTATTTAAGTTAATAATGAATTAATATGGGGTCCACGTGTGAGCCTGCTTAAGAAAGCTTCTGGCATCTTGCGAAGCGCCAACTCGACTGAAAAAGGATGTGATCATGCGAGGCCGAGGGTTTGACGGTCCTCATCTGGTCAAAAAGAATGAAGACGTTGTTTGAGGCAAAGAAACGATCAAGGGAAATCTTGTGTCGGCTTGAAAACGAGTGAGAAAGGAGTTCTTGAGAAGGCATAAAATAAATCTTCGGAAAGAGTTACTGTATGCTCATATATATATATATATATATATATATATATATTAGTGGTGGACCGGATGTCAGTTTTTCAACATCTGCGGATGCGGATTTTTAATTTCAATATCCGCGGATGCGGATATTTAGTTAAGCCATCAATATAATATAGAATTATGAATATATGACATAATTTTTCAAATTTCGTGATATTACTATTATGGGAGGCAATGCATAAGAATTAAAATTAATATTAATGTTTTCATTATGATAAAAATAATAACTTTCTCAAGAGTTTCAGCCACAGAAAATTCAATGAAACAAGTTTCATTCAATTTTCTGTGTTACCACCTATTTATATTTTCAGGTTTATATATATTTGTTTGTTCATTAATAATTAATTAATGCTTTACATCAGGGGCCTTCAACCTCTTTTAGCTTACCGCCCACTTTTTTATTTTTTGAGAATTAAAAAAATTTATCGCCCACCTTAGGGCAAAAAAAATAAATCATCATAATTAATAAAAGAAAAAAGAAAATAAATGTTTAATTACCTTTAATGAGAGCCTTGTGGTTGATGCTTGCTAATTAAAACTTTAAGTTGGGTTTTATTTTAGTAAGAAACAAACGAAGATCTCTCTCTGCTATATTCAAACGATTTCTTTCTTTGGTAAGAATGTGGTTCACTACACTGAATCCTGATTCAACCAGATATGAAGTAGGGAAAGCTACTAGTAGAGTGGAAATCTTATTCCATAAATGTGGATAGAGCTTGGGTATTTTTTTGTTCTGCCAAAGTTGTAGGTATCCACCTTCTTTGAAATTTGCTTTGCACTCAGCGTCATATTTTAATTGCAATAATTCCTCTTGACAGGTAACCTCAACATCACATACGTTTATAATAAAAGGAGTCTCCATCCACGCATCGACTTTAAGATTGATAATGTCTTGAATACGATTTTCCGTGTCAATTTTTAGTGCATCAAGATGACTACTATATTTTTCCAAGTCACTAGCTGTGAGATCATCTTTGATTGATAACAATCAATTCAATTTTCTTTTATTGTAGAATAGATGTAGATTGTAGAAGAAAACGATTGTGTTTGTGTGTGCGTACGTGTGTGTGATCTTAGTGCTAACTATATTTTTCGTCGATTTAGATCGGGTCTTTTCAAGTCTAAATTTTCATATTTACCACACCCTTAAGTGAATCTAATTACAGTTTTCGTGAAAATTTTCTACCGCCCACCTAAAATCACAATTCGCCCACTAGTGGGCGCTACCGCCCAGGTTGAAGGCCCCTGCTTTACATGAAATGTGCATGACTGGGCCTTATAAGCTACTTTATAAGCTAATTTAATTGTAAATTGCATAATTTATTAGAGGTAATATCCGCATAACATCCGCAGTCAGAAGTGCGGATGCGGATATCCTGTCATTGAACGTTCACTGTATATCTATCGTCTGTTAAGCAAGAAATTACAAAAAAATAAAAGCTTTTTAAACGTCTTCTTAAGAACTGTAAGAATATTACAGAACTGAGTGATATTACCCCGTTTTCGAAAGAGTTTGACTTTACTATTATTTATGATATCCGGGTTTTGAAATAAACGTGTTACAGGGAAGTATTTCTTCGTCTGTTCTGCATTACACGGAATACCACTATTATGAGCAGTTATAAATGTCAAATCGGAAATCCGGCTACATGTATAGTCACGCTAATATGTTTTTTTTAGCAGATAACATACATTTACGTTTGAGCCTATTTCAAAACCTTTCGACACTCTATTTGCGGCACTGTGTATATTATTATTTATACCAAAGGAAGACACCCAACACTCTTATCTCTGTTGATAATTTGAGGAACAGTTTAATAAAGTTAGTTAAAGCCAAAATAAAGTAAGTGTAAACATCATGGTAAGAGTTTAGAGGTTCGGCAGGCCACGACCGCCAGTATGATTCAAAAGTTTTACTTATAATCGTAAATTGTCGAATATATGTTGCGTAAAAACGTCAAAAACCAATTTACATGTTGTACTTCTGTTCATCAAAGTACCTTTTGGATGTAACAGTAAGATTAGCTAAACACTAAAATCATAGCTAACAAAAGTACATGGTCTTAATTTCTTTAGGAACAGAAAAATATTTGTTTGCAATAATTAATCAAACCAAATGATTTAAATAGTTAATGCTAACCAATCCAAATAGTTAATGTTAACCATGCTATGTATGCACCAACCATTTAAATTTGTTACTTGGAAAACAAGTAAGCATGGAGTTAGTATCATTACATGGGTGAATCAACTATTAATTTGATTGGTTGTAGCAAACAGTTGACTACTTACAGTGTATTACAAAAGTTGGGAGACACTGAACCACACCAACCTTACACTGCCAAGTGTGTTTCAACTTTTCTAACCGAAGGTGTGTGTGTGTGTGTATATATATATATATGGTTGTTATAACGAAGAATTTTTTCTCTGCATGGCATTACTGACACGGCTTAACATTCCACCATTTTTTTCCTTAGATAAGCCACGAGTGGGCTCTGGGACCGGAGTTATGTGACATGTGGACCTCCTCTGACGTTCTGTGCTGTACCGCCTCAATCCTCCACCTGGTGGCAATAGCCCTCGACAGGTGAGTAAAACGAAGAACTAAGATAGAGGAAAAACTCTTCCGCACTATTTTGGTTTTCAGATAACGAAAATGGATTTCGGGGCAACTAACTCGAACAACTAATGCACCGAGGATGGGATTAGTTGTTCAGAAACGTTTGCAAAATAAAAATAAAAAATCTACAGATTTTTTTAGTTTTGAAATGATCATTATATATATATATATATATAGAAATGCGCCTCGGTGGTGTAGTGGTTAGCGTCGCTGACTACGAATCCATCGGCCCTGGGTTGGAGACCCGGTGACTGCAGCCGGCGCGCAGCAAAACCCAGCTGTTCATCCTTCCACACACTAAAGAAAGTGGTTGGTAGATAAATGGGTACCCTGGGTGGCCTAGACGCTGGGCTGCTGGTGGGGCGTGGTTCGGATTCCATGTTAAACTGTAGGTCTAAGGTGGAGTGAAAAGCTTGACCTTCGTCAGAATGAACAATTCGGGCGGAAGCTAGCCAAAGGTTATATATAAACTTTGGTTTCGTTAGTTTCCGCCCGAATTGTTCATTCTGACGAAGGTCAAGCTTTTCACTCAAGCTTTTCACTCCACCTTAGACCTACAGTTTAACGTGGAATCCGAACCACGCCCCACCAGCAGCCAGCGTCTTAACCACTAGGCCACCCAGGGTACCCATTTATCTACCAACCACTTTCTTTATTGTGTGGAAGGATGAACAGCTACGTTTTGTTGCGCGCCGGCTGCCGTCACCGGGTCTCGATCCCGGGGCCGATGGATTCGTAGTCAGCGACGCTAACCACTACACCACCGAGGCGCATATATATATAAAAACATGAATGCTAACTATGGTTAATAACGATGTCCTTTTAATATACCGTGAGAAAAGGAGGGCGACTTGAAACAACCTTGAATAAAAGGTATACATATTTCGCATTTCTTTTCGTGGCCCACGCAAATAACAAAGAAACACACGCATAAGTCGTTCAAAACAGGATTACTGCGCAGTCTCCCCTCAGAGTTTCGAAACGGTCGATGATCGTCATCGAATCTTGAAAATGGTGAAAAGTCGAAACTCGATTCAATGTGAGGGCCAATATTAATTAATTTAATCAGTAAAGCCGCATACGAAAATTTAAGAATGATCAGTATACAAATGTTGCGTCAGCGTTCCAAATTCAGTGAACAACGTTTTTCTATAAGCGAAGTAAAGGCACTTATTCCTTTTCCCCCCTCCGCAATTTCTTTTTCCCGGTTAGGTCAACTGTTAGCCCTTGACAATTGGTTAGGTTAACCTCTTTTGGACGACTGGGTCGAATTTGTACCGTTTCCAATACATGCATTCATAACTTAACCCTACAAAAACTTCAGTCGTTAAGAGGTTAAGTTATGATATTTTCGTTAAAATATTCGTCAGTATTTCGTTAAAATATTCTCTTAGTTTTAACGAAAATATCATGACTTAACCTAACCAATTGTCAAGGGTGTACAGTTGACCTAACCGGGAGAAAAGAAATTGCGGAGGGGGGGAAAAGAATAAGTGCCGAAGTAAATACTGAGATCGGGTGGGAGTGGGGTTCGAACCCCGATGATGTTGGTAATAGTAATAATACTAATAATACCGGAGTTAAAGAATAGGCCGCATTAGTATGGCCTAAGCGTTGTGCCAGTTTCTGACCCTCCTCACTGATTATGTATTTACTGCAATTTCATTTAACATCAAATAAAGACCAAATACGCAGAAATAGAGAGAAGTCATATAAAAAAAATTTGTTGACACTTACAAATTTAAAGTTTTGCATTGTGCTTAACTGTGAATCATTTCATTAGCAATAATTAATAAAGATTAATATAGATTAAAATATAACAGAAATGGAAGGGGCGCTTAGTGCTAAATTACCCCAATATATTTCTCGATACGACCATCTTGAGTATCGTTTCGGACACAGCCAGAGGGCATATTCAAGAGAAATGGTCTTTGTTTCGTTTTTTCTTCTTACGTTTTTGCGTAAAACGTACATCATGACAAAACGGGGGAGAATTAGTCAAATTTTATTATTACTTTAGACTGTTATTGTATTATTTTGTTTATATCTGTGTGTCGCGTATTCGTACAGTGCATTCCTAATGTTATTTTTTATACGTCATTTGGTTGTATCTTTCATATATATATATGGCGTGTGTTTATAAAAAGAGCTAAAAACATAACGAAAATCTCTAAAAAAGTTATGGAAAGGCGTCATTATAGGAAACCTTAAAAAAAGCTATTTCTTCTCAAATTAAAACCCAACACTTACCATTGAATGTAACTTAAAATTAACATTTTTTTTTTCGGGATTAATTCATCGCACACAAATGTTTGCACGCCTTCAGCAGCACCACCACTACACTGCCCCCCCCCAATTAAAAATTCCTCTTGACATTAATTCTATTTGGATTTTCTGACGGTGGATTTGGTTTTGCGTCATGTTTCTTAACCCGCCAACTGCCGCAACCTTCAACTCATAATGAATAACGCGCCCCCTTTTTTTGGAGGGGGGGGGGGGCGTTCGGCAGTTCTCGAAAACATTTCTTGGATTCAGTCAATATGAACTCCAATTCTTTTAAAATATTTTCACTATTTTCTCCCAGGAAATGCGACTCTAACGTATAACCTTAATTTGCCTATCATTCTTGCTGTCCCTCGTTATCTGGTTAAATTGAAAGAACTTATTGCCAGCATCTTGTAAGTTCTTTTTAGAATATTTTTCATTCAGGGCTTCGTTGTAGCCACGTTCCAACACCGCTTCTCGTTAGATCAGCGAAGTTAAACGACGTTGGATTTGTTCAGAAGTTGGATGGGTGTCCGCCCTCTGCGTTCTGATGATGTAGCGACCCTCAGATGGTTCGGATTCTACGTAAAAGCCCCAAGTCCCCTTTGTCACATGGACGTAGCCATGGGTTACGTCGTGACCAGTGTCGAAACACCGCTTCCCATCTATCAGCGAAGTTAAGCGACATTGAATTTGGAGAGTAATTGGATGGGAGACCGTCCTCCGCGTCCAGATTATTTAACGACCCGTGGTTTGGAACCCACGTAAAGTTGTAGGTCCTCCCCGTCAGATGACTTTAAATGTTACGAAGAGGTTAAATAACCTCAAATATTATCATTATATTCATTCAAATGCAACCATTCAATGCACACCCCAATAGCTCTAAATTCTCTCTCTCTCTCCCTCTCTCTCTATATATATATATATATATATATATATATATATATATATATATATAATTCTCTCTATATATATATATATACAGTGTTGGGCACTAAAGCGTTAATCCGATAACAGTTAATTAACGAAGTTAACTTTTTTTAACGGACTATTAACGGAAGTTAATTTCCATTTATCGTTATCGGACCAGTTAACTTCCGATAACTCGATATTTAGTCTGTTAAAGTCCGTTAACACGTTAACTGCGAGGAGTCATTCACGGAAGATCACCGCTCCGCGAATGAATTCAAATCGCCATAACTTCAGTCTGCCAATTCCGTCCTCTGCCGCAGTGGAACGGCTCTTCTCTCTCGGCAAGGACATCCTGAGGCCCAAGAGGTCAAGACTGGCAGTTGGGCCTAACTTTGAGAAGTTGGTCTTTCTGAAGGGCAACCAGCACATTGTGTCATAGTCTTTAATAAATGTGCCTAAAATTTAATTTTACCTTTCAGTTCCCGCCATAATAATTCTCTGGTAAATTAAAATTTAGTTAATGGTTAGTGGTTACAAGGGTTTCAAAACATGTAATCAGTACATTTTTTATTAAAAATAAAAAAAGTTATTAAGCAAAAATGTTGCAAAACTTGATAAAAATACAGTTAAATACCTATTTATTGTTGGATTTTGCATAAATAAACATTTTCTATGGGTTTTAAAGCTTTTTTCCTTGATTTTTTCAAATGTTAGTAAAGAAATAGTTATCGTTAACGGATTATCGTTAACTTCCGCTAACTTTGTAGTAAAATTATCGGATTATCGTTATCGGAGTTAAAAATTGGGGTTAACGGATTATCGTTATCGAAGTTAACTTTTTGGTTAACGGTGCCCACCACTGTGTGTGTGTATATATTTATATATATATATATATATATATATATATATATATAATGGGCCTACGGATCACCAATTTGATGTGGCCAAGAAAGTAGGCTTACTATAATTTATGAATTATTTGAAATGAATAATTAGGGGTCACCAGTTTGGAGATTACAGCCCAAACAAACAATATTTAATTAGGAGAGTGAAATTACTTTGTTGTTTTGTGTTTAATTACGAAAATAAATGAATTATTTGTTCACAGTGATTAACAATTCTATAACAGTATTTATAGTGATTAACAATTCTATAACGGTATTTATATTATGTTAAAGATGACTGATTATTTATTTATTAGCAATTTATTACAAATGGTTATACAGTCTAATTGTTAAGTAAATACACTAATTCAGGTAAGCTAATGAGATATACAGAGGTGAACACAGAATAAGTAATTAAGCCAATAATAACTGAAATAATGAAAGTACAGTATGGTACAGTAAATGGATTAGGTCGGTAAAAATGAAATGTATAAAAGAGCACATAAACAATCGGATGCAGAATAAGTAAGTTATATGAACGAACACAATAACAAGGTAATACAAAACTACGGTATTGGTACAATATTTGAATAGCCCTACTGCGGTGTTAACGGGAGAGGTAGTTTGAACGGTATTAAGAACACTTTTTAGGGCCTACGCGATTAGGCAGAGTTTGTGTAATTTTCAGCTTTGAATCCTGAATAGTCTAGCACGACTTAACAAAACACTGTAGCCCGAGTGGGTGCCTACGTGAGGCTTACTTACCTGCGATTTGGACGGAGATAACTATGAAGGCTGAAGAAGCCTACCTGAAGGTTTACCGTCCTGCGTTTCGACGTGATAGCTCTGAAGACTGACGAGTGCCTACGTAAAGGTTCACCTTACTGCGTTTCGACGGAGATGGTTTGAGGACGTATAGACCTACCGGCAGGAAGATGTGTTGAGGGCCTGTTGAGATACTTGTTGAACGGGCGCCGATCGAATTGTGGTGAAGGATGAGTGAAACCATGGCCAGAAGGATGACGCCGGTAGAGTGATGTTGGCTTCCGGCGGGATAAAATTGTAGGTCGCCTCACCGTCGCTTCAAGCGTTGATTCGCTTCGTGTATTGTTGAGGTGTTGCTTGAGGGACTGAGGCCGGCTGAGGTCGAACGGCACTACGTGAAAGAGGAGATTCACGAGGAGGGGTAACGAGCAAAGTGAGGGCGAGTTTAGTGAACTCTGGCTTATATAGGCTCGGAAGACGCTAACTTTTTGCGGGCCTTTTGGAGAAGACAAACACCCTTTTGTTTTTCTCTCCTTGAGCACCACGTGTGTTTTTCGATTTCTGATGATTCCCGGATATTTGCGGGTGTGAGGAAAGGGATTTCCAGTCGGTGTGTATATATATATATATGCGCCTCGGTGGTGTAGTGGTTAGCGTCGCTGACTACGAATCCATCGGCCCCGGGTTCGAGACCCGGTGACAGCAGCCGGCGCGCAGCAAAACCCAGCTGGTCATCCTTCCACACAATAAAGAAAGTGGTTGGTAGATAAATGGGTACCCTGGGTGGCCTAGTGGTTAGTGTATGTCTAAGGTGGAGTGAAAAGCTTGACCTTCGTCAAAATGAAGAATTCGGGCGGAAGCTAACCAAAGGGTATATATATATATATATATGATATATATATATATATATATATATATACTGGGTTGCCCATAATTCAGGAACCATATGAATAATTGTATTTTTTTCTAATAATTCTTGTACTTTATAATAATGGTTTTTTTTTCTTTATTTTCTTTTTGATGAAAAAAAATTGAGTAGAGTGATATCTGGTGACCTTGGTGGTGGCCATTCGATGGGACCTCTTTGGCCAATCCATCTGTTGGGGAACGTTTTATCAAGGTATTCACGAACTTGCATGGCAAAATGAGGAGATGCACCGTCTTGCTGAAAAAACATGCCACATCGTTTGTTTATCGATACGTCATCCAGATAATTCATCAAAAAGAAAATAAAGAAAAAAAAAACATTATTAGAAAGACCAAGAATTATTAGGAAAAAATAAAATTATTCCTTTGGTTACTGAATTATGGGCCACTCGGTATATATATATATATATATATATATATTTCAACTGCAAAGAACACGCAGTGTGTGTATATATATATATATATATATATATATATATATATATAATATATATATATATATATATATATATCTTTCAGTGGTCATTTGTTCTCAGAATTAAGAGTAAAGCAACGTCTTTTGGGGGTTTTGTGGTACCGAAACAAGAACTAAGGCAACGGTTTCTTCTTTAGAAAATTAAATTAATGGACAAAAAAAAAGGTTGAATGAAATATCTGTTTTGTAGAAACTTGATAAATAATGGTGCAAAACATGGAGAGGTTTTTTTTTTTACCAAATCTCCAGAAAAGACGTGCCTATTTTTATTTATTTATTTGTTATTTTTGTTTATTTATGTTTAAATATCATTGTTATGAAGAAAGAACGTAGTTGATTTACGGGACATTAGCCTTATATATATATATATATATATATATATATAGAGAGAGAGAGAGAGAGAGAGAGAGAGAGAGAGAGAGAGAGATCGACATACAGTTGTACAGTTCGCTATTTGGAGCGTTTAAACGAATTTTTTTTATATACCAAAGCGTTCTCATGTATGTAAAAAAACGTTTCATAGTACACACACACACAGTATATATATATATATATATATATGAATGAGAATTGTGTGAGTAAATAAGTAAATTTACTAAATGGAGAGAAAGTCTGTTTAATAATTAATTAAAAAATTAATTAGTAAATAAACAAAGCAGGAAGGATGGACAACATATTGGCTAATTAAAACCATTAGCAACTCCCGACTGTATCATAATGCGGATATTATTAAAAGTAAAATAAAATGAAAAACACATTAAGGAGACGTCACTGTTTCAGTGTCCAGCGTCCACCTTCTTTGACCTCTTTGACCTTGAATCACAGATATTTCGCAGGGTCGTCACTGCAGTCTCTTCCCATCTCTCCATTTTCCAGGCTGGATTGAGAACAGGCTTTGGATGGATTTAAGACCGAGGGTTCAAATGAATTATCTTACAACGTTTTCGTCATTGTCTCAGTAAACTTTTAGAAAAAATACCTTTAAATGGAAATGTGTCATTCTAATTAGTACGGATTTATGAAGTTTATGTAATTTGTACAACCAAGTAACCAATAACCAATTTCTTTTTAAAATGCACTTTTCTGCATTTTAAGAAAATTTGTTTTCACAGTGAAATTTTCTCATTTCTTAAGTCTAAATTTAGGAATTAGCTTGTTTATTGCATATTCTGGAAACTTTATTACAATTGTATAATTGGACGCCTGGAAATAAAAGTAATTCAAGTGCATTTTTTTAGCAATTTTTGCCATTTGCCAAAAACGACTCAAGAAATTGAATCAGTACTCTGCACGCCGAGTGAGTGCCCGCGAAGTGACTCAAATAACTCAAATCTCGCTTTGTGGGAAGAAAAAACCGTTATCGGAGGTAACTCGAGTACTTGAATCATTTTTTGAGTCTTAGCGTTCTGAATGCAGTTGAATCACTTCCACTTCCAAGCGTTCAACTGTAATACATATGTTTGGTCGGTAAACGCGTTTTGACGTCCTTATAAGTATGTCCATTAAATGCGCGCGCATCCTTTTACTTCTCCCATCAAGTGAGGCAAAGTGCAGTGTTGGCCGAAATACAAATTTTAACATTTAAATAAAGTACAGTCACCGTTTATATAATTTATATAATTTATATTAAGATTTTTAATTAATTATAGTCGTAATTCATTATAAGGGCGATTCCATGAAAAGTAGGGCTGAGCATTTCCCGCTCTTTTCTTAATCCCGGGAAACGGGATTCAAAAACTTGCAATCCCGGGATCCCGGGAAATTCCCGGGATTAAAAACATTAAATAAGATTGAAGTACCGGAATAAATTAAATAACTAAACAGAAAATTTCCTTTTATTGAACAAAAATATGCTTTGATAAAAACTTTCTAGGGACTAATAAAACTTAAATTATTGATTTATTTTGATTATGACTTAAAATAATGCTTTAAAAAACACAGATGATCAGTACTATTATCACGTAAAGATGTTCGGAGTTTTATAATGAATAATCCTACAGCAGAAAATGCTCTTTCCGACTCTATTGAAGTTGGAGGAATTGTCGCCAGAGCATTAAATAAGAGGTTTAAATTTTCTGTTCTATCACCAGTGACTTCATAAACATTTATTTCTTTTATGATGTTCTTTACGTCGTATCTCAAGCGCAAATCTTGTTGCTCTGTGGTTCCCATTTCTTTCTGCACAATTGCATCCAATTTTTCTTCCAAGAACCTTTAATTTGAAGGTGAGTTAGAGGAAAAGACTTCGAGTTCTAGTGGTGTATCAAAAAACTGTTGGGGTTCACTTACATCAGTACCTTCTGCCACTACGCCCGTCTCACTTTTTCTGAAAAACCTGGCAAATAACTCTTTGGCAGTTGTTTGCAATATTGATTTAGAAGGCAGTGAAAAATTAGGATAAGTTGAATTAAATGCTATTAAAGGATTGTTTAAATATTTATATAATCCTACGAGCTTCTTATTACGTCTCTCTTGAAGTCTTTTTTCTAATGATTGTTTTAAGGTGGTAGAAAAACAAGTTTTCTGTTCTCTCAACTCATTTACAATAAAAGCAAATACACCTTCCACAGTGAGCAATGTTGTATCTCTGCTACCAAGCTTCTCCAATCCAATTTTAATCGGTTCTAAAGATGAGATAATAGCATTTATATATTCAAATTCTTCATCTGAAATATCCATGCCCTTTCCGATCCCAAGGTCAATCATTGCTTTCGAAATTGGTTTTCTTGGTTATAAATATGTGGACATAATGTAGTACGGAAGTTCAACAGACACTACACTATGACACAAGCGGTAGACTGAGTGTTAATTAATAAACCTGCCGCTTGCGCTTGGTGGTGCTTTTATATTATTGGTTGAAATTATTCTAGAATGTTATACAATGTTATACATGATTATCAAAAATTTAGTTATAAATTTTAGTATGTTTCAAAGGTTTAACATAATAAATAAGAATAAAAATTATAAATTATAATGAAATTTAATATAAAATATATCATAAAATTTTTTGAAATAGAAGTAAAATCATTCTAGGAGTTTCTAGAAAGAACGAACTCAAAGCGATAAGATAGTTACCCATTAGTCATTACTAGGGCATGGTTCTGATTAATCAGTTAATCATTGTTTCGAATTTAATCATTAATTAATCAAAAAATATTTTTAGAAAATGATAGGAAATGATTAATTTTTCCTCATAATTTCAACATCATTTTATCTTAAATTTTGTAATGTATCATTTGAATTTGGCACCTTTTGCATGTATAAACTGTCTAATCCGCCCATGCCTGATTTCTTGAACTAAAGCAAATTAAATGTTTGAGCAAAATTCTTCGGTTTTATCTCACGCAAAGGAAACAATAAAGATCTTTCTTACTCTTTTCAGAAGTATTTACTGTTTAATCATTTTTAATCAGTTAATCATTGATTAATTAGAAAATTTCATCATTCATCACTTTTTCCTAAAAATTATTAATTAACCATGCCCTAGTCATTACCCAATCAATTTTCAGTTTCACTTTTCAGTAGGAAAAAAATGATATTATTTCACCCCATACTCAAGCGAAAACGGTTTTCAAAGTTTAAAAAACAGGTGAACGAAAACTTCAATTGTGAAAAGCCTTTGCATGAAATAAATATACCTCATAATAAAACTGTGTTTAAAAGTCTCCCATGAAAATAGAATACCGGGAAATCCCGGGATCGATGACAGTTTTCCCGGGAAATGAGCTGTCTATTTTACTTCCGGGACCCCGGATGCCCAGCCCTAAATTGAAAAGGTGGACATAAACAGGAGAAAATCAAAGTGTTTCAATCTATTTGGCTTTTATCTTTTTCAAAGCCCAAAATGCTATAATTTCTGAATTCAGTCAGATTTTTTTTGAAAAATTAGTGTTTCGTCAATGTTTTAACCCTTTAACAGCCATGGTAGCCTGCATTCCACCATTATCATTCTAGCTGTTATTTTCCATTATGATATGCTTGAGATAGATCCAGAGGGTTGATTGCTCTGAAATAGTGGGGGGGAGGGAGACACTTCGCCTTCAAACAGCGAATCAAACAATACGCTGAGTAGCTGTTGCGTGTAATATATCAATGTCGTAATTTACCATTTACCCGTTTTTTGTATTTTTCTCAGCATGTTGAAAAAAACTCAATTGTATTTAATCATTTTATGTTTTTCTTTATTTAAACATTTTTTTTTGCAGAAATAAGAAACGCAATACAAACTATTTATAATATTTAACCTTTCATGTAACATAATATCACACATTTGTTTAACCGAAATAAATCTTTTATTACCCGTAGACAACAGAGGTCAATGTACATAAACTGATAACAAAATATGTTCGTGAAATATAAAACAAATAAACTGCACTTTGATCACACTTTGATATTGAAAATGATACGTAACAAAACCGTTTATCTAACATATTTTTCATGACAATAATTTATAATATTGCTATTACATTTGCATATGCACATAATACAATATATAATGTCTTATTAGGTGCCATTAATAGTTAGCATTTATAGCAATTCATCCACGAAAGTGGGGGAGACAACTGGTAGGTTGTCCCCCCTTTGTAAAAAGGGGGGGGGACATGTCCCCTGCGTCCTCCCCGCAATCGACGCCCATGGATAGATCAGCCTTCATGCGCAAATATTATAAAGTGAAATTTTCTAAATCGGTTATTTCATTATTATGCGTAAAAAGTGGTTACCGTTTATGTTCCGTACGACACCTGAAAAATACAAATTTTTTCTTCTACAACTACTGGATGTTGCATAAGCATGATATTCAGGACTTTCTAACTTCATGCCCTAAGTAACAAGGTCTTATATTTTCACTTTGATAATTCTGCTAGAAATGTGTAAATCTTCAATTATTCATGTGTCTTTTACGACATTTTGTCCCGTACGATACTAACTTTTCCGCACCAATTCCCAGCTTTTATCCTCAAATACTCCATGGTATGGGTAAATGCACCAGTGAACAAAAAGTAAATTCTCTTATAGTTTATCAATGCCTTTATCTTTATCCTTTATCATTCTAATTTAGGGATCCACAGAACAAGAATTAAGCACTTTCCATGTGAATTCCTCAAATTCCCTGGAATGGGAATCGTGCAGTAAACTCAGGCATCCAAAAAATTCATGTTATTCATTATGATACTGAGAGCAGGGTAACAAAGTTGTGGCAGGATGCAATAGAAACTGTCGCTACCATTACCATGGGCACAACTGATACTGAAGCAGAAACTGTCAAAGAGTTATCAGTCGGAGACTGGTGCATTGTTAACTATGAAGGGGCTAGATTCCCAGGTAAAATACAGGGTGAGCGAAAAATCCCTATGCACCTGTTCCACTTCCAACACAGTGCAGGTACAGGTTCACTACACGTCTTGCAGGTGCACAGGGACTTTTCGCTCACCCTGTAGTTGATATTCAAAACCTTGAAGTTCAAGTATTTGTCATACACAGAGCTGGAAGATACTTCAAATGGCCAGACAAGACAGACAGTACAGTGTCTACTATTGCCTGAAAATATGAGAGAAAGATCCAACCACCTGTAGTTGATGGCCACAGAAGCCAGTTCAGCTTTTCTGAGTTTCCTAAGAATACTAATAGTTACGCGTAGGTGTATGTATATGTAATTGTTGTCATTAAAAGAAAGACCCAACTACATTTTAGCATTTTAGTTGTAGATGTTCACCACAGAAGCCAGTTCAGTTTAAAAAAAAATGCCATTAAAATTACTTA
>JAJOZX010003554.1:222500-360000 GCA_023014485.1 Bathynomus jamesi | reverse complement strand
AATCATTGCGGCCAACCGGAGGAAAAATCGATTACGTGGATATTTTTATTTTTATTTTTTTTCGTGTCAAAGACGACCCAGTAAAATGCGCTTGAAGATGACATTGACAATTACGTAAGGGAGTTGCTATTGCCGCATTCTTCCAGCCTTCCAGCCCTCTGGAATACTGACGTCGTTACAAGAACTACCCCCTGAAAGACTTAGCGCGCCAGTATCATGGAGTCACAGCGACCTCGGCTCCTTCTGAATGTGTTTACTCCACCGCGGGAACTTCTACCGGGACAGACGGGCGGGCTTGGGTGTTGACACCTTCCGTGCATTGTTGATTGTTGTTGGTTAGCCGATCAGTCCAGCCTGATCGAGCAAAGCCGGCGGCACGCAGGTAACCGATCGCCCTCTCCGGAGTGGACCAGAGGTTCAGCGCATTAGTGATGTTGTGTTGTGTTCGTTGTTGTGCTAGAGCGGTACAGTCTGTCATAATGTGTTCAATTGTTTGTGGTGTGTCCTGGCACAGGTGGCAGGTGTCGTCTGTGGAGTTGTCTAGTCTGTGTTTATATGTCTGTAAGTTGGGGTGATATCCACATCGGAATCGTGCTAAGTTAACTCGATCCGATCTGCTCAGGCTGGTCTCTGACCTGTCAATGGGTGGCGGCTTCGCACCTAAGACCGCATTCGGACCGAGTCGTGTCAGTGCTTTGTGGGTTAGGTGTGTGTGTGTATGTGTTTTCTGTACTGTGTGATGTCTGTGGGGCGTGGTATGGAATGGAATATTTGGTTATAATGTCTCTCTGGTGTTACCTTAATGGTGCGAGGTGACGGTGCATGATTGTACATGTAGTGGCAAGGGTGTTGTGGGTTAGTTGTCGCTGCTGCCATGAATTGTGTTCCCCTCATGTCTAAATGTTCCCTAACTTTCAATATTTTTGTTTCTGTATGCAGGTGTTCTATTGGTGTTGGTTGAGTGCATCCTGTAATAATACGAAGTGCGTTGTTTTGTATTGTCTGTAAGGTGTTTATGTTTGTGTTTGAGATAATGGGTGCCCAGCATGGGCTAGCATAGTCCATAACTGAGCGAATATATTGTTTGTATATGAGTGATGTTGTTTCCTGCTGGTGTCCAAAGTTTATGCCTGTTAGTACCCTAAGCGTGTTAAGTCTTGACGTATATTTGTTTTTAATGTTCTGAATGTGGTTTGCAAAAGATAATGATATGTTGTATGTGACCCCAAGTATTTTGGTCCTGTGAGTGTGTGGAATGTTGGTGTTGTTTAGTGTAAGCTGTGGAGTTATCTGGTGTTCTTTTGTTTGCTTGTTAGCAAGGTGATGGTTGATTTTGTGGGCGCTACTTTGAGTCTATTGTGTGTGAGCCAGTCTTGTATACTGTTTATGTATGTTTGTAGGTTATTTGTAGCGGTGTCGATGTTGTTGTGGGTGGATGTTAGACTGATGTCATCTGCATATGATAATAAGGTATGAATATGTGCTGATGTTTGTGAGAGCTAGTATTCCCTGTGGGCCCAAGTGTTTAAGGTGTATATTAGATATGTTGTCTGGTTCAGTAGCCTTCGAATTCTTAATGGTTTTGATGATCTTGGTGGTCTGGTCTGTATTGAAGGGTGTAATGGTCGTGTCGAATCTGTAGGTTTTCTTGTGTCTGGCTGTTTGTTTGTCTGCGTGTTTCTGGTTGTTGTCTCTGTTTAAGTGACTTATCTTTGCGTAGTGATTAACTGTAATGTTAGCTTGTTGTGTATATGTTGGGATATTATTTTGGCTGCGACAGATAGCCGCGTGTGAGGTGTGAATGCCGCTGTTGGAGTGGGTAATGCTCAAAGCTGGGCACAAACCGTTAATCCGTTAATCGTTAATTAAAGAAGTTAACTTTTTCGTTAACGATTTAACGTTTAAGTTAACTTTGAAAATCATTATCGGACTAATTAACTTCCGTTACATTTAACTTCCGTTAACTCAAGTCCGTTAACCCAAAAAATTCATAGATAAACAAGATCCAGGGGGAGGAACAAGCCTACCTTGGGACTCTGCTGCCAACAGTTGCTGCGACAATCTTCAGGCTTAAGGACTTGAAGTCCAAGGGCCTCGTCTACTGCAGCGCCTTGGTCGACGCACTTTTGGCAGGCATCGACAAAAGGTTTGGGCCCCTCCTGGAGGATGACGAATGCCAGCTGGCTGCTGCCTTCCATCCCAGGTTTCGCCTCATCTGGTTGGACAAGTATGACAACACCAAGGTCGCCAGGGTGAGGAAAAGCATGGAGGGTACAGTCGAGGAGGCCATGAAGCAGCAGTCCAACGAAGTGGGCAGCAACAGTGGAGGCAGCAACAACGAGGAGGAGGAGGAGGATGACTTCTTCAGTGCTGTCATCCAGACAAAGAGAGCAGCAGAAGCCACAGGTCACTCAAGGGCAAGGCCCAGAACTTGGTCAAGACCTGGCTGGAGACCAACTCCAAGGACTTGCTGACAGATGCTGCCTTCTTGGGTGAGCAAGTGTTGGTGGACTTGTTCATCAAGTTCAACACAGCCATCCCCTCCAGTGCTGCAGTGGAGCGTTTGTTCTCTATGGGCAAGGACATCCTGAGGGCCAAGAGATCATCATCCCTGTCTGATGAAAACTTTGATATGCTAATTTTCATGAAGGGCAACATGCATCTCATGGACAAAATGGAGAACGAGAAGAAGAGGGAAAATTAAATTATATATATATTGTGTTTTTCATTTTTTTTATAATAAAAGTTAACGTTAACGGTTTATCGGTAACTTCCGTTACATGTTTAACGAATTAACGGATTAACGGTTAACGAAGTTAACTTTTTGGTTAACGGATTAGCGGTTAACGAAGTTAACTTTTTGGTTAACGGTGCCCACCACTGGTAATGCTGTTTATAGTCTCGTATAGCCTGGATGTATCTGTGGAGTAGTTTATTGTTATTATGAATTCTCTAAATGTTTCTGTTTGTTTTTCTTTGAGTTTGTTGTTTATTTCTGTGTTGAGCTGTTGTATCTGCTGTTTTATGGCTTATGTGTGTGTGTGTGGTGTTTGTGTGTTATGTTTGAAGTTGTTACGTGAGGTGGGCTATTTCTTTAGTGTAATTTGGGTTGTATTTCCTAATGTTGCCCTTGGGTATGTATTTGTTTGATTATTGATGATCTGATTAAATGTCTTGAGTGTTGTTTTGACGTTTATGATGGGTGTGCTGTTTAATGTGGTGATCAAATGTAACGTTGAATTGTTAAATCGAATCATTAAATAAATCAAGGCAAAAGAATTAATTTTTTCATGATCTTCATTGAATTTTCGATACAGTTCAGTCCATGATGAGCTTCATTCACCACCACGACACGTAATCGAAAATGTAATCGTAATCGTCACGTTAGCGATCCGCTGAACCGTAATCAAAGATTTTTCAAAAATGAATAATCTTTCCAACTCTGATACTGAATACTTAAATATAAAATTGAATTTTCAGAGAGTAAAATCTTTTTTAGAATTTTATTTCTTTTTCCAATTCTTGTAATGTAAACAAAAACTGAAATAGTGATTACTTGTGTTTGTCAGTATTAATGATAACCTTTAAAGAAACACGCATTTTTGCCTTGAAAGGAGTTTTCAAAAAGTAATTAAAGATGAAAGCAAAATAGCTGCAAAGAAATAAAAATATTTCAATCGATGGCAATGCCGTTGTACAAATTGGCTGATGTACGATAATTAATTATTAAGGGAAAAGAATAATTCAAAATAATTTTCAGTTGATATATATAAAACGATTTTTTTTTATATATCCCATTAACTGATGTATATAGTTAAGCATTATAATTGCTTTAGGAAACAAGTGATATGCAAAGTGCGCAATTACATATTTAGTTGAGTAAATAATAAAGGATACCCAAACAATTAGTAAATAATAATGTTTCACACAGTCTGTATCTACTGATTTCAAAGGATAGGCCTAACAATCACTTATCGCCAAAGGTGTTAATATATAACAAGGCTTAGTGGAGCTGAGCCTTGGTTTTAGTTAAAAACAGATGTGTGCGTATATGATAATAAAAACCCACATTAAGAAATTCGCACCTAGGTTAGATCCCGTTCTCCAGGACACCGGAAGGGCATTTTATTAAAGGGTCCCGCTTATAAGTACATTCGCACAAATTTAAAACTATCTTCTTCTTCTATACATACAGATTCTATTATTTTTTTTACATAATAATGTAATAATAAAGGTAATAAGATAAATGTAATAATAAGTGTAAAGGTAATAATAATAAATGTTAAAAACGTAAATGTAATAATAAATGCAATAATAAATGCAGTAATTATGTCAAAATAATAGAATCTGTATGTATAGAACAAGAAGACACTTTTAATTTGTGCGAATGTACTTATAAGCGGGACCCTTTAATAAAATGCCCTTCCGGTGTTGGGAGAACGGGATCTAACCTAGATGCGAATTTCTTAATGGTCCCTGGACTGTTTTCCCTCTTGTTTTTGGTTCATTCGTTTTTCTGTATCCACCCGAAGAGGATGCCAGTGGGCATCGAAACTGTTGGGAAATAAACTCTGACTATTAGAGTGGGTTTTTATTATCATATTTTGACCTTCACGTAGAAAAGTGAAGTTTTTTGCATTTATATATATATATATATATATATATATATATATATATTGTCAGTAGGTCCTATAATGATGTAATTAGATTAATTAAATAGATTGTTTATGGCTCACAATATATATAAACAAATATATATTTCAATCAAAATAAATAAATGTCATTAATAAAGGAGATTAATAGGCTTCGTGGTTTTTGTGTTTAATTAGCAAAAATAAAATAATAGTTATTTACATGAATAACAATAAGATAGTTCGCATTGAAATATGCAAATATTACAAATGTTGAATGCTGACAAAGGAGTAATTACATGCACGACAAAATGATACAGTGATTCAGTAGTATTAAGATGTAATAATTAGATCATATACGGTATGTACTAAATAATAAGACTACATGCGGTATTACGTTAATTCCGATACACCGTATTAGAAATACTTTAGAGAGCCTATTCAATTAGGTTGAGAATTTGTATAAATGTATAGGCTGTATAACGAAGTAGCTTATTACCACACTGTGAAACACTGTAGGCCAAGTAAGTTAGGCCTATGTAGAAGATTTATAGACACTGATTTTTAAGTATGCACAGCTGTTGGGCGCAAAGGCCTATATGTAACACCTTCAATAAATTTGTAATAGGCCGTAAACGAGAGGCCAAGACAGAGTTGTTTCCGTACTGATGCATGATGACTGGCTAACTTTAAAACTTCATCCGTTAACCACCCGAGGAATGAAAAACCGCAGGTGTAAGAGAAACTTCGTCAGCGTTTTCGAGCTTCTTGTGATGTTTCCTCACGGGGGTGGTAAGTTTCTGCTGAGGAAGATGATTGGTTGATATAAGTTAGCGCTCAATGATAAACTCCAGGCGTTCCAAGGCAAAGTAGACGTTTGTACGAGGACTCGTAACTATCACAAGGTTGACCTTTTGTGATGACCTCAGAAACGCACTTGAGAATGTTTACACAATTGATATATATATATATATATATATATATATATATATATATATAATTGTAGCTAAATTCTGATTGTTTGGGAAGCGAAGGGCAATTGCGAACATCTTTATTTGCAGAGGTTTCGATAGGAACTTCTATCATCATCAGTGATATCTACAACAGTGGTTCCCAACCTGGGGTCCCCGGACCCCAAGGGGTCCGCGAAGGTAGTACTGGGGTCCGTGAGCTTTCAATATTTCGAAAGGCTCCAATGGAAATAGGCTAAAATTTCAAGTTTCCTCGCTCTTGGCTGGAATTATTAATACTTTTTAAATACGCTGTATTTTAATTGCATACTCAGTTATATGTCTTTTATTTGATAGTGAAAAATGTGAAAAAAGTTAATTATTAGTTAATAAAAACAGTTTGTTGGGTAGACGGAAGCTTTCAAAAACAGGGGTCCGTGGGAAAAAAATACAAATAAAAGGGGTCCTTGGTGGTGAAAAGGTTGGGAACCACTGATCTACAATGAAAGTAGTGACAATTTATTAGCAATAAAATCAATCACGAACATACATTAAAATTAAAAATTAAAAATAAACCATCATTTTAAAAAAAAATTCAGGATACAACCAGAATAGGACTAAATTACAAGAATATAAAATCAATATATTGTACAGTTGCCCGTGTATGTAATGTTCCTCGCCTCACAGGTGACTTCGTACATGTGGCAGGCAACGCCGCAGTGATAGTCAAAGTACCCCAATTGGGGGAAGATGGGACAACCGAGTCCAACAACATATAACATTGACATACAGGTAATTATAATGTAATATCTGTGTTCATACTAGTCTTATACAGTAATAAGGTTCCATTATGATTACTGCAAGTTTATATGAACAGCTACCACAATACAACTTTTTATATGCTAGTGAATTTGAACGAAAAATAAACATTACACAACCAACCTCCACACCCCCTCATTCCCCTTCCCCACCCACCAGTCTCGCGTATATTAAATCATTATGTAACAGTATATATAGACAGAGCCGGACTTATACACAGGCGCATGAGGCGCTAGCTGGGGGCCTTGACCAAAAGGGGGCCTCATGGGCAGAATTTATCGCTAGATTCTAAACCTGGAAAAAACAAAATAAGCCATTCTTAAAACGTCAAACTTGGTAGCCCTGGCAACTTGGCAAGTGGATAACTGAATTATACATTGTGCGTTGTTTTGCGCATGCGCAAAATATGACGCCGTATCAGCGTTAAGAAAAGGATACAGAAACATCAAAAGTGCTTTAATTAACCTATCTCTGTGTGGACACGAAAAGCCTATCTGTCGTTTAGAGGCCAGAAATTTATCAAAACAATTTGATAAATATGAGACAGCTTTATTAACCGTAATCTCGGGCAGAATTTTACAAAGACTTAATTGAACTAGTAAATCGTTGCAAGATCCAATGATAAATATGCTAAAAGCTGTTAATCTTTTGAAATCACTCTCAGAATTTATTGTAGAAATCAGAAGCAACTTTAACGGTATCTAAGAGGAAGCTAAACTTCTAACAATGAAACGCAATACACAGATGAGCAATGCCAAATTAAAAAACGAAACATTATGCCTGACGAAATACGCGAAAATTATGTCAATTTGCATAGCAGGGATTTATTTGTAGTTAATACAGTTGATGTAATTTGCGATACGCTTAATGCGGAGATAAACCGACGAACAATAGTGTACAACGACATATTACATATGTTTAACGTGTTTTTTAAGAACAATATGAGTTCAAATGAAAGTAAACATATGTACTGATAAACTTTCGGATGTTTACAAAGAGGACATTGATGTTGATCAATTTAAAGACGAAGTACTGCACTTTCTAAAATATATGAAAGAAGAAAAAGCGATAAATCCAGTTGATATGTATAATATATTTTTGATGGCCTAAAATCGAAGTTTCCAAATGTAGAAACCATTCTTGATTTTTTTTAACAATACCTGTAACAAACGCAAGTAGTGAACGGTCCCTTTCAGTTCTAAAAAGAATTAAGTATTACTTAAGAAATAGTTTATTGCAAACAAAAATGTCGAATCTATCCCTCTTATTTATTGAATCAGATATAACAACATCCATAAAATATGATGATATTGATTCTTTCGCGAAATCAAAAACAAGACAAAAATCACTTTGGTACTTTTGCATTATCCTCCCAACACTAATTTTTTTTTATAACGGCTAACGCCTGCGGCGGGCTGTTTTTACCGTAACCTAACCTAACCAAACCTAACCTAACCTAACCTAATACAACACTAATTTTTTTTATAATGGAAGGAAAATAAAGTACCATAACCAAAACCAAACCAACATTATAAAAAAAAATTAGTGTTGGGAGGATAATGCAAAAGAACCAACACTTTAGTTATATATATATATATATATACAGGGCGTCCCAAAAAAATGTATACACACTTTAACAGCTGATAGCTCAATCGATGTTTCTTTCTTTCCAAGTTAAACCCATTAGAATTAATAATGGCAGTCAGACTAAGCTTTGAACAAAGGAAATTCATTCTAAAATGCTACTGGAAGTGTGAAAACGCAGTTGAAGTGCAAAGACAGTTTAGGAGGGAGTTTCAAACAGATCCACCAACGCGACTTACCATCACTCGAATTAGAGATAAGTTTGAAGCCGATGGAAACTGTTCAGAATGTCCACAAGAAGCGTTCCGGAAGACCACGGACATCGACAAGCCCCACAAAGCAAGAAAGAGTACTGGAAACGTATCACCAAAGTCCAAGAAAATCTGTGCGGCAAGCGAGTCGTGAGGTAGGAATTTCAGAATCGTCTGTCCAACGCATTTTGAAGCGCTGTCAATGGAAAAGTTACATTCCAAGATTAGTCCATGCTATTAATGAAGATGATCCGGACCGAAGAGTGGAGTATTGCGAGTGGTACTTGGCACGATGTCGATGTGGATTGGACGAAGGGGTTTCGTAGAATACCCTCCGCGTTCACCAGACCTCACACCACTAGACTTTTTTTTATGGGGATACTTAAAAGACAAAGTCTACGCTATAAAACCTGCAACAGTCGCTGAATTGAGAGCAGCCATTGAACGAGAATGCACACAAATACCAAACGAAATGTTTCGTGATGTTTGCGATTCCATTGCTTCGCGTTATCAGCAGTGCCTGGACCAGAACGGACGTCAGTTTGAAAACAGGCGTTGACAAAACAATTAAATAATGTCTGTAGATTCTATTACATTTTGAAAATGAAATGTATTTTAATAAACACTGCCTTTATAATTATTTAAAGTGTGTATACATTTTTTTGGGACGCCCTGTATATATATATATATATATATATATATATAAAAACTCGTTTTGAGAAATTTTTCATTTTTGGTAATTTACTATTTTTATTGTACTTGTATGGTGTGAAATAAATTATAAATCGGTTGCTTTGGAGCAAGTGTAGTTTACGTCCCCTTGACGCAAAAGGGGACACAAACTACACTAGGTCAAAGTTGGGGGACGTAAACTACACTAGGATCTTTAGGAGACATTTTTTAAATGAATCCATCAAATAAAACGTTAAAACTAACGAAAATATTACGACTTAACCTAACCAATCGTCAATATATATATATATATATATATATATATATACATGATATCATGCACTTGCTGTTCTCGTGTTTGAACCAGCCTTAGCGTGTCCTTGCATCTGCTTAGGAACTCCGCATGGAAACCTTGACTTTGAGAACTTCGCGCTCTCCTTGTCTCCCGGTCACACGCCTGGCTGACTCATGTGAGAATGGATTCCTTCGTATATAAGGAGGGGTCCAGAAATTGAAAATCAGATACTACAATAGAGCTCATCGGGAAAGATTAAAGAATAGACCCTAGCGGGCAAAATTATTCAACAGATCTTCTCGGAGTGTCTCTGCCTAGGTCTCCGCGGGTAACGGGGTGCGAGTTGCCCCGTATGTCATTAGCTTGTGCTTGAGACCTTAGAACGGGCCGGTGATCGCCTTAGAAAGGGGTATTTTATCTTTTACTCTGGGTGATTGGGAGCAATTCACCCCATAGGGAATTCGCTTTATATCAGAATATCGGGATTGAGGATCTGACTGAAGGAAACGCCAACAGACTCAAATCTTATTTACTTTAACGTGACTTTAAATGTCAACAATAGACTTAAGAATTACTTCATTATAACCTTTATAAACTTGAGCAGAAGAAATACTTTTATAATCAGATCCTGTTCTGTGAAGAAATATTTGCTTGTAATCCGCTTGCCTGAATTTAATTAAAGCACCTAAAATTAAACGTTGACTCTCAGTTAATTCATTCTCGACGGGAGGAAATACGGATTAAGGAAATCTTCCCGGATTCCGTAAGCGATGAAGAAATTGTCGACGCATTCTGTGGTCACGGCAAGGTAAGACATTGAGAAGACCTTTGTTGACCCAGGAGTGCCATATTATACCCTCTTAGAGTCAGTCAATTTTTCCCAACTCTACCAAGGGACGTATAATATATATATATATATATATATATATATATAATATATATAAATTTACGATTGGTTAGGTTAAGTCATAATATTTTCGTTAGTTTTAACGTTTTATTTGACTAGATTTACGCGGACAAAGTTGGGGGAACGCAAACTACATTAGGATAATGTAGGAGAACGTAAACTACACTAGGATAATGTACGGGAACATAAACTACACTAGGCACTATAGGGGGACGTAAACTGCACTTGCTGCTTTGCTTTTTTTTTTTTTTTTTTTTTTTTTTTTTCCCGTTTGGGGGCTAGCAGTGAATTTTAATGAAAATCGGTATACTAATGTAGTTTTAGTCACTGATTTCAAAAGTAACTTTCTTTTTTTGGAGAAATGAAAAACAAACATGTTAGAGCACTTTATTTGTTTCATGTTTGTTTTTCATTTCTCAAAAAAAAAAGAAAGTTATTTTTTAAATCAGTGACCAAAACTACATTAGTATACCGATTTTCATTAAAATTCGCTGCTAGCCCTCAACGGAAAAGACCCCAATTTTCTTTCAGGGCTAGAGCCTAAGGGGCCTCAGTCTGCCTTTGCGCTTTGGGCCTCAAGTAGTCCAAATACGGCTCTGCATATAGACTTGCAGTAATCATAATGGAACCTTATAAGACTAGTAAACTACATGGAGTTCAATGCTGTTCGCGATCATATTAATTGTCTATCTTTATGAACACAGACATTACATTATAAGTACCTGTATGTCAATGACTACACATTCAACTGTCCTTTAGATATATATATGTCTGTGTTATATGTTGTTGGACTCGGTTGTCCCACCTCCACCCCACCTTCCCCCAGTTGGGGTACCGTGACTATCACTGCGACGTTGCCACATGTACGGAGTCGCCTGTGAGGCGAGGAACATTACATATGCGGACAACTGTACATTACCTACGAATGTTTAAGGTGTTGAATGAAATATATTCCTTGAGATCTAGCTTATGTTTAAATATGGAGATAGTTTCCATAAGATTCAAATCGGGCTTAGAAACACTAGGGATCACCTGAAGATCAGGTCCCCCAGCCTTCTTTAGTTAGCTTTATAAGGCTAACTAACGAAAATATCACGACCTAACCTAACCAATCGTCAATGACGTACAGTTGACCTAACGATTGGTTAGGTTAGGTTGTGATATTTTCGTTAGTTAGCCTTATAAGGCTAACTAAAGAAGGCTAGGGACCCTGATCTTCAGGTGATCCAACACCTGAAAGGACTATAAAATTATCCATCTTCACTAGGCGAGCGCCATATTTTTTTAATTTAATACCCCCCTCGTACAAAAATGTACAGTGCTTACAAGAAGTCTCACGCCTCTGTCTCGTCCCAAGCTAGTCTGTTAGGTATAAAATGGGTGGTCCTTATGGCAGCGGAGGTGTGTTCGGATTGGTGCACATAATTGCTCTAACCCCATCAATGACGTTCACATCTATTTTTGTGTTGATCACTCTATCTATTTATATATAGACATACTGTATATAGATATATATAGAGTATGCAGGGGATAACGTGTCTCAGTTCCAGCTATGGTAGTTGTCTTACAATTAACAGTCCCAAGTGCAAGTTACGTTAACACCTCCACATAAACTACCCTGGACTAAAATAACATACGTGAAGCCCTTACCCACAAACCATTTAAAAAGTGTGATTTAAAAGCTCTCTCTCTCCCTCTGATCACACTGCATCCCATCAGAGGTCTTCAGCAGGGACATCGGCAATGTATCCATATAACGTTAATAATAGCCGAAACTCGGGGAAAATATACTCTCTGCCTTCCGCTCTACCCCAAATCCTTTTCTCTTAGTGACCTCTTAATACAAACTAATCTATCATATTTTGCGACTTTTTAACTCTGGTAGGATTCAATTCCATTCCTATAGTGTAAGAGATACTTAAATTCATGTGTGTATTATGCCATATGATGTGCGTAATAAATAATCATTTTTAAATAGTTGGAGCGTTCAAGGTCATCTGTAATAATCTATAGACTACCCCTGAAGCCCACTCTCAACACTTAGATTCCCCTAAGACACAGGCGTCTTCAAGTAACATGAATGCGTAGAGATCTAAGGTGTTAGATTCCATATTACATAATTTATGTGCTAGGTTTAAGAACGCTGGCATTGAAGGATGGAAGGAAGGGACAGTAAAAGCGATAATAGGTTTAATGAAGGAAGTGCAATGAGGATGGAGGTAAGCGTTGCTATGTCGAAGGAAACGAGGTTGGGTGGGGAATTACGAAGGGAGGAGGAAAGGGAGAGAGGGGCTAAAATGAACGCGGGGATGGGTTAAGGGAGAGGAGAGAAATTCATATGAAATGCTAAACACAAACTCAAATATTTATTTTAATGCCCTAGACCTAGAAAGACAGAGCAAAATACCTTAAACTAACAATGAATTGACAGAAACAGAAGGGTCTGGTCTTAGACGCACTGATAGGTTTAACGTATGTGGCTAGAGGCCGCCACTCAGAATTACCACTACTACCTAAGTCATAATAAGGTTATTTACTATGACAGAGTAGTCATGAGTAGTTATGGAAATAAAATATGATTATACCGTTGATGGCTGACTATATTCAGTTCGGATATAAACTATTGCTGACAATCTTTGGATCCTTGGCTTTTAAGACGAATTTTTTATGCATATGTTCAACAAAATAGGAAATTGGCTGATTATTATTACCATTCGAAGGGTTGGTACCCTTCACAACCGAAATCAATTTCAGAAGGGGTACATGGTATCCTCATTTCCTTTATCGTCCCAGCACGCTTTACATAAGCCATTTACACAAAGATGGAAAGGCCGTCTGTGCACCACGAGACGACCCAGGCAATGCGGGAGCAATGGTGACATTGCATGAATATGGTGTGCCAATAAGAGAAATATCAAGACAACTAGACGTTCATCGAAGCACTGTGGAACGGTGGATTCATCGGTATGAAGCAGAAAACTCAATCGCTACTTTGCCGAGGTCTGGTCCTCCGCGTTCAACATCTCAAGAGGAAGATGCTGCGATTGTTAATCATGCCAGAGAGCATCCGTTTGTTCCATCGACGCATATTTACAGACACCTGAACCTTCGTTGTAGCGCAAATACAGTGAACAACAGACTTCACGAGGCAGGGTATTTTTCTCGCCGTCCAGCTATAAAACCTGCATTGACGATTGAGCATAAAGAGGCGCGGATGGGATTTGCCTTGCAATACTTGCCGCAGGAGGAAGAATTCTGGAGAAAAGTTGTGTACTGTGACGAAAAAACATTTTCAACAGATAGTCATGGTTCCCTGCATTGTTGGAGGCAGCGCGGAAAACGCTATGAAGAAGGAAATGTTTTCCCGAGCAAACATCAATCTCGGTGTGTGGGGCTGGATGTCTGGCTATGGTGCCGGAGAATTGATTCAAGTAGATGGACGCTTTACTGGACAGCAATATTGCCAGATACTGGAAGAGGTGCTGCTACCCAGTGTTCGTGTGTATCTGGTTCCAGCACCGGAACCATTTTACTTAATGGAAGATAACAGTCCCATTCATAGGAGTAACGTTGTGAGAGCGTGGTACGAAGATCACCCAGAGATTATTAATCTAATTCTGCCACCACGTTCTCCTGATGTGAATCCGATTGAAAACCTTTGGGCAATAATGATTAACGAATGGGAGCAACGCAATGAAAGAACATTTGAAGCACTTTTAGCTCACACGAGGAATAGTTGGGAGAGCTTACGCCGAACACCAAACATTCCCTACAATCTGGCCTCTTCTATGCCGCAACGATTGCAAGAAATTATTGATGCTGGAGGAAGCTATACGAAATACTGATGTTAAAGCCATGACGTAAATGTGTATCGAATATATTTTATGTTAATATAGAATTTTATTATATTTTTATGTTTGACATCTATAAAAGTATATATTGTGACCATGAAAGAACTTTACTTATCCTTAGTTAGAATCTTTTCTTGCAATGTCTACGCTCGTGGAGATGATAATATATGCATTGTTGAAACAAACTATGAAAAGGTAATAGTTTCAGGAAAAAAATAAAAACTGGCAACATCGAGGTCATCACATGTTTATGGGAATTGTCATATGATATACTACCAATAAACTCTTATATACTACTGTATACTATATTACGTAATAATTACGATGAACAAATCAAATGCAAATTTCTCTGATTCACGGCCCACCACCACCAGTCTTGCTTTAGACTAATGACTTTCATAAGATGGAATAGGTTTAACATAGTTCGCTTAATAGTTACCACTTAAAACAATGGATAAGCTATCTATTAGTGAGACGACCGTGACTTCCTCGAAATGCGAGCGCGTGAGAGGTTCACTGAGGAATTTGGTCATTAGATTCTTCACGTAGGATATGTATCACAAACAACAATATTGACAACAATTCCCAACAATTACTTAATATCAATAATTGCATTTGAGCAAATAATTTAGACCTGCGTCAAAATAACTTAGGTATCATGCCATGATTTGGGATATTTGCCGAATTAGTCGTTCTCTATAGTCTACAGTATATATTGAGACGGTATAATGTAATGCCCAGCTAATATTATGATGACTAGGATTGCTCCATAACCATCCCAACATGCCGAAACTTGCTCATTCTGCTTCTTAATCATTCGTATTTTAAACACTAAAATGTAGCAGAAGTGACCTAATAATGACGTCATTGATTGGGTTAGAGCAGTTATGTGCACCAATCCGAACACACCTCCGTTGTCATAAGGACCGCACATTTTATACCTAACAGACTAGCTTGGGACGGAACAGAGGCGTGAGACTTCTTGTAAGCACTGTACATGTCCTAAAACGATCTGCGCCATGTGGACATATAAGTTTGGCATGTTGTCCTCCATTCTGAGTGTGCTAAGATAGTAAAATTAGCCATTAACTTCAGCTATGCACAGGTACTCATGTATTCATGTTTTTAATTCATGCATTACAACTGAAATCTTTGAAGACACAATGAACAGTGAAGACAAGGTTTATTTCCCATGAAGTTATACATTTTCTGAAAGCTCTAGTGCTACACTATATCAATTTACCTATAAAAACATTCTTTTACATGATATACCTTATGTTGTTTCGTGCGTTGGTCTCTCTTCACACGGAGGTCAAGCTGGTGGCCCCGCCTCTATAGCTGGTGGCCCGTTTTTTGCCTAAAAACGTTATTGTTAGACCCAAAAAATATCACCTAAAATACAAGTGTTTCACAAAACTGATTAATATGAGTTACACAAAACTAATTTGAGTACAATAATTCAGGTATTTTGATACTCCAAGCATTAATACACTATGTTGAACAAAATGAATGCCATTGTAGTGAATACTCTTATTTTAGTTTAAAGATAAATGTTAATTTTACCGTCTTGAATTTCGGAATAGCTATAAATTCATTTTAAATTAGTTACCCATCATAATTCAATTGTAAACCACATTAATACTAATTTTATGTATATTGTATTATTTTATTGTATGTAAACATAATTAATTATATATCACAATTGTCAGTTAATTATTTATATTCAAATAATTATTTTAATCTAATACCATGTCCATTTTACAAATAAATAATAGAAATCCAAGGGTTATATTTTCCACCTTTGGTACTGTCGCAGTTTCGCCTAACGGACTCAATACGGCTAGTGAGATAATCACTGGTTGGCACTTAACAGCGGCAGTGCTTATGGCTACATCATCCAGGTTAACCTATACCGGATAGATGCGCTACGGTCCCAAGCCGTAGCTTGCCTAGGCCGACGACGACGACGTAAACCAACAATTGGTGACTCCGGAGTTGGATTCCCCCCTTTTACCCGAACGACTAGGACTAGACTGTAACGTCGTTCGTGCCCATCACCCCCTTCACCCGAGCGACTAGGACCAGACTGTAACGTCGTTCGTGCCCATCACCCCTTCACCCGAGCAACTAGGACCAGACTGTAATGTCGCTCGTGCCCTCTGCCCCTCACCCCTGCCCGTGCGCTCTGTGCCTGCGCTCGTCTCAACCTCCACTCCTTCGTTGGTAACTTGTCGTCTTGCTTGTACGTCAGCAAGCATAGGAGAAGATGCCTGACGACGCTGGTGCCATCTCCCACTTGAGCGTAAAGCTCCCCGTCTTCTGGCCGGGTGATCCATTTATTTGGTTCCACCAAGTGGAATCACAATTCAACTTGGGAAGGATCACCGCTAGCAGGACGAAATACGATCATGTTTTGTCCTCTCTACCAGCGAGCATCATCTCTGAAGTCCGTGACGTCATCGTGTCTACTTCCACGAGTGAGGACCCATACAACGATCTGAAGTCTGCCATCCTGTGCCGCACCACTGTCTCCGAGCGTGAGAAACTACATCAGTTAATCTCAAAAGAAGAACTTGGAGACCGTAAGCCCACTCAAATGCTGAGGGCTATGCAGTGCGCTCTAGGCGAACGCGCACAAACCTTCGATAAGGACATCTTTAGACAGTTGTTCTTGCAGAAACTTCCTCCATCAGCTCAGCGTGTCTTGGCCACTATGGATCCTGCTACTCCAGTTGATAAACTAGCAGCAACTGCCGACAAAGTAGTGGAGATTGACACAGCTCCGGTCAACAACGTGAACACACAATCGGAACTGGAGTTGAAAGTGAAAGAGTTAAGTCAACGACTCAACCACGTTTGTTCTCTGCTACAAAATCAACGGCAAAGAAGCCATTCTCGGTCAAGATTTACGAAGAGGCATCGTTCGAGTTCCGGGAAGATCTGCTTCTACCACTCGAAATTTGGAAAGAAGGCTAGGAAGTGCATCTCCCCTTGCAATTTTTCGTCGGAAAACCGCAGCAGCGAGTCCTAATGGCGTCTAGTACTCGCACTGCCAACCTGTTATTCATAAAGGACAGGAACTCTGGTGTCAATTTCTTGGTCGATACCGGATCGTCAGTCAGTGTATTCCCTCAAAAATCTGGTCATACGCACTCGGAATCTCCGCCTCTATACGCTGCTAACGGTTCACGCATACCCACGTACGGTACTCAGTCGCGTGAACTAAACTTGGGCCTTCACCGATCCTTCAAGTGGATTTTCATCTGTGCTCAAGTGCAGCATCCCATAATCGGCGCTGACTTCCTCCAGCATTTCAAATCCTGGTGGATCTTGACAAGCGACGCTTATGCGACCAGGCCACACTGCTTTCTGTTCTTGCCAAACAGGTTGCCCTTCCGGACGCCTCTAACTCTGCACTTTCCCTCGTTCCCCCTAATTCCATGTACCAGTGCCTTTTCCAGCGATATCCAGGAATTCTTCAACCGATGCAGATGGGTGATACCATTAAGCACACCATTACCCATCACATTACAACAAAAGGTCCCCCTGTGTTTGCAAAACCCAGACGTCTTGCCCCGGACAAACTGAAAGCTGCCAAATCGGAATTCCAGCTTATGATAGATCTTGGGATAATAAGACCTTCCAAAAGCAGTTGGTCCTCTCCCCTACACCTGGTCCAGAAGAAGTCAGGAGACTGGAGACCATGTGGGGATTACCGGTTTTTAAATTCGACAACCATCCCGGACCGATATCCGGTACCAAATGTCCAAGACTTTACTTCTCTTCTCCACGGCAAATCTATCTTCAGTAAAATAGACCTCGTTAAGGCTTTCCACCACATTCCCGTAGAGCCTTCGGATATTCCCAAGACTGCAGTTTGTACACCATTTGGGTTATTCGAATTTGTGAAGATGCCGTTCGGGCTACGGAATGCTGCGCAAACCTTTCAGAGGTTTATAGATGAGGTCACCAGAGGCTTAGACTTTGTTTATGCCTACATCGATGATTTGCTTGTGGCCAGCTCAACGGAAGAGGAACATAAGGAACATCTTTCACTCCTCTTTCAACGCTTAGAACAATACGGTGTTACTATTAATGCATCTAAGTGTGGTGTTGCACAGCCAACCTTGGAATTTCTTGGTCACACGATTTCGCAGCACGGAATTACCCCCCTTCAGGACAAGTGTGAAGTGATAAAAAATTACCCTATGCCAAATAATCAGCGTGAGTTACGTCGGTTTCTAGGTTTGGTAAATTATTACCACAAGTTCATTAAAAACTGTGCCAGTGTTCTTGCTCCTCTACACGCTATGATCACACACAAACGCAAGGTAACGAAATTGGTATGGTGTAGCGATAGTTTACAGGCGTTCGACAATGCCAAAAATGCTATCAATAGTGCATTGTCTCTGTCATTTCCTATCAGTAATGCCCCCCTAACTCTGACGGTCGATGCATCAGATGTTGCGATCGGTGGAGTGTTGGAACAAACCATTAACGGTCAACAAGCACCCATCGCGTTTTACTCGAAAAAGCTGCAGCCAGCCCAAACGCGTTATAGTGCTTTCGGACGTGAACTTCTTGCTATTTACTTAAACGTGAAGCATTTTCAACATTTCCTTGAAGGCCGAGAGTTTTGTGTTTTTACCGACCACAAACCTTTGGTCACTGTCTTCAATAAAAACAGCTGTAACCACTCTCCCAGAGTCATCAGGCAACTCGATTATATCTCGCAATTTACCACAGATATCCGCCACATCAAAGGTGTCTTGAACACTCCAGCGGATGCACTTTCAAGAATAGAGATTACTTCTGTTACCCTCAGCTCTACACTGTGGAATGCTATTGCACAGGATCAAGATAAGGATACGGAACTACAAGACCTGCTCAGAGAAGACTCCACTCACTCACTTTCCCTCAAGAAAATGAGTATGCCAGGATTGTCTGTGCCCCTCTATTGCGACGTATCAACAGCTGCTATTCGCCCTTATGTCCCTCCATGTCACAGAAAAGCAGTCTTCACGGATCTTCATAAGCCCTCCCATCCTGGTATCCGTGCTTCGCAACACCTGGTTACCTCTCGCTTTGTTTGGCCCTCGATGCGGAAGGATGTCAAACATTGGACCAAAACGTGCCTTGCCTGCCAGCGTGCCAAAGTCCAAAGGCACACCAGGTCCCCCTTTGACGCATTTCCGCCCCCATCCCAGCGATTTGAGGTAATTCATGTAGACATTGTTGGCCCTCTTCCAGTGATTCAAGGCCAACGTTATCTGCTCACCTGTCTCGACCGCTTTTCCAGATGGCCTGAAGCCATCCACTTCCTGATATCCAAGCGGACACTGTTGCAAGAGCCTTTCTTCATGGATGGGTATCAAGATTTGGATTGCCGACAAAAGTCATCACTGACCAAGGTCGCCAATTTGAGTCTTCGCTTTGGAAGAAGTTTACCAGCTTGTTGGGTACAGTACATGCGCATACCTGTGCGTATCATCCGCAAGCTAACGGCCTCGTCGAACGCTTCCATCGCCAGCTGAAGTCATCCCTTATGTGTCACGAAGACTCCCATTGGATGGATAAGCTTCCACTCGTGTTGCTTGGTATTCGCTCTGCATTTAAGAGTGATCTGAAGACTACAGCGGCTGAACTAGTCTATGGAACAACACTGCGGCTACCAGGTGGCTACTTCACTGCAGGGGATAAGTCATGTGATCCTACGGAATTCGCTCAAACACTTTCCTCTCACATGCAGTCCCTTCAGCCTGTTCCCCCTCGATTGACTAGCCAACAGAACATCTTTGTTTCCCCAGCCCTCCAATCTTGCACCCACGTTTTCGTTCGTGTACCTCTCCCAAAACGGCCTCTCCAATGTCCATATGACGGGCCCTATGAAGTTCTCCGACGTACGCGCAAATCATTTCTCATCCAGCGCGGTTCCAAGGTCGACAAGGTTTCTATCGATCGTCTTAAGCCTGCGTTTTTGGAATCAACCTTAAGCGAGGTACATGTAGCTACCAAAAAGGTCCAGGGAAAATCTGTGTCGTTCGGAACTCTTTGAACTTCCTCTCTGGTGGGGAGTGTGTAGTGAATACTCTTATTTTAGTTTAAAGATAAATGTTAATTTTACCGTCTTGAATTTCGGAATAGCTATAAATTCATTTTAAATTAGTTACCCATCATAATTCAATTGTAAACCACATTAATACTAATTTTATGTATATTGTATTATTTTATTGTATGTAAACATAATTAATTATATATCACAATTGTCAGTTAATTATTTATATTCAAATAATTATTTTAATCTAATACCATGTCCATTTTACAAATAAATAATAGAAATCCAAGGGTTATATTTTCCACCTTTGGTACTGTCGCAGTTTCGCCTAACGGACTCAATACGGCTAGTGAGATAATCACTGGTTGGCACTTAACCAGCGGCAGTGCTTATGGCTACATCATCCAGGTTAACCTATACCGGATAGATGCGCTACGGTCCCAAGCCGTAGCTTGCCTAGGCCGACGACGACGACGTAAACCAACACCATATTAAAATGTTGAATCACCATACAAATGGTATGCCTACATGGGTTAATAATGGAGACCTCTGTTCGCATGCCAGCAGAAAGGTTTATCGTTCAGTTATGAAAAACAGGCAAATGTTGGCATGATTACAATACATATATAATAATGTTGCACTTGAAAATAAAGTTTGAATTGGCAACTGTGTGAAAGGACCGATATTGAGATTTGAAGAACGTCAATTTTGTAAAACAAAAATTAAGTTACTATACGTATATCGATGTATAAACACAAAATCAACTAAATCAACTAAAATCAGTTAAACCAACTAAATTTTAACAATTCTTATCTTTATGAAGCAAACTACTAAATAACTTTAAAGCAGAAATCATTACTTAAAATTGGAATCTTTCTACTAAAAGTCTCAACTTGTTTTTCAATTACAAAACTGCATGTCAGTGCATACTGTATTCGGTGACTCCCGCAATATCAATTCAATGCGTTATTAGCAGTCTACCCCATACTGGGGAATAACTCACGTTGTAACAGCATATATGAAACACACTAATAAATTATATTAATGCACAATGTTATAATATGGTTATTCATCTAGCTCATCCAGCGGTGGTTTGTGATGGGTTTGTTCATTCATGCAGTCCTCAGTAGCCTTGCAGACGCATTCCTCTGTGCATGCCATATCATTCGTTGCACAACTGCAATTCTTACTACATTGTCTGCGTCCACGGCATGAGCACAGAAGCTCATCTAATACTTCTGCAGTTGTTGGTCCATCAAATAACTTCAACTTTAATTCATCACCCTCTTTTTGCCACCCATTTCCATCTGGTGAAAACATATCTGGTTTAGCAACGTGAGCCAACATCCAAATAATGGTACATTCTTGTCAGCAAGGCGGACTCTCAGAAGATTCAAGTCATTATGTTCTTCTTTATATACATCCTTTGGATCGTATAGAGCAGCAAAAACTGTCGGGCTGCATGTTCGGCCTCAACTGTGTTGTCAGTACCCAAACTACCAAGGAGTGGAATCGAACCTTTCTTCTCCAGTGACTCCATGGTTTTCCACACTTTCTTTTTTCCTATGCCACAGAATGATGAGACGCTATCACATCCTGTCAAAGCATGCATGGCGGGAAGTAGACTAGGAACCACAGGACTTAATTCATTGTATATGCTGTGAACAGGAATATGACGATGGAGATCAGTAGTAGTGGTCACCTTTCCTGTTTCTACCCAGAAAGATGATGTACTTTGCATCTGAGGAAAATAATGCACAGCTAGCTCGAAGACATCTGTGTCAGGTGACTTGACAACTATGCTTCCTTGGATATTGGCAGCAGAAAATTCCTCATTTGCCTTCATAGCATGGAAAAGCATCTTTGTATCTGCCTCTTCATGTGAGCAAAACAGATCTTCCACTGGTGTCACGCCTTGGCTAGAAATACAGACCGCTTTTTCTCCATCACTGAACCCACCTGCAAGGTAGATCTTATGTTCGTGGTGTGCAGCAAGTTCCGGTGTTCTTGGTGCATGTTCAGTTATGTAGTTGCACAAGAAGTCAGTCAATGCTGCTTTATTCGGTGAGAGAGCCATGAACTTCTGCCATGGCGGAAGTGGGCGTCCGGACATCACCTGATATTGCTTGGCTACACCTGCAGTTGCTAGCACAAATTGAAAAGCCAACTGATACATGACTCGGCTGTTGGCTTTATGCGTACAAGTCAACAGCCGAGTCATGTATCAGTTGGCTTTTCAATTTGTGCTATTTCTTGTCTAAGCATACCAATGGCAGAATGAAGTAAGCTTTCTGAATTCACTGGAACATTTGATTGTTCTTCAGCAGAACCAAGTGTCATCTCATTAGAGTTGAAATCTTCCTTCAATTGAGCAAAGGCTCTGACAGCATCTCCTAAGCTGACACTGCTACTGACAACAATGCTTGACTTGGACTGTCCTCGCTGGGCACGAATAACAATGTTATCACCTTAATGCTTCATGAGACGGCGCTGAAGTTTTTCTGCACGATATGCTTGGGTATCAATGTGGTCAGGTTCGAATTTGTCTAGCAGGATTTTCAACTTATAAGCTTTTCCTTGTTGTAGATTAACATCTATTTCTCCTACTAGTGCCATAAATGCCTTCTCGTATATGTTCTCTCCTTCTTCATTTTCCTTGAAGTACTGATGTTTTGCTTGCTTGTTATAGCTTGCCATGCAGGATTTGTGGTAAATAGCATCAGCTGCAATGAGGTCTTTTCCTTCAATTTTGGCAAGCATAGAAATGTCCTTCCGAGCTTGTGCTGCTTGATAGAGATTATTCTGACACGTAGTTCTTTGTACCTTATGTATGCTGTCCCTCTTTCGCGCGTTGCATATTAAACACATTGAAAAATCTGTAAGCTTGGATGTTTGAGCTCGTGTGCGAACACTTTGTTCTTCAGTACCATGTGATGCAGAATCATGCGTGCTACATTTTGTACTAACATAAGAAATGTTTTTCTTACTTGTAAATGATTGATAACAGTTAGGATGATATGTAGCAGACATACTATGTAATTTTGTAAGGTCATCAAACTCAGATTCAAGTCTTTGTAAAAGGTCATCTGTTTCTTCGTCTGTACAAATTTTAATGGACTTGAGTCAGGTTCTGCCATGCTGAAATAAAAATAACAATAATTAAACTGTGGTTTTCAACAATACCACACATTTGCACAATATTTGTCACAGCACACATTTGTCTTATTCTAATATTGTGATAATAAAAGGAGGAAGTAAATTTAAGACTGGGCCTAACCTATAACAATACATGATTGTATTACGTTTTACTTTAATGTGATAATTCAATTGTGTATCTACATAGTAAACACTTATAATAAACAGTATAGGTTGATCAGTTAACAGTATTTCAGTTCGAAACTAAAACAAATTACTATCTGGATAAAGTTTCAAGTATTTTCTAAGTATTTGTTTATATTGGTGTTTCCATGGTAACCGCACATCAAAAACTGAGGACAACACTTAAAAATGTGTTCACTGAACACTAATGACTAATAAAAACATTACAACTTTCTGTACAAGGGGGGAATTAAAATTGTTTAAATCGGGGTCTGGCTGCTCGCCTACACAGGATGTTCCGTTTCCTCTGAATGATTTCAAATACAGTGTACTCGAGTTTGATGAGTTACTAAGAAGAGAGTCTGTACGACTGCTGCACCATCTATGTTCATTAATTCTGATATGTAGTTGATGTGACGTCATTCCTGGAATTACACGCACAACAATTGTTTTTAGAAACTACAAATGAACATAGATGGTTAGGTAGTGGTTCCTTAACCTTAAAAATATCTTCAATTCGATTACTGATAGTCAAAATACCTTTAAATTGCATTTGAGGATAAAATGTTCTAACTATTTTTCCCAGTTTCCGCTTCAAGATTATGTTATCAGATTCCATATATGGAAGTTTAAAGTACAATACTTTCTTAGGAACTTTAGATACAAGAATATTTTGAAAGCCACACGAACACCTTTGTTAATCAAGTAACCCACTGTGTATAGTAATTTGAAGTCTAATTATTCATAATAAAAATTATTTCATTATGAAAGTAAATATAATTTGAGCCTATATTATAAGCTCTAAGTATAAAAGTGAGAACTGAACTGAATTTGTATTATTTGTATTTGGATGACATAAAGTTATTAAACTTAGTTCCTAAGCTCGTAAAAGTCTTTTTTTTGTCGAAAAGTCAATGTTTCAAATGATTGGCACGTTCCACTTTAATATCCAGAAACGAAATAGAATTATCAATTTCAATTTCTGAAGTAAATCTTATGTTAGGATGTTTGGAATTGAGATGAACTAGGAATGGTTCAACGTGTAAAGAAGACTTAAAGAGCCAAAAGGTATCGTCTACATACAGGCGATAATAAACAGATCTAAATTCTTTTGGACAACCAATTCACTTCATGATGACACAAAAAGAAAGGTCGGCCCCAAAGGGTTACCTATCTGAACTTCATTCACCGTTGTATATTGCTTATTATTATACAAAAATATCGCATTTTTAGTTGCCATATTCATCAGTTTTTTAGCACTTTCCCTGTTTATACCATCCAGAATAAACTGTTCGTTCTGAACAAACAAATTCAAAGAAATATTAATTGTTTCGTCCAAGGAAAAGTTTGTAAACAAGGAAGAAATATTAAAACTAGCTATAAATAAATTATCGTCATCATCATCCCTATTACAAATTTCATTTGCAAAAGTGAATGAGTCTTTAACCATATATTCGTTACTAGCAAGAGCTAGTTACAATGTGTTAGCAATAAAATAAATCATTGGAGAATGCATATATCATTGTAACCTAACCCTTTTCTTTCTGTTTCGGATTGCGATTGTTTTTGAACACCCTGTACAAGCATTAAAATTTTTAAAAATTCTAAAAGCCACTTGATTCTATGATAATAAAAACCCACTCTAATAGACAGAGTTTATTTCCACAACAGTTTTGATGCCCACTGGCATCCTCTTCGGGTGGATACAGAAAAACGAATGAACCAAAAACAAGAGGGAAAACAGTCCAGGGACCATTAAGAAATTCGCACCTAGGTTAGATCCCGTTCTTCCGGGTTCATTCGTTTATCTGTATCCACCCGAAGAGGATGCCAGTGGGCATCGAAACTGTTGTGGAAATAAACTGTCTATTAGAGTGGGTTTTTATTATCATATTTTGACCTTCACGTAGAAAAGTGAAGTTTTTTGCATTTATCACTAGATTCTAGTATGGTTTGCCAAAGATATGAAAAAAAAAGGTTCCAGTTTGAACTATTTTATCAGCACTTAATACGTTTAATATAATCTGGCAACATTTTTTGTTAATATTTTATCTCCTTTTGTTAGTAATGACGAAGTAGTATGACGGAGGGGATCTACAGCTTTAAGTGGGATCCGAACCACCGGTGGCTTCATAATCTGAGCGCAGAGGACGGTCTTCCATCCAATTATTATTATTATTCAAAACCAATGTCGTTTAACTTCGCTGATTAACGGGAAGGAACGTTACGACAATGGCCACGTGGACAGGACGTAGACCTTGACATTATATAATAAATACAGTATTCAGACCTCATCGGGGTTCGAAATTCGTGGTTATTTCAACTGGTACTCTGTCAGGATACTACCATTTCTTATTCTAGTATCCCAAATCCATTTCAAGCATCCCAAATATCAGAAATAGAATTTGGTGCCACAGTGATCCATCAACAATTAAATAAACAAACCACACGTTTAATTAACTAAAAATAAAAGATTTGTGTATATATATCATAAAATAACAATTCAAGTGCAGAAACTGGAGTTTTGCCACTCGTTCCAGACTATCCCAACAGCCACTTTTGTAGCACCGCATCGGGATACAAGCCTTTTGTAGTCGGATAACCCGACGGAAAATTTTCTACCGGTCGAGATACCGGGATACCGGGAGTTTCGAGCCCTGCTTATTTATTAAACAAAAATAATGTTATAATGAAAAAAAAAAGACTAAAAAAAAATTAAAGTGTACCCAAAGAGAAAGAAATCGTAAAGAACGTTTCGAAAGGGGGAACTTTAGATTTGAAAAAGGCTTCATATTTGTCTTCCAATTTTTAAAAGTCTAAGACAGATCTTCATTTCCATTAATTAAAAGTTTTCTCTCTCAGACTCGAAATCACTTTGGAAATCTTCATTTCCATTTGTCCATAATTTCACTTTATTCTAGTGACATAATTTTCAAGGACAGAAAACACATCCAATACTTACTTACAATTAGATTAGTACATTACATTTCAACTCAGTGAGAAGGTAATGTCCACCGGATACAATAATATATATCGTATTAAAATTACATTTTTTTCCAAATCCTTCCAAATGTTTATACATGTACTAACATATAAGTTTAATTTAGTTATAGAAAAAGAAACTCAAAATATGTGTAATGTAAGTGAACAGTTACTAAAATATTTGTTTTTCAATAACAATAAATTTTTATTTTTTGGTTCAAAGAAAAAGATATTCTTCAACGAAAAGGGTTAATGATTTTATTTGTAAACGCTTCAATTTGGCAAATAATCTATACCTATACCTAAGATAAATAAATAAATTTTATATATATATATATATAATATATATATATATAGAAAGAGAGAGAGAGAGAGAGAGAGAGAGAGAGAGATTCTCAATGTTGGAGAACATGTCAACAGCTCAAGTGTAAGTCAGAAGGAAGGTTTCATGGATTTACACAAATCAGAGAGATATATATATATATATATATATATATATATGGTGTGTGTGTGTGTGGTGTGTGTGTGTGAAAAACATATAAGGAAATTTTCGACTAAATTGTCCTCATGAAATCACTAAAAGCAGGAAACGGGAGAGTGAAAATAGAAATATAAAAAAACAGGCAAAAAATATTTTTAAAAAAATATTTGGAAAACAGGTTCACAGCTGATTGCAGTTTCCTGTTGTGACCAGTTAATCACGGATGGCGGTCGAAGTGCATAGTACCGAAGGTCGCGGTACTATCTGCAAGTTTTACGTTGACGATGTCGTTGTAGTACACTCAAAATAAAACTTTCTAAATTTAGAACTTATAACTTCTTTTTGGGGGGGAGCATTCTAGGGCAAATTTTTTACTTCTTTCGGATATCAAAACTTCTTTTAATGAAAGGTTTATTGATGCAGAACTTACGTTCAATTTCTTACGAAAGTGAACGTGACGCTTTCTTTGCTATTAAAGCCTTTTGTCCTCGTATTTGTGGATTTAGAAATTTTTAGTGTTAGTTACAGAATACAACAGAGTTACAGATTAACAAAAACCCTAAGATACACTCTAGGCTAGCCCAAGAAAATGAGGGGGTGGATATATATATATATATATATACAGGGTGTCCACAAAAGAATTGCCCAAATTTAACTTATTTCAAATGGAATTTGTACGATTATTTTGTGGACACCCTGTATGTATATATATATATATATATATGCGCCTCGGTGGTGTAGTGGTTAGTGTCGCTGACTACGAATCCGTCGGCCCCGGGATTGAGACCCGGTGACTGCAGCCGGCGCGCAGCAAAACCCAGCTGTTCATCCTTCCACACAATAAAGAAAGTGGTTGGTTGATAAATGGGTACCCTGGGTGGCCTAGACGCTGGGCTGCTGGTGGGGCGTGGTTCGGATTCCACGTTAAACTGTAGGTCTAAGGTGGAGTGAAAAGCTTGACCTTCGTCAGAATGAACAATTCGGGCGGAAGCTAACCAAAGGTTTTATATATATATATATATATATATATATATATATATATATATATATATATATATATATATATATATATATATATATATATATAGGGTGGGCTGAAAGTCTGGATCCATAGGAAAATATTTATTTTAATACATAAATTACAACAAATGGTAAATACTTAAAATGAATATCAACTTTAACTCGTAAATGCGTATCCGTGATACTGTACAGTGGTTCGTACTCCAGTATAAACAACAAATTATAACAAATGCTCAAATTGGCGGCCTCTGACATCGAGACACTTAGGGATGGAATTTATGATTTTTAATAATTCTTCGAATTGACGTTCTCGAGATGCGTGTTTCATTTGATAATCTTCTTGTTGACTTTACTGGACTATTCGTTAAAGTTTCACATACCATCGCGGAGGTATTTTCATCAGTTGCAGTTTTTGGACGACCAGAACGCCGTCGATCATGTACACTTCCTGTTTCTTTGAAACGTTTAAACAACTTGCCAACAGTCGCATGTGTTACTGGATGCTTATCAGGATGATTTCTATTGAATTCGGTAGCAACTTCTCTGTGTGTAGCGCCCTGTCTTGCGTACATGAGCACAAGTTCTACCCGGTCTTCTGTTGTTAGATTCGAAGCCATTTCTGGGTTGAAATAAAAAAAGTATTTGAGTATTTATACTGGAGTACGAACTACTGTACGTACAGTATCACGGATACGCATTTACGAGTTAAAGTTGATATTCATTTTAAGTATTTACCATTTGTTGCAATTTATGTATTAAAATAAATATTTTCCTATGGATCCAGACTTTCGGCCCACCCTGTATATATATACTATCTCGCCCCCTTCCCATTTTCTTTTTTGTACCGAAAATGGATTTGTGGCAGAAAACCGCAACCCGAATATTCGACTTTTTTTTTTTTTGTCGGAAACCAAATATTCGACCAAATAATTCGGTGGAAAAAAAAGACCGGATATTCAGTTTTAAAAAAAATAAAAAATATTTGCCAAAGCAGTTATATACTGAGGCGTAAATGTATTGTACATGTACTAATTAGACTAGATGTTGTTCAAAAGAAATAAATTTGGAATTAAAAGTCAAAAATTCTTAATTTCTCATGAGTTATAAATATTAAATTTAAGTATTAGCCTATGTATAAGATGTATATAGTAGTATATAATGCTAAATAATAGTTGAAAAACTAAAGGAAATTTACCCTTTAAACATTTACTGACGGTATTCATTTTTTATTCTCTGTATTTTTTAAATTTAAAAATTTCACTATATCTACCACATCGTTAGTTCTTAACTTAGGCAAATTGGGCCTAAATAAAATGCATGCATGTTTTGTTCGTTTTATTTTCTTTAGAAAATATATCTAAAATAATAAAATATATCTAAAATAATAAAATATAACTTAAATTTTAAAGTTTCAAATTCAACTTTGATGTTATTATTTAATTTAATGGCTTACACAAATCTTCAATTCCTCATCATAATTTAAATAATCGCATTTAATCTAAATAATTAGAAGACACAAGAAGAAGAAGAAGAAGAAGAGAATAAGAAGAAGAAGAAGAAGAAGAAGAAGAAGAAGAAGAAGAAGAAGAAGAAGAAGAAGACGCAAAATTGATTTTCACAAAACATACTGTATTTCTAATTTTGCATACTATACTACTACCTAACAACTCTACATCTGTTTTCAACATCTTTTTTCAGATGTTGAGAATGAAAGTACTTGGATGAAAAGTGAAAACTCAAAAAAGTGTCACTCTTGAAGTTTTGAGGATGAATAAAACTTATTTTTAGTAAATATTATGTAAACGCTTCTTAAAAATGTATACTGCACTTTTTGGTGCAGTATACATTATAGCTTAATGTATAGCTTAAATACACCCACTTAGTATTTTCTTCGTAGAAAATTGACAAACCAAACTACAATATTCTCTACACGAACGTTATTTACAAACCGAAAAAATAATTTTTCCTTCCCTGCGCAAGAGAAATAATAATAATAATAATAATAATAAAAATAATAAAAAAAGTGTTAAAAATAAAGACTTTTATCCTCCACGATATGAAATGAAAAATATATATATATTTGTTCAAAAATTATAGGGCAAAAAAATTTCTCCATAATCCGATTATCCGAAAGACTGAACTCCCTGATTCAGGTTTACAACAATTTTATCAAATGCAGTGATCGTGAAAAACAAAAAAAGGGACGGGACTGTGAGGTAATCTAAACTTCACCATAAAACAATATGTACAAGCTTTATATAACGGAATATAACGTCAGTAATGCATTATTCGTACATGTGTATGAAGGAGGATAACGGCCATTTCATCAATTGGAGTGGTACAAAATTTCTTGGGTTTTCTTATCTAGGCTAAAGAAATCTAGTTGAGTCGTTCTGAGCAGATATTGCTTTTATTCCTATCTCGTTTCATGCAACTTCAATTTTGCTGAAGTGACAAGGAATCCTCTGGAAATGATTGTGCCCTGTAGTCTAGTCACAGAACAAACCTGAATTTTTCGGAGTCCATATATTGCATTCGACTTGACCGGATTGAATCCAATTTTTCTAATTCACTTTTAGTTTTTGCTGCAATCTTCTGATTACTCTCGAGAAAGGTTCTCGAGTTGCTGCCAAAAGGTCGAGATTCGAATAGGAATTTTTGGTATACTTATAATTTAATTTCTCTTCTATTTTTCTCAAAACTGTGCTAGTTTTACCATATCTCTCTCTCTCTTCTCTCTCTCTCTCTCTCTCTCTCTCTCTCTCTCCCTCTCTCTCTTCTCTCTCTCTCTCTCTCTCGCGTGGTTTCAGTCAGCTCTCGTACCGACTACTTCACGTCCTACCATCCAGAATTCCCCCGAAGGAGGTTCGTTCAAACGAGACCAATATTTACGCCGTTTGACAATGCTGTCTTCAACCTCTTCGTCTTTATAAAGAAATCGTCTGACTGTATTTAATTCTTCGTGTTGGGCATTCAGAAGACTTTACGGGAATTTTGTCTTTACTAGAAATCAACTATTTTGCGATTAAAACTGGCCTCAACGAGAAGGAAAATAAAATTATAAAATTGAGGGGAAGTTTGGTGCCATATGGTATATGAAGAAAGGGAGGTTTGGTACCATAGGGTATATGAAGATGGGGAGGGAAGGGGTCCTTTATCCAGCCAATCAGGTTTTGTAGTTTTTAGCAAGGGAATTATGAAATATTTCGAAAACGTTACTGGAGAATAGGTACGGAAAGTAGGAACTTACGTAGGGAACCAAGTTCACAATGAAGTGACCTGTGTTCTACAAAATCTACAGCATTTCCCAAACATAAGAAAATGCAAAAAGAAAGAATAAATCATAAGTCTGAAACCGAAGACGGGATCTGAAGTCTCTTGAACCACAGTATCCATTTGACAGTAACCAATATACTTCACCTTTCCCATTAAACTTACAGTAATGAAGATAATGGCTAAAAAGTTGTTCCATTTGTTAATTTCATTCCAAAATATTTAATTTAACAGTATGTAATACAGTTATGAGAAAACAACACATTACAGTCTTGGCCAAGGTTTAGAATCAGTCGCAAATATCTGGAATACATACTTTCCGCGCCTCGATTTTGTATTTAATATACTTTAAAATTTAAAAAATGACACTTGTTATGAAATTGATTTTGTTTTATGAACTGAAACACATGATAAAATATTTGAAAATACAAGGTATTTTATTACGGGGATAGGTTTTATCTGCACAGTGATGAAACCCAAGAATCAAGGGCTGGAGGCTGATTTGAAGAAGGCAGAATTTAGGCACTGTTCGACATTTCTTGGATAGTTTTTGAACAATGATGTAAAATATAAAGCTGAAATTTTATTTTATATTAAATTCAAGTATTTTAATAATATTATCTATTCTTTTAATTTATTTGTTAATTTTATAGTATATATTTTATTCAAAATATTAATATCTGAATCTTAAATTTACTACAGTTTAGACCAGTGGTTCCCAAACCCATGGTCGCAACCCAAGTGAGGGTCGGGAAGGTGTTCCTGAGGATCGCGGGACGGAAATTCTCAACGACTGATTCAGTCAAACTATATGAATATAAACACAACGTATCAAAATGATTGGTCATTAACACTGCATGTACCAGCGTTTAGGGTCGCCAGGCCAGGACAATATTGTATTCAGGATCGCCACCATAAAAGTTTGGGAACCACTGGTTTAGACAAATCACAGTTCAGAGTATTAATCAATTTTCTGTTGATATCGCAACGATTTTCGACGATGGAGACTACAAGCCAAAAACAAGTTCCGGCAGGCCATGAATAACGATTCAACATACTGATAATGCCATTAAAAGGAAAGCAAAGGTCAACCCATTCATTGCCAGTGTCCATGAAGATGCAGAAGCAGCTCCCTAGTCTGGTCAGAAGAAGAATCATTCGTCGGAGGCTTCAGAATGTGATTATAATATACTGTAGTCGCAAGAAACTCATCGAAGAAACATTTTTAAATGAAAAGAGGCAAACGAAGCGACTATTTTATGCGAGGAAATATCTGGCAATTGTTACCACTGAACAATGGGCCAAGGTTTTGTTCAGAGACGAAAGCCAGATACTACATTTTGGACAGAATCGTCTGTAGATCAGGCGTCCACCTATTCAGCAACATCAAATACTGTACTGCCATCATGAAATTCTTGTTCGAAGGTCATGGTTTGGAGGTGTTTTGGTGTCCATGGCAAAGGGGAACTGGTTTTGTCCAAATATACGACCCTGAATTCCCGTGTTTATTTAAACATCCTCGAACATGTTCTGTGAGCAATGCGGGAGGGCGGATATTCCTGGTTCCAGTAGGATTGTGCACCTTGTCACGCTGTCTAAAATGTGTATAAATGATTTATGGACAAAACATTTCATTTCGGGAATGATCTGGTGTATCTCCTCACCTAAATCAATTGAGAACCTATGGAAACTTCTGAAAAAAGTCTTTGAAATGAAACCAGGATCCCACGAGGATATTTGTCCTGTTATAAAAACAGCTTGATAGCCCGTATACCCGAAATGGTCTTGAAATTGTATTAAAATCTTATCATGTCCATGGTCAACAGGATCAAAATGATCACTGATGCCAAAGGAAGGACCACTAAATATTAAACCCATAATAAAATGTAATTCCTTAAAACGTTCATTCCAAGCGTTTGTCCACAACAATATAATAATGATCATGTTAATTTATAACTATTAGTTATATGTACAGAGGGTTCACAAAGGTAAATAGACACCTTCGGTTTTTTTTTTCATGGTTTTTGATTTGATAATAAAAGTCAATAAATAATAACAGATTTATTGAATCAATATATTTAGAATCGTGCTGTTTTGCTATTTGTATTATGTAAAGGTGACACACGTTCTGGCATTCCATTGATGAGCTTTGCCATTTGTTCTTCAGGACAATTATCATCATGTCTATTTACTTTGGCAACAATCTGTACATATTCGTATATCCTCTGTGTCAGTAGAGCAAACCCTTAATAAAAACCGGATACAGACTTTTGTTGCTTTTATCCAATTACTGGCGTACCATTCACTGTCTCTACGCCCTCTGCACGTCGTTCAGGGACGTAAGCAGACTGCCACTCAAAGCGGAAAGCGATCTTGTACCGTTAAGAATTATATTGAGTTTGGAATTAACATATACATACATATAGGCCCTATACATTAATTATTTTAAAAAAACATTTGCCATTTTCCATTGGGTAGGCACAACGCTTGAATTCGGGACAGAAGACACTCAAATCAGTTGTACACAACCTCAGGAATTCAATGTTACCCTTCATTATATATCTCTAATAGTACTCATAGATTAGAAAAGGCCAACATCTCCACTCACATTCCTCTTACAAACCGCTTCCTTTCCTCTCTGTTTCTCGTTTGCTCTTATACCACATTTATATCAAGTTTACGTTTATTCACACATTTACTACTTACACCCATTCTGACATAGGCGTATGAAGCGGGGGGTCGTGGAGGGGAACTAGGGAATTTTGAGCATTTTCAGGGAAAATACTGAAATTTTCAAAGCAGATTTTTCCTGACGTTCCTTTGTTTTGTTTTTTACTTCTGGGGTGAATTAATTACTTGCTACTATACTATTAGTTAATAATTAAAACGTAAGTTGAGGACTTACTGAATTCTATATCAACTGCAATGCCGTAGTTTTGTTCGTCATTTAGAAATGTTGTAGCAAAATTTTATCTCATTTTTGTAAATTGTAATGTTTTTATATCAAGAAGGCTTTCATATATGTTACTCATACCCTTACCTTTGTGTTATTTTATGCTACACATAGTGCTTATGCGGAAATCAGGGCACCCTGAAATTTTTTAGGGCAAATTTTTCTGCCCCCCCCTAGTAAAGTGCTATCCCATACGCCTATACCCATTATATTTTATGTAATCTCCCTCTACTTTTCACACCTACTCATTCAATATTACACACCTTCTTCACAGTTCTTTCATTATTCGTTCCCTCTACCCAACTATACCAACGTTACATATTATCATATACTGTGTATATATATATATATATATATATATATATATATATATATATATATATATATAAAGGGTGGGTCAGAGCCAATGTTCCCTCTAAGGTGTGCGCGTGTGCGCGCGCACACGCGTTGTGAAACCCGCGCACACAACAAAATAAAATGCGCACAGGCTCAAGCGTATCATGCCCATTTGGAAGACAGGTTTCCTGAAAATGAAGTAAAAGAATGGTCTGCCTTTGATTGTTCAGCTATTTTACAGAAAGACTTTGACTTTGGCATTGAGCATGTTAAAGCTTTATGTACAAAATATGCAGATTTTCTTGGTGAAAGTTCTACCATAATCGAACAGTACAATGATTTTAAATTTGTTGTATGCGAGAAAATAAAAAGTAAGCTGGTTAAAAACTTTGATGATATGGTGACATTCGCCCTCCAAAATGAACAATTTTGTGACCTTGCTAAGTTGATGGATATTCGGGGAACTTTCCTAGCATCTAGTGTGGACTGTGAGCGTGGCTTCAGTTTAATGAATTCTATAAAGAACAAATTAAGAAACCGCTTGAAAGAAAATCATCTGGACATGCTCATGCGAATTAAAAGTTACCTGAATGATGACGGATGTATTAATCTTCATAGAGTTTATTTGGAATGGGCAAATGCTAAAGATCGTAGGGAGAAATCATAATCATACTTAAATGAAAGGCACTTTCATTTAATGTTATTTTGATTATATTTTATTTTATTGAATTTTATTATTTTTCATTTTATTCCTATTTTGCGAATGGATAAAATCATGTATTAATCTTGATAGTCTATTTTAAATTGCTAAATGCTAAAAATTGTTTTGAGAAATGATAACTAAAATAGTCATTTTCAATTAATGTTATTTTTATTTTATTTCTTTATTTTGCTGAATTTTATTTTACTATTTTTTATTTTATTCATATTTTTAGAATGGATAAAATGTTTTCTTTTTTAAGAATATATAATATTGTAAACAGTTTTTTAATATCCATTTAATAGTACCGTAATGATCAAGCTATCACCTTATGGAAATAATATTTATTAAGTATTTAATATTTATATATATTTAATTTTGAAGATAACAGCGCTCAGAAAAATTTGCACAATTTTTCACCATGAATCTAAATGTATGCACAACGAAAATTTCTTGCGCACACGGACTAAAAAAATTAGAGGGAACATTGGTCAGAGGTAAAGAAACACATTTAATAGACCATAGTTTTGCTTCATGGTTATTCAGAAGGTAATTTATATAATTTATAAGACACAAGCCTTAGTCTAGGGCAGTGGTAGGCAACCTTTTTTGAAACTGGTTCAATTTGATTTATTGGTAATTTGATAATGGGTCAGTGTTCAAAATTTAAATCAAAATACACTATTTTTGGGACATTTTAAAATAAAAACACTCTTCATGTAATAATATTTATTATTTTTTATATACTATATACTACAATTGACCCACGGGTCAGAGGTTACCGACCACTGGTCTAGGGCTAGGCTGAAGTGAAATCTTTTGCACCATGGCTAAAGGCTCGCGGCAATCTACGTTTGAAAAAGTTTGTTTTAAAACGGCATACCATGTACCTGCAACTGAAGTTGGTCGACAGTGCCAAGAGCATTATGGCAGGACTCCTCCAAGTGCTCCTAAGAACTAAGGACTGTTTGTACCTGCACAGAAGTTCCACGAAACCGAAAGAGTCCCTACTGTATCCAGGACCGAACGACCTTGAACGAAATGTTGCCTGATTGGTGGATCTGACCCCGTGGACCAACTGTTGAGCCAGAGCGGTCTCCAGCTTTGACTGGTAATATTAGTATTCCGTATTCAGTACGCCTGAGGAAATCTCTACTGCAAGAGATAAAGTTCTTCGACGTTTAAACTGATCTACACTTACGCTGTTTTTGAGTAAGAAGTTACCTTTTTTCTTGTTTTTCCACCCTTGAGGCCACATTTAAGTAATCTATAGTGAACTGTAGATGCAGGAACGTCAACACAGCAGCTTTCATTCCATTCTATCTTAAGTTTAATGGATGTCACGCTCCGTTTTTTGACTCAAACGTCGAAGAACTTTGTCATCCGTTGCAGTGTAGACTTCTTTGATCATCCTGAAAGGGGTTTGTCTATTATATTACCAAAGCGCTGGCAACGTTGTATCATTCCCAGAACTGTTGACTGGTTATAGTCAGGGGTGCGGTGCCAATTTTATAGGTGCCGGAGCTCTGGTGGGCCTGACAAAAGCCTGCCATTTCCTATCCTGTTTCTATATTTGCCACACGATGACTAAGTATTTCGTGTTTGCACTCACTCACTAAACTGTTGATAATTAATGGAGACAATTTTTTTGTTGCTTGTTATGGTAATTCCTCCAAACTTCCTCTTGCAGAGGTGCCGGAGCGGCGCTCCGGTGAGCTCCGGCAGCACTGCACCCCTGGTTATAGTGAACTTTTAATGCAGTTTTACGACTAGAAATTCCTCCCCCATCGCCCTTATGTAGAGCAATGATGGTATATCGAGTTTCTTCAGAAAGACGTTCCTCTGCCATTGTCGCTCTTGAAATGATACATTTAATGCGAACCCTTTAGTGTTTCTATGTCAGAGTAGAACTTATCACTTTTTAGGTCAGTGTTAATCTTTTCTATCTGATAATTCATAATTTAAGACGCTTATTTTTTAAAGTAAATTTCCCTATACAACTGCCTCTGTCAAGTGTTGTCACTTAATAAGTTAAAATACCACCAAGTTTCATCAGATTTCACAAACTTTTTAATAAAAAGTAACCTGCATCAAATTCCCTTTCAGATCATGTATAAAGTTTTCGTATTCATTAATACTTAAGGGAAAAAATAAAAAAATTAAGACTTTCTTAAATATACCTTAAAATGTGAAGGTGATGCGTCACTTTCTCATAGATACTGTGTTATATATATATATATATATATATATATATATATATATATATATATATACAGGGCGTCCCAAAAAAGTGTATACACACTTTAAATAATTATAAAGGCAGTGTTTATTAAAATACATTTCATTTTCAAATGTAATAGAATCTACAGACATTATTTAATTGTTTTGTCAACGCCTGTTTTCAAACTGACGTCCGATCTGGTCCAGGCACTGCTGATAACGCGAAGCAATGGAATCGCAAACATCACGAAACATTTCGTTTGGTATTTGTGTGCATTCTCGTTCAATGGCTGCTCTCAATTCAGCGACTGTTGCAGGTTTTATAGCGTAGACTTTGTCTCTTAAGTATCCCCATAAAAAAAGTCTAGTGGTGTGAGGTCTGGTGAACGCGGAGGGTATTCTACGAAACCCCTTCGTCCAATCCACATCCACATCGTGCCAAGTACCACTCGCAATACTCCACTCTTCGGTCCGGATCATCATCTTCATTAATAGCATGGACTAATCTTGGAATGTAACTTTTCCATTGACAGCGCTTCAAAATGCGTTGGACAGACGATTCTGAAATTCCTACCTCACGACTCGCTTGCCGCACAGATTTTCTTGGACTTTGGTGATACGTTTCCAGTACTCTTTCTTGCTTTGTGGGCTTGTCGATGTCCGTGGTCTTCCGGAACGCTTCTTGTGGACATTCTGAACAGTTCCATCGGCTTCAAACTTATCTCTAATTCGAGTGATGGTAAGTCGCGTTGGTGGATCTGTTTGAAACTCCCTCCTAAACTGTCTTTGCACTTCAACTGCGTTTTCACACTTCCAGTAGCATTTTAGGATGAATTTCCTTTGTTCAAAGCTTAGTCTGACTGCCATTATTAATTCTAATGGGTTTAACTTGGAAAGAAAGAAACATCAATTGAGCTATCAGCTGTTAAAGTGTGTATACATTTTTTTGGGACGCCCTGTATATATATATATATATATATATATATATTAGTGATGTAGCGGATGTCATTTTTTTCACATCCGCGGATGTGGATGCGGATGCGGATGTTTGATTTCAACATCCGCGGATGCGGATGCGGATGTCTACATTTTCGTTATTTTTTAGGATATATTCGAGATTTGTTGTGTTTAACGTATATAATAAGTTATTATATAGAGAGAGCTGTAGCTATAATGTAGTATAATTGATTAATTGTACAATAATTGCTGTACTTTTCTCTGAACATATAAAAAATATCAAGCATCTAATTAATATAGAAATCAATTAGTGAATTCGTCTGCAAATAAATTCGTTATATTTTGTTGAGTTTCAGCCACAATTAGAAACCATAATTGTGTTACCAGGATGCGGGACGTGAACCCAACTCAAATGCACGGTATGCACCCCACCGACCTCTTTCCCCAACCTCCACCCTTATAGAAAGAGATCTTTAATTAGCTTGATAACTATTTATATTAAGTTTAAAGTTTTATTAGGCATATTTATAAATGAGTAATTAAAATAAAGTAAACTAAGATGTTCATCGTTTAATGTTCAAACTTAATTATAGGAAGGTTATGCTTAAGGAACATTAATTTTTCTGCCTTTTCTGCTGCCAGTCTGTTTCTCTTTTCATCATATATTAATCCAGCACTGCTAAATAATCTCTCGTTTGGTACGTTTGTTGGAGGACAGGCTAAATGTTTCCTTGCAAGTTTACTCAAGTATGGATAGATATTCTGCGTATTTTTCCACCAACTAATAGGATTGTCACATGCAGCCAGGCGTTTTTCTTGGTGATAGCTCTCGATCATTTTTACTACATCTTTTGACATCGCGTAGGTCTCGTCATTGCTGCTTGACTCAAGAAACTGAGAGACAGATTCTGTGATAGATTTGCTTGTTGAAGGTGTTGGTTCTGTCACTGAAACTTTTATTCTTTTGGTGGGTGGCGAAGCGACAGATTCAAGAGATTGAAGCTCTTCAACTGCTTTGCCAAGTGATGATTTAACTCGTTCTAATGTACTAGGTGAAAATAACTTAGCTTTGTAACGTGGATCTAAGTAGGTTGCAAGAGAGTAACTTCATACAAGAACAGCCTCTCGTCTTGTCGCTTGCATCACTTTTGCGCACAATGAACTAGTTCTATTAATATAGTAGAATTTGATAATTTCCACTTATTAATGACGTTTTATCTCAACGGTCCACATCCGCACGACATCCGCAGTCCAAAGTGCGGACGCGGATGCGGATGCGAGAAAATGTGCGGATGTTCCGCGGATGCGGGTGCGGATGCGGATGTGACCTACATCACTAATATATGTATGTGTGTGTGTGTGTGTGTGTGTGTGTGAGTTTTATTTGATGTTTTCGAACGATGGTTTGAATTCGATTTGCGGTCGACCCTCCTGCAGCATCCAGTCTATATACACACACTACTTTTAGTTTATTTCTTTTCAATACAAATTTAATTAGAATTTAAAAGTGTTCCCTTACATTTGGTCTGTTATACTGTGTGTGTGTGTGTGTGTGTGTGTGTGTGTGTGTGTATACACACAGACGTGCACACAGACGTGGGCAACGGGTCACTCGCAAAGAGGCCCCAAAATATAGCTTCCTTCACCAGCTATCTGCTAAGCAGATAGGATCCAGCTATGAGTTCTTTTTGTGGCTCTGCAAACATCAAAACGATATTCTGTTTCCCTCCATACATTTTGTAGCATATCATACTGAACTTTTCTAACAACCTCACGTATACTTTCCCTAAAATGTTCGAAAGTTGTTGCTATTGGTGGAACAAAAACTTCATTTTTTGACATAGTCCCAGAGGAAGAAGTAAGGTGGGGTTAGATCGGGCAAACGAGCCGGCCAAGGAATGGGTCCCCGAAGCCCGATCCAACGATCAGGCAATTGCTCATTCAGGAATGTTGTAACCTCATTGTGGAAATGGGGTATCGCACCATCCTGCTGAAACCACACATCAGCTTTGTCCTCTAGCAGCTGGGGCATCAGCCACAGCTGTAGCATATCGCGGTAAATGATACCGTTAATTGTTTGTTCAGCAAAGAAGAATGGACCGTACACTTTCTCAGCGGTAAGAGCTCAAAGTACATTAACATTAGAGGTATCTCTGACGTGTTCAATATTACAAATAAAAATTCCCTGAAATATTCTTTATTTGTATATCTTGCTTTTCGCTGTAGCTTTGTTAGTTTTTTCATAATAAATTTTTAAAATCGGGAAGATCATTTGTAATCACCCGCTACATGACCAACTTAAAAGAAGTGAGCAAAAGTAAGAGAGAGAGAGAGAGAGGTGAGGGAGACACAAAGCGTATTCTTAGATATCTTTAAAGCTTTGAGGGATTCTTAGGCAAGATAACTTTTTAAGCTTACGTTGTGATAGGATTAATATCTTTAGGATTTATTAAATTTATATATTTCAAGGGAGTCAAATGAATTGCTCCAAATTATAATTTATAAAGTGGATTAATTATTGGCTAAAAATGTACTACCAAATGAAGAGAACTGCTTATATATATATATATATATATATATATATATATATATATATATATATATATATATATATATATATATATATATATATATATAATATTATATATAAGGCGCCTCGGTGGGTAGTGGTTAACGTCCCTGACTACGAAACCATAGGCCCCGGGTTCGAGACCCGACGGCAGCCGGCGAGCAGCAAAACCCAGTTGTTCGTCCTTCTACACAATAAAGAAAGGTGTTGGTAGATAAATGAGTACCCTAGGTGGCCTAGTGGTTAAGACGCTGGGCTGCTGATGGGGCGTGGTTCGGATTCCATGTTAAGCTGTAGGTCTAAGGTGGAGTGAAAAGCTTGAACTTCGTCAGAATGAACAATTCGGGCGGAAGCTAACCAGAGGTTATATATAGGCATATTTACACAACGTCAGTAATTTTTCTGTAGCTTCTGAAGTAATTAATAAGTAAAAAATTAATATTAATGGATGCTGAATATATTAATATTAAATATGATACAGTTTAACGACAATAACATTCCAAAGGATTTCTGCATCGTTACAGGCAAAAAAAACATATTGAATGGCATCACATCAACCAGGGCCGGATTAAGCATTGTTAGGGCCGGGGCAATGAATATTTTCGGGCCGGTGTCACTAGAAAAACACTAGAAAAACACAATTCTTTACCTGATACATCATACATGAGTGATGTGATCAGCTGACTGGGATCGATCAACAGAAAACGAAACAAAAACAAAGATGTGATTACAGAAAATGTATACTTTGTTCACATAAATGGGATACTAAACTAGTTTTTGTAGAAGCGGAATCTAGAATTTTTTTTCCTTCCTCACGGTCGACCAATTATTTCAACGGTAGATTATAGCGTTTACATAGTTTCTTGGGGTCGGTCAGCATCTTGGGGCCGGTCAGCATCTGGGGCCGGGGTAAATGCCCCTTTGCCCCCATTATAATCCGCTACTGACATCAGCCCGTTTACTCTCAAAGTAAAAATAATAAATAAACTTCCTTCACAGAATTAGATTCAGATAAGAAAAAAAGGTACTTTCCTTTTATCCCGGACCCCGGACTTTTTGCCAGATTCGTAAGCCACTTGCCACATTGCCAAATTTCATTGCCATATTTTTTTAAATGCTAAGTAACTAACCAAACCTAACCTAACCTAACCTATCTCCTGGTTAGGTTAGGTTAGGTTAGGTTAGTTACTTAACATTTAAAAAAAAAATTTGCAATGAAATTTGGCAATCTGGCAAGTGGCGTCCGAATCTGGCAAAAAATCTGGGGTCCGGGATAACAGGAGAGTACCGAAAAAAATATTAAGTTATATAAGAGGATACAATTCTCTCTCTCTCTCTCTCTCTCTCTCTCTCTCTCTCTCTCTCTCTCTCTCTCTCTCTCTCTCTCTCATTCTAATGCCTCTAGCTGTTAAGTGAAAAAATAGGTTGTAAAAACGATGCAAAAAAAATTGGAAAGGGTGTTAAAAGCTTAACGTTTAAACAATTTTAGGACTGTTTGTAGAGTGAATTATTCTTATTGGTCGATAAAGTTTGCGAAAGATTCAAAAAAGTTTTCTTTTTCTTCCAATTTTAGCTTACATTTTTCTTGTTTTCAATCATATACAGACTATAAATGCAACTTTTCCGTTTACTGCGCTTTGAAATTTTATGCAGGTGCTTGCATTAGCGTACTTCAGACACGCGTTCGTAGCCCAGCTGTTAATATCGTTTCACTATATCTATCTATCTATCTATATATATATAAACAACTTTTGTATAAAGAACTCTTTCAGAATTCTTTCAAATTGTGTTACAGTTTTCCACAAAGTTCAAGATACTTTCGTATTTTAAAAATGTGAATATATTTTTTAATGTGATTTTTTAATGTGATTTTTTTTTTTGCCAGCCTTTTAACAAAGTGTTTCTCAAACTTTTTTGGGGGCTGCATACCCCTTATAGATATTGACTTATTATTCACGTGCCCCTCCCATATTTTACCAACTGTATTGTTTCCTGTCTCAATAAGTTTGTGCCATATTGTATATAATTTATTATCATAAATCCAGTCGACACTATAAACACAGAGGGCGTAAAGCCACAATGAAAAATGGATTTATTGATGTTCTCGTAAACCTACTTTTTGTTAAGACTTGACTACCTTCGCTCAACTTCTCGTAACTGGAATATTTACTCATACTTTATTATTAATATTATAAATATAGAAGTAAACAAAAGATATTATTAATATTTTCATATTTTATATATTATATTTTTTTTATTTTTGTGCACGTAAAGATATGTAGTGTAATTTTGGAATTTTTATTTTATTTTGGCACGAACCCCTTGTTGATTCTTACGTACTCCGAGGGATATGCGTACCCCAGTTTGAGAGCCATTGCAATTTAACGCGTAAACATTTGAAAATCATTGAAAAACCATAAAAGGGGACCAGACTAAAACTGTTTATTTTAAATATGACAGTTAAGTCATATCTTTTGAGTTAAATTTATGATCTTCATTACACTTTAACGTGTGATATTTATGCCATCAAAATTTTGGATCTTTGACATGAAAAGGCAAATTTTTAAACAATTTTCATTCAGATCCAATATTCTATTCGTGGTTTTTTTTTTCTCAAAATATAACAATTTTTTTCAAATTACAATTTTTTTTCTTAACCCCTTTTGCGTTTTTTCTCAAAATTTGAGATTTTTAAGTTTTACAAGTCGTAAATTTCTGTTTATGAGACTATTCCGTATTGTTAGTATCTCCGGTGCACGCAATGAGGCCCTGAAACGAGGCACTCATGCAGCTAACCTACGTACTTCCAACCGTCACCAGGCACTATTTTTTCGCAGTTATTACAGTGTGTATAATAAAGGGAACTTCTGCTAATCCTAGGATCAAAATCTCTCCCCTTCAAAAAAATCTTTTCAGAGTTCGCTGAACTGAATGCCCAGGGGCAAAACATGTCTACCCATGCGAGAAAGTCATTATTTCTGACCTTTTATGAGAATACTTGCTGAAGAGATGGAACACGTTCAAAGGGTCAAAGCTAATAACATAAATTCACTGTTGGGCGATTATGTCCCAGATATTGGGCGATTTTTCTCCTTGGCATAATACATTAAATATTTATTCAAACAGTATAAAATTTTTGTTACAAGAAGTTATGCCATGAGTAAGCAATGTAATGACAATATATATATATTATATATATATATATATATATATACAGGGCGTCCCAAAAAAATGTATACACACTTTAAATAATTATAAAGGCAGTGTTTATTAAAATACATTTCATTTTCAAAATGTAATAGAATCTACAGACATTATTTAATTGTTTTGTCAACGCCTGTTTTCAAACTGACGTCCGTTCTGGTCCAGGCACTGCTGATAACGCGAAGCAATGGAATCGCAAACATCACGAAACATTTCGTTTGGTATTTGTGTGCATTCTCGTTCAATGGCTGCTCTCAATTCAGCGACTGTTGCAGGTTTTATAGCGTAGACTTTGTCTTTTAAGTATCCCCATAAAAAAAAGTCTAGTGGTGTGAGGTCTGGTGAACGCGGAGGGTATTCTACGAAACCCCTTTGTCCAATCCACATCCACATCGTGCCAAGTACCACTCGCAATACTCCACTCTTCGGTCCGGATCATCTTCATTAATAGCATGGACTAATCTTGGAATGTAACTTTTCCATTGACAGCGCTTCAAAATGCGTTGGACAGACGATTCTGAAATTCCTACCTCACGACTCGCTTGCCGCACAGATTTTCTTGGACTTTGGTTATACGTTTCCAGTACTCTTTCTTGCTTTGTGGGGCTTGTCGATGTCCGTGGTCTTCCGGAACGCTTCTTGTGGACATTCTGAACAGTTCCATCGGCTTCAAACTTATCTCTAATTCGAGTGATGGTAAGTCGCGTTGGTGGATCTGTTTGAAACTCCCTCCTAAACTGTCTTTGCACTTCAACTGCGTTTTCACACTTCCAGTAGCATTTTAGAATGAATTTCCTTTGTTCAAAGCTTAGTCTGACTGCCATTATTAATTCTAATGGGTTTAACTTGGAAAGAAAGAAACATCAATTGAGCTTTCAGCTGTTAAAGTGTGTATACATTTTTTTGGGACGCCCTGTGTATATATATATGGGAATGAACTCAGAATGGTTCATATATATATATATATATATATATATATATGGACCTTTTCCAGTTTGTGTACCGTTTTCATATAATTTATTTTTGCTTCTTTTCAGATCAAAAATGAGTGATCAAAAATGAGTTCTTGATAACCTAACCTAACCTAACCTAACGTAACCTAACCTAACCCACATTATAACTTTCGTCACTTGGGCACAGGATGTTTACTATGCTGTATGTAATGTACTGTTGAAAACGGTACATAAACTGGAAAACGTCCATATATATTATATATATATGATGCAAATCCACAAGGAAAAAGAAAAATTATTCCAAGGCCTTTCGTGTATTCAGAAGTACACCTCGTCAGGGAATGAAGGGAGAAGGCGAGATGCCCAAAATATATACAGTGGGACGGAAAAACAAAAAGATTAGCACATAATTAACAGGAGTTAATGAGAGGCAAAAGGAATTTTAACAGGATATTGTCAATTTTATACATTCCCACACTGTTATTGAAATTATTTTTTAAATGGATAAATGCACATTCTAGAATATTCCTTTCAATTATATCTGTTTTTAACGAGCGCTTTAGAACTATCCCACTTGATACTGTGATTACATCTATACATATGGTTAAACAATGCATTAGAAATATTTGCTGTTCTACACGCATATTTATGCTGTTTTACTCAAATATCTAACGTTTTACCTGTTTGGCCTAGATATACTAAGTCACATTGTGTACATCCGATCGGATACACACAACCAACCACATTATCCGGGCTATTCTTTATTAGGCGTGATTTAACAGTATTATTATACTTAAAGGCTACATTGACACCAGTTGCTTTAAGTAAAGGCGGAAGATATTGAAAATTAACATGGTAAGGTAGGCTAAGGATATTTTTACGCTCAAATTCCTTTACAGTCACACTATTATAATACCTATTTTATAGGCTAACCATACGTACCGTTTTGAACGGGACAGTACCGTTTGTTTTATATTTCCTGGCCGTCCCGTCGTTTTAATAAAAATGTCAATTTTGTCCCCGTTTATGTACTTACTTTTTCATGAATACAGAATATTACATAACCCCCGTCCCTTTTTTGCCATCCAATGTCCCGTTTTTGTCTCAAGGAAATATGGTCAGCCTACTATTATAATGTCTATTCTTAGTGTAACTGTAAAGGTATTTGAGTGAAAAAATATCCTTAGCCTACCTTACCATGTTAATTTTCAATATCTTCCGACTTTACTTAAAGCAATTGGTATCAATGTAGCCTTTAAGTATAATAATACTGTTAAATCACGCCTAATAAAGAATAGCCCAGATAATGTGGTTGGTTATGTGTATTCGATCGGATGTACACAGTGTAACTTAGTATATATAGGCCCAAACGGTAAAACGTTAGATATTTGGGTAAAACAGCATAAATATGCGTGTAGAACAGCAAATATTTCTAATGCATTGTTTAACCATATGTATAGATGTAATCACAGTATCAAGTGGGATAGTTCTAAAGCGCTCGTTAAAAACAGATATAACTGAAAGGAATATTCTAGAATGTGCATTTATCCATTTTAAAAACAATTTCAATAACAGTGTGAAAATATATAAAATTGACAATATCCTGTTAAAATTCCTTTTGTCTCTCATTAATTCTTGTTAATTATGTGCTAATCTTTATGTTTTTCCGTCCCACTGTGTACAGTATATATTTTGGGCATCTCGCCTTCTCCCTTCATTCCCTGACGAGGTGTACTTCTGAATACACGAAAGGCCTTGGAATAATTTTTATTTTTTTATTTTTCCTTGTGGATTTGCATCATTCATTCATTTCACATGTTTAATTGTGAAATTCATCCCATATATATATATATATATATATAATATATATAATATATATATACATATTAGTGATGTAGGTCACATCCGCATCCGCATCCGCGGAACATCCGCACATTTTCTCGCATCCGCACCCGCATCCGCACTTTGGACTGCGGATGTCGTGCGGATGTGGACCGTTGAGATAAAATGTCATTAATAAGCGGAAATTATCAAATTCTACTATATTAATAGAACTAGTTCATTGTGCGCAAAAGTGATGCAAGCGACAAGACGAGAGGCTGTTCTTGTATGATGTTACTCTCTTGCAACCTACTTAGATCCACGTTACAAAGCTAAGTTATTTTCACCTAGTACATTAGAACGAGTTAAATCATCACTTGGCAAAGCAATTGAAGAGCTTCAATCTCTTGAATCTGTCGCTTCGCCACCCACCAAAAGAATAAAAGTTTCAGTGACAGAACCAACACCTTCAACGAGCAAATCTATCACAGAATCTGTCTCTCAGTTTCTTGAGTCAAGCAGCAATGACGAGACCTACGCGATATCAAAAGATGTAGTAAAAATGATCGAGAGCTATCACCAAGAAAAACGCCTGGCTGCATGTGACAATCCTATTAGTTGGGAAAAATACGCAGAATATCTATCCATACTTGAGTAAACTTGCAAGGAAACATTTAGCCTGTCCTCCAACAAACGTACCAAGCGAGAGATTATTTAGCAGTGCTGGATTAATATATGATGAAAAGAGAAACAGACTGGCAGCAGAAAAGGCAGAAAAATTAATGTTCCTTAAGCATAACCTTCCTATAATTAAGTTTGAACATTAAACGATGAACATCTTAGTTTACTTTATTTTAATTACTCATTTATAAATATGCCTAATAAAACTTTAAACTTAATATAAATAGTTATCAAGCTAATTAAAGATCTCTTTCTATAAGGGTGGAGGTTGGGGAAAGAGGTCGGTGGGGTGCATTTGAGTTGGGTTCACGCCCCGCATCCTGGTAACACAATTATGGTTTCTAATTGTGGCTGAAACTCAACAAAATATAACGAATTTATTTGCAGACGAATTCATTAATTGATTTCTATATTAGTTAGATGCTTGATATTATTTTATATGTTCAGAGAAAAGTACAGCAATTATTGTACAATTAATCAATTATACTACATTATAGCTACAGCTCTCTCTATATAATAACTTATTATATACGTTAAACACAACAAATCTCGAATATATCCTAAAAAATAACGAAAATGTAGACATCCGCATCCGCATCCGCGGATGTTGAAATCAAACATCCTCATCCGCATCCGCATCCGCGGATGTGAAAAAAATGACATCCGCTACATCACTAATATATATATATATTATATATATATATATATATATATATATATATATATATATTATATATTTTAAAAGTCTCAATTGAAAGTAAAGAAGTAAAGAAAATTAAAAATTAAAAGTCATTCAGGTAAGCCTTCTTACCTGATTGAAGAGGAGTGGAGCTCCTCGAAAAGCTTCGTAATTTTAGTCTTTTAATTTTAAATTTTCTTTACTTTTAATTGATATTTTTAACTTATACATTTTTTTACGGTTTAAATAGCTAAGTATAATTTCAGTTATTACAACACGTATAGTGTATACGATTGTAAACTGCCTTTAGCAAGCGTTCACGCTTTGCAGGCTGAAATCTACTATTTAGATACAGAGGGTTGACAAAAGTAACTAAGCGTCTTCGATTTTCTTATAGATTTTGGTTTATAATAAAAGTTATTATTTAATGACTTTAATACTTATCTTGGAGAATAATATTTTGTGTAATGCTCACGGTGTTGCTGTCAGACCAACGCTGACTTGTTCATATACACACCAAAAAACAAGCTGTAGGAAAAACAAGTAAGCCACATAGCGATTTCCAAAACTACCAAACCAGCAGTTAAGTTCCAAGACAAGTGACGCGCGGGTCCAAATGGAGTTAATGGGCAAAATTATACAATTTTTTTCACAAAACACTATTATAGATCATTGGGTCCATATGGACTCACTGGGCCTGAAAGGGTTAAACATTTACATTTTAATGCATAAACTTGGAAAAGGGTTATCAATGTAAAAGGTTGTTTGTTACACATTCTGGCAATTGATGTTTATATGTATACTATGATATGCCAGAAGGTCATTTCTGTATGAATATTAAATACCATTTATAGCATGTATGGTAAACCTGTGTATCAAATTTATATAACGCAATTATAACGACACGCTACTATCAAAACATTTAGAATCATGCGGAAATTAACTTGTATATTTAGAGTAAAGAGCTAAAAAGTGGAAGTTTTTGTGATATTACTTTTGGTACTGTTAGTAGTGTAGCATTAGCTCCTGAGTGTTTAAAGATTATATATATATATATATATATATATATATATATATATATATATTAGTAGTATATGAAAGAAATTTCTGTCCTCTTCTATAATGTTCACAGTTTTCTTTAACGTAATTAATTAATAAAAAGGAGATGGGGGGAGGGCTTTTTATTATAATACAGAAACAACTGTTATAAATACATAAAAAAAGATGCAGTTCCCATCTATTGTTTACTGCCTTTTTTAAAAGACTCGAATTGGTTTCAGGTACTGGGCTGTGACTCACATCGACTACATTCACTCAAGAAATGGAAAACGAATCGGTACCATGATTTTCTTCGTGTGGATGACCTCGTTCGTAGTCTCTCTAGCTCCGTTATTCGGCTGGAAAGATCCTGATTTCAGCTTTAGAGTGAATGAGCAAAAGAAGTGTTTAGTGTCTCAAGACGTTGCCTACCAAATCTTTGCAACAATGGCCACTTTTTACGTTCCCTTAACGGCTATTCTCATTCTTTACTGGAAGATTTTCCAGACGGCCAGAAAGCGAATCCATAAAAGGTCTGGAAAGAATGAAATAGCGCAACAGATGCTGAAGAAAGTGAAAGCTAATAATAACAAATCAAAGGTAAGTTGCGTCCCAAGAATGGTGTTGGGTTATTTCGTGAAATATTGGTCGATTATAAGAACACTTTTCTGTAAACTACACACACACACACACACAACACAATAATATATATATATATATATATATATAATATATATATATACTGGGCAGTCTTAGAGAATAAAATAATGGAGGAAATGCTAACAACCTTTGAAGAAAAGACACTGAAAATTTTAGAAAAATATACTCCGGAAGCACAGCCAAAAAGAAAGAGGAACTGGCTAGATAGACAAAAGAGAAGAATATTCCGCAAAAGAAAGAGAGTAGCGGCGAAGTTAGCTAATTACGGAGACAACAATGCCATGAAAGCAATACAAGAAAAACTGGAGAGTATCGATAGGGAAATACAAACCCTGATTAAGGGCCACACAGAGAGGGAAGAGGAAAAGGTGGTAGAAGCAATAAAGGAAAATCCAAAATACGCGCGCTACCATCGGGCCTTTAAGGAAAGGAAATAATGAACTAACAGACGATCGAAAAGAAATATCTGAAACATTGAGAGCCCAGTATGAATCATTCTTTAGTACCCCAAAAAGTGACAAAGCGATACCTGACATAGCTGCATTCTTCGAAGAGAAATTGCAAGGAGAATGTATACCAGACTTTGATTTTACCCCCAGAAGATGTAGCGAGAGCTATAGAACAAATGAAATCACATTCAGCTGCAGGTCCGGACAAATGGAACGCACTACTGATTAAAAACTGTAAAAATGAAATAGCTACACCCTTATACTGGATATGGAGAAGAACCCTAGACACTGTGGAAATACCGAGCATCTTGAGAAGAGTGAACAGTGTCCCTATATATAAAGAAGGGGATAGATCTCAAGCAAAGAACTATAGACCAGTGTCATTGACGTCCCACCTCACCAAAATATTTGAAAGAATAGTCAAAGAGAAAATCTATGACCTCTTGGAGATACTGGAAAGAGTCAACGAAAATCAGCACGGATTCCGATCAGGAAGATCATGTCTATCACAACTTGTAGAGCAATATAACAATATCCTAGATACACTTTAAGGCAATAACTACGCTGTCATATACACTGATTTTGCTAAAGCTTTCGACAAATGCGATCATGGTATAATAGCACATAAAATTAAACATATGGGAATAACAGGCAAAGTGGGAAAATGGATCTACAACTTCCTCAGAGAACGTCTACAGGCCGTCAAAATTCAAGGTGTATCATCATCAGAATCGGAAGTACGCAGCTCAGTACCACAAGGTACAGTACTGGCCCCACTCCTGTTCATTATCATGATAACAGACATAGACAGTGAAGTTAACAGCAACAGTGTAGTAACATCATTTGCAGACGCTACAAAGATCAGCAGAAAAATCAGCTATGTAAATGAAGTGGAGGCCTTGCAGAGGGACACGAACAAAATATACAAATGGTCAGAAGACAACAATATGACATTTACCACCGAGAAATTTCAGCTCTTGGGATATGGTAGGAATGAGGAACCTAAACAGACTACATATCATGCTCCAGATAGACAGGAAATTCAGAGAAGCACGAAAGCGGTCGACTTGGGGGTAATAATGACCGATGATGCCAAATTTGAGACACAAAATCATATAGCGATAAACAAAGCAAAAAGAGTCGCGGGACAGGCACTAAGAACGTTCAAAAGAAGGGACAAGACTAATGATTCCCCCTGCTGAGAACATTGATCATACCAAAACTTGAATACTGCTCAATTTTGACGTCCCCATATAAAAAGGGAGACATTAATAAACAAGAAGAAACTCAGACATTTCACAGCTAAGATTGATGGCTGCAAAGAACTCAACTACTGGGAAAGACTACGTAAACAAAATCTGTACTCCCTGGAAAGCAGAAGAGAGAGGTACACCATACTCTACATGTGGAAAATGATCGAAAAACTGGTACCAAACTTCAAACTAAACCCAATTACCATCCAAACAACGCTGGAAAATAGGAAAGGCAGAATGTGTAGTGTTCCCAAATTAAAGGCCCGACAAGGGACTCGTCAACTCTGAAGGAAAATAGCTTGGTTGTCAGGGGGCCAAGACTTTTTAACCAGTTTCCAAATGACCTCAGAAACATTACAGGGGTTAAAGTCGAAGTCTTCAAGAGAAGACTAGATGCCTGGCTCAGGACGGTACCAGATGAGCCGGGTGTACCTGGCTATGTGCAGTGGAGAGCGCAAGAGAGCAACTCGCTCCTCTACCAAGCCAGGTCTAGAGGCGGGGACACCAGCTTGACCTTCATGTGAAGAGAGACTAACACACGGAACCTGAACGAGGTTAACGAGGTGTGTATATATATATAACTTAAAATTCGTTATCCTGCAGTTTTTAATTTTTAAGTTAAATATTTGTTTCAATGACTGAAAAAATGTTTCTCAAGTAATAAAGCAAGTGAGAGAGAGAGAGAGAGAGAGAGAGAGAGAGAGAGAGAGAGAGAGAGAGAGAGAGAGAGAGAGAGAGTATTATAAGAAACAGTGACCATATAACCTTCTCAAGTGAAAATATGAATTTGTGAAATGGATACCATCAAATCCAAAATAAAATAAGACGCTGGAACATGTAATGTATCTACAGGGTGTCCCGTAAGTCTGGACCCATAGGGAAAAATAATAAAATTACAAAATAGTCCAAAAATTTATTACATAATCTGTTCAAAGTGTCCGCCGTTGTGTCGCACACATAGTTGAAGACGCAATCTCCACTGCGACAGCACTTTCTGAATCACAGTCGCAGAAATTTCTTGACACGCCTCCACAATGCGTGCTTTAAGGTGGAAAATGTTCTGAAGTTTGACCTCGTACACTTTGGCTTTCAAGTGGCCCCACAAATAAAAATCATAATAAAAAATAATAAAAAAAATAATAATAAAATAATAATAATAACATAATAAAAAATATATTATAAATCCCTATGGGTCCAGACTTACGGGACACCCTAGTATACAACTAATATATATATATATATATATATATATATATATATATATATATTATTTTGTCTTAAAGAGTATGCTGTAACGGATTTGACACTGAATTAAACTAAAGTACTTATAGCAGGGATTCCCAACTTTTTTTTTTAGGTCGACGGACCACTATTGTTATTTTTAAGAACCACAGTCGGAAAGGTTGTGATTTATTCATCTATAACTAATATTACTGTTTTAAATACATTATTATTAAACTAATTACCAATTAGCAACCTACATATTAAAACCCTTTTGTATTTTTGCATGCCACTTAAAAGAGCTCCGCGTAGCACCGGTAATACGCGTGCCACAGGTTGGGAATCCCTGACTTATGGTATTAACAGAAAAATCCAGCGTCCGTAGCTCAGTGACTAACACCGTTTCCCTATAAGCAAAGTGAAGACACTGAGGTCGGGGGTTCGGCTCCCCGTGATGCTAGTAATAATAATAATATAAAGAACAATGGGCAAAATTAGCTGATCTAAGGGGGCTGTGCCAGTTTCTGTCCGTCTCGACTGATAATTATTAATAAAAATACATATTTTCACAAATCTCTCCATCATAATTGGGATGGAATTGGAGTATTTTTTGTACCATTTTACTTATGGTTTCTATCCGTCATACAGAAAATTGAGCTTAAATGAAAAGTTGTAAGGTCATATTAAAACTTAAATATGCTTGAATAATGGATTTAAATGAATTATTATTAATATTAATGTCATTACTTGTGATATAATTGTACCATCAGTTACTAAAATCAAAATATACTGAGGTACATCTACGCCTCACGACCTAATGTACACCGAATTTGCTACTCGACTGTAGGAGCTATCATTTCATGAGTTTTAACGCATTATTTCTAAATTTAAATAATCTTGTTTACAGTCTTTGAAGAAGGCGTGCAAATCGAACGGGATTCCTCAGGAGAACCAGCTGACGACGACGGCATTCACTACCGAGGCCTCCGGCAACATGGGCATGTCCTCCGAGAGATCTTCCAACAACGGCGCGGTCTCCGTCTGCTCGGAGAAGACGTCAGAAGCGTCCAAGCGCGAAATCTACTCGAAGGAGGTCCACAAGAAGACGAAAAAGGAGACACTCGAAGCGAAAAGAGAGAAAAAAGCGGCAAAAACTTTAGCCATTATTACAGGAGCTTTTGTGGTCTGTTGGCTGCCCTTTTTTGTCACCATTCTCCTGATGTCGATTTGTCCTTCTTGTTGGATGTCTGACGTCATGTTCTCAATCTTCCTGTGGCTCGGTTACTTCAATTCTACGCTAAACCCCATCATTTACACCATATTCAGTCCAGAATTTAGGCAAGCCTTTAAAAGAATCCTCTGCGGGAGGAAGCATCAAAGGTACAGGCCTGGAAAAATACATTAAATCGCATATTTTATATATATATATATATATATATATATATATATATATATATATATATATTGTATAAAGACTTTTATGCCATATTTATACCATATTTACGCCATATTTATCGGTCTTTCATCTTGGAGTGAAGCTTCTATAATTTTTTTTTCCATTTTAAACATAAGAAAAAAAGTTATTTTTATAATTATCTCCGCTTGTGATATTTGGAATCTCAAGTGTAGTTGCCACTGCAGTATACCGAATGAATTTCTTTAGAAAAAAATCATTAATAGATTTCATACTACGAACTCATATCAATATGTCTATTGTATAATAATGATCGCTGATGGTGACTGTAGATCAAAATGTGGATGTCTCTTCGTCAGACGATGTCTGGATGCGTTTGTTAATAACTCTGTTTTACTGTTAAGTAAATAGATGATGTTATCTTTATAGTTTTAGTTTCGTGTTTTAGTTTTATTGAAATACTTTTTTTTATTTATTCGTGTATAATTTTTATTTATTAAATCTTTCATTCTGCATCCACATTTTGGCCAAGTTTATCTATCCATTTATGTCGTGATTTAACCCTAAACTTGTAAAGAAAGAGCCTAAAATATACAGTTATTCCCATATTCATAAAGTAAGTGAATCTATTTGAAGTATATGTAAAGAAAGTAAGCCGGTAATAATCATATTAATATCTACTTTAACCCTTCAATGTTCACTGTTGTAAAACTCTGTACCGTATCTAATTAGATGGGGATTCTGAAGAAGGTGTTGCTGGCATAGCAGATATATACGAAGTCGGTGGGTGGAAGTAACTGAGTTTCGGAAGTGTCAGCCAGTGTTCGTTGTCCAGTGGTTAACACCGTTTCCCTAAAGCGAAGTGAAGACACTAAAGTCGGGGATTCGATCCCCGATGGTGCTAATTTATAACAATCCAGGAGTTATTTCAATGGACCGTATTCGTTTGTGCCAGCTTCTGGCACTCTTTATTAATTATTATTTAAAAGTGTCAAATGAAGTTTTGTCGGCGACATTCTTCTAAAGATGGCACCATCATTTAATCTTCCCATTTCCTTATAACATTTTCACTTTTATTAAGTCGCAATTTTAACTGATTTTTAACCGATTTTTAACAACTCAGTTGCGATATTAACAATATAACTATAATACACCCGTTTAGTAAGTGTTAATTTTATATAGACAAAAACAATTAAAGTCAGCGTTCAGATATAACTCTCATCGGCTGATTTCCAAATGTAGTACAGTAGTACCTTTACTAAGATGTGAGTAACGCTGCAGAAGATTAAAGCTAATACGTTTATTGTTAGATGATAATAAGCGATGTTAAAAGATGGTGGACATTATTTGGAAGCGAGTGTAAGCCATTAATTGTAAGTAAAAAAATAAAAAGTTTCTGGAGCTTCATATAAGCTGCTGCAAGCTTCCATCCAGCGAAGAGTGAAGAAAAGAAAGGATATACTTTAGATAAAAAACCCACCCAACCCCCTACAAAATACTGTATATTGTTTTCAAAATGTTTGAAACTCGAAAAATTGAGTTTTTAATACAGGAAATGAATTAATTCCAATTAGTGTTGTTGTAAATATACATAATATTTAAGGGTAATATATATATATATGCTGCAAACCCACAAGGAAAAAGCAAAACGATTCCAAGGCCTTTCGTGTATTCAGAGCTACACCTCCCTGACGAGGTGTAGCTCTAAATACACGAAAGGCCTTGAAATCGTTTTGCTTTTTCCTTTTGGGTTTGCAGCATTCATTCATTTCACGTGTTTAATTGTGAAATTCATCCCATATATATATATATATATATATAAAGTATTACAACGGTATAATACTATATAAATAAATATACCGTATATAAATCATAGTTTATATTTTATTTTTATGAAATATTTAGTAAATATTAAAATACATTTGTTATAACTGATTGTGAATAAAACCTCATATTCATTTTTAATATTTTGATGTTGAATAATTGATAGATTGAGGAATTATATATATATATATATATATAAAAATTATATTAAAAAAAAATTTCTCTCTTCAAAATATATAATTTATATTCCACCCACACACACACACATATATATATATATATATATATGTGTGTGGTGTATGTATATATATATATATATATATATATATATATTATATATATATATATATATATATATTATATATTATATATTATATATATTGTTATATACAAATTCAATAAACAATATAGTTAACAATGTTTAAAATGCTTTTACAAACTTGTATAAACTTTAATCACGTATATTACTTTTATTAGTTAGCAGTTTTACACAAAATGTTGAGCCCCATTTTGTGTAGAGCAAGCAGCTAATCCACTGTTTGATTATGTATAAAATAAATGTATATTATTAGCTATTTAATGAGATTAAAAAATTCATTTTCGTGAATAGATTGTGTATTTTTCCTTGGGGAACAATGTGTTAATTGCATGATAAGAATAATGATGGGGTTCTTTACCCTCTTTAGCAACATCTAAAGTCATATGAAGGGGAGGACCTACTGTACAACTTTACGTGAGATCCGAACCAAGGATCGATACATAATCTGGACGCAGAGGACGGCTTTCCATCTAACTTCTATCCAAACCCAATGTCGCTAAACTTCGCTGATCGACGGGAAACGGTGTTATACGACATTTTGATATGCACGATGCAGTGCAGCTATGTGTGAAAATGTGAAAATGATTAAGTTTTATTTCGTTATACGAGGGAAGTCACTACAATCAGAAATGTAATTTACCTCTCTCATTACCTCACTCAACGAATAAGCCACTTCATTCTGATGAGTACATAGAGGGGATTATTAGAATATTTTATTCTATATAAAGCCTTTCTACATTTTGCAGAGAGTGAAGCAACCTCAAACTTTGAAGAGATTTATGCCATCAATTTTTGTATAGAGAAAATTAATGTTTTGGAAAGATTTTTACTGTAAAAGGTAAAAAAATTCTTCCTTTAGCTTATAACGTACATTTGCGTGAACGGTTTCAATGTGGAGTATATTTGGTGGAAGTACATTTCATTTGGAAAACATGAAGCCACTGGGGCCTATCGAGGTTATTCAAATCATGAGCTATATTTTATAATATTAATAGTAATAATAAAATCTTATCCTCATTTTTAATATTTTAATATTTTGATGTTAAATAATTGATGCATTGAGGAATTATAAATCATCAGGATTTGAACCCCCAATCTCATTCCCTTATAGAGAAACGGTGTTATCCACTGAACTACGGCCGCTGGCAATGAATGAACATACAAAATTAGCGATGCTTTTCCATTTTAACAATTAAATTCAACATTTCTATTTATCATTCCCAAAATCTGTAATAATTTGAAAGTAAAGAGTGTCAAATATCCACGAATGTGAAGACGAATAAATAACGAGAGATGATACGAGAACACTTTTTCCGCAAAATGTGAATGTTGAAAGTCTGACAAAGTGAAACATAAACCCATTCACATCGCGGCACTTCAGAAAAAAAAATTATTTATGTTTTTGCGAACACAAATGAAGTGCAAAATGGACCAAAAAATAATAACAGAAAAAGGACCAAATATGCATTAAAAACGTGGATATAATTTGTTTTATGAATATGAATAAGAGAAAGAAGAATTAGGGTGAATAAAACAACGTATATTTTAATATACGTTTACAAAAGGTGAATAAAACGTTTATGAGGTTCCCTAAATGTCTCACTTCTCGCTGGGACAATAAGGTAATGGACTTATTAGAATCACAAGATTTCTGCAAAGTCTAAAGTCTTCACCTAACGAAGCCCTTACTTACAACCCCCACAAAAAATATGTATTGAAACTAATGAAGAAATTTTATTCAAATATCAAGTGAATAAGGTTTCTTCATAGATTTTAACTTACGAAAGATGTTGAGAATGTGTTTTAGGTGGTTTGCTTCTTCACACTCATTACAAGAATGTGTTTTAGGTGGTTTGCTTCTTCACACTCATTACAAGAATGTGTTTTAGGTGGTTTGCTTCTTCACATCATTACAAGAATGTGTTTTAGGTGATTTGCTTCTTCACACTTATTACGAAATTCTTTAAATTCAATCTTTAATTAGTTTCAAAGACTTTGCCTGAAAAGCTGTCATGCTTCCCAACGGCATATTCAGATAAGAATGCTGTAATTAAAGTACAAAAATTAAACGTTAATCCAACATTTAGTAAACCAGTATGGATGTAATGTATATCTTGTGTAATGTGTTCTTTCTGAATAAAAATTGTGTTTATTTTCTATCGTTCTGGTTGCGCCAACTGTAACTTTAGATTGCGCTAAGTTTTTTAAGCTCTATAAATCTAACCCAGAATTCAAACCTAACTAACATTTCCTAATAAAAGTAAAAAGAATGTTTCTTTCATTTGCTCAAAAGAAATGATAGAAAACGAACACAGGTGGCTCCATAAGTTTGGAAAAACGTTTGTCCGACAGAAGCGCCCGACAGTACGCAGACCGCAGAAAAAAATAATTGATGGCCCGTGCTCAAGGACCTAGGCCTAACATTAATTAATATAAACTTTTTTATTAAATTTTCACACACATGTTGGATATTTTTCTTTGTTTTATAAACATTTCAAAATATTTGATAGATATATACTTATCTATATGCAGTATTTGACTTCAAATATAAAAAATTTACAATAATTATCAAGCCTATGCTGTAAGCCTATCATGGTCTACGTCTTATTGAAAGAAAATCTATTTTCTACATTTAAGCTATACATAATGAATATCTTACTTTTGTAACATATAACCAAATAATTTATTGAAACTATATACTGAATTTATTTTTTATGTAAACGGATTTTTTGTTATATAGAACAAAAAAACAAAAACTGCAAAAAAACACTTTTTTTTAACAAAAATCAACAAAAACCGGGATTTTTCTCTCTTTGGCAGCACTTGATACACCAACCAAATTCAGTAAATGCTTTTTAAATGAAGAACTGAAATAAGAACTTAATTATGGAATCGTTAGGGATTCTGTGACGGGATACTGTGAAAGTATCCCTGAGTGACATGTAACCCTTTAGCGCACAGTGTTAACTTTAATGATTTTTTCTGGCTAACGGCAGATGGTTTTATTCAGTGCGGTAAAGGGTTAATTGCGTTACCGTACGATGTTTGATTACCAGAGCACAGGGAAACTATTACTCACTGTAGTGAACTTAATGCAATATAAATTCATATAAAAACAGTATTGTTTGCGTGCATTATGATATTAAAATAATTCATTCTTCAGTGTATTTCAAATGAAAAATATTCACACGAATAGTTTTGAAAGCAAATTTATTTCACTGGTGTCAATAAGCTGTCTGATACTATTTTCGCAAAACAAGCATTAAAGAAAGTCGTCTACCAATAGTTTAACTCTTTCATCTTCTTTTTACGAAGTAGTGTCACATTGTCACATCAAAGATCACCTATAGAAATTGAAATGTGGTACTCTCTGAGAGAAGCAAGGTAGCGGCTGCCTAACATCGGAGATAGTCTTTTTGGGGAACATTTTTCCGAGATATGAAGAAAAGTGCAACAGTATATAAAATATAAAGCAGTAAGAATAAATACAATTGCAGGAAATAATTTTTAAATCAAATCTTAAGCATTTTTTTTTTTTTTTTTTTTTTTTTTTTTTTTTAAAGTTCGGGAAGAACCGATTCGTCTCTATTTAAAAGGGCATATCTCGGCGGAAAAACAAAGAAAAAGTGAGAGGAAAGACAGAGGAAAAAGAAAGGGTGGAGGGGACAGTCGAAGTGGAAAAAGACCAAGGATGACAAGGACTGCAAGGTCGAGCCCATCATCCTTGGGTGCTAGGGCCGGGAGGGCGCACGTGAAAACTCCTGAACGAGCACAACGAGCACTCAAGCGCAAGAGCTTAGAACCCCCTTGCGGGGTTTTTGCCCTTATATAACATGCGCGGGCGCATATTTTCCAAAATTCTCAAACTGAAAAAACAATTTTTTTACCCAAAAGGGCTGATGACAACTACCTGAAGTGCAAACTACGTACAGGCAAATACAGATCAATATAGCTTTTAAATATCTTGTTACTCTCATCAATGTGGACTTCTGGAAAAGAATGAAATTGCTCTCTACCGTTATCCTATCAGAATATCAGAAAATGAAGGAAATCTGACAGAAAACGAACATCGTTTTTTATGATATAAAAAAAGAGATGTATTACGTAAGATGTAGATATAAAGACCCTTTTTCATGTAATTATGAATCTTTTTATATTTTGGGTGGGAATGGGAAAATATATCTTGTAGTCATTTAAGAGTGTTATAGCATTTTGTTCCAAATTTTAACTTATTCGCCAAAATGTTTCGTTTCATATCTTTTCATTTGTGTTAGATGTACCTTTCGATCGTTCAACTAACCTAACCTAACCTAACACTTAACGTTATACATTGTACAATAAACTTATCTTGGTGAAATTTCCCATGAACTCAAATCCAACCATACGTGACTCGGCTCATTAGGTGATGAAATTAATCTCCGTTGTTTTGAAGGCACAAATGAACGTGGCGTTGCATGTTGTGAAAGATGCAATGCAATACATTTCCAGGAATCACCCGAATGTTATTCGTGATGTTTTGCAGCAGTAACAGATCGCTAACATCTCCAGATTTGATTAATTTACGAAACAATTGGCTTAAAAAATGCATACATCTAAACTTACACACAGCTCTGAATAAACAATGAAATCTGACCAGCAATTTAATACTTCTATTACGGTGTCACACGCTGAAGCAATATAAATGTCAGAGACACGTCAGACACGTTTTGCTGCTTCAATGTGGCCGCCCTACAATCAGAAATGTAATTTACCTCTCTCATTACCTCACTCAACGAATAAGCCACTTCATTCTGATGAGTACATAGAGGGGATTATTAGAATATTTTATTCTATATAAAGCCTTTCTACATTTGCAGAGAGTGAAGCAACCTCAACTTTGAAGAGATTTATGCCATCAATTTTTGTATAGAGAAAATTAATGTTTTGGAAAGATTTTTACTGTAAAAGGTAAAAAAATTCTTCCTTTAGCTTATAACGTACATTTGCGTGAACGGTTTCAATGTGGAGTATATTTGGTGGAAGTACATTTCATTTGGAAAACATGAAGCACTGGGGCCTATCGAGGTTATTCAAATCATGAGCTATTTTATAATATTAATAGTAATAATAAAATCTTATCCTCATTTTTAATATTTTAATATTTTGATGTTAAATAATTGATGCATTGAGGAATTATAAATCATCAGGATTTGAACCCCCAATCTCATTCCCTTATAGAGAAACGGTGTTATCCACTGAACTACGGCCGCTGGCAATGAATGAACATACAAAATTAGCGATGCTTTTCCATTTTAACAATTAAATTCAACATTTCTATTTATCATTCCCAAAATCTGTAATAATTTGAAAGTAAGAGTGTAAATATCCACGAATGTGAAGACGAATAAATAACGAGGATGATACGAGAACACTTTTTCGCAAAATGTGAATGTTGAAAGTCTGACAAAGTGAACATAAACCCATTCACATCGCGGCACTTCAGAAAAAAATTATTTATGTTTGCGAAACACAAATGAAGTGCAAAATGGACCAAAAAATAATAACAGAAAAAGGACCAAATATGCATTAAAAACGTGGATATAATTTGTTTTATGAATATGAATAAGAGAAAGAAGAATTAGGGTGATAAAAACAACGTATATTTTAATATACGTTTACAAAAGGTGAATAAAACGTTTATGAGGTTCCCTAAATGTCTCACTTCTCGCTGGGACAATAAGGTAATGGACTTATTAGAATCACAAGATTTCTGCAAAGTCTAAAGTCTTCACCTAACGAAGCCCTTACTTACAACCCCCACAAAAAATATGTATTGAAACTAATGAAGAAATTTTTATTCAATATCAAGTGAATAAGGTTTCTTCAAGATTTTAACTTACGAAAGATGTTGAGAATGTGTTTAGGTGGTTTGCTTCTTCACACTCATTACAAGAATGTGTTTTAGGTGGTTTGCTTCTTCACACTCATTACAAGAATGTGTTTTAGGTGGTTGCTTCTTCACACTCATTACAAGATGTGGTTTTAGGTGATTTGCTTCTTCACACTTATTACGAAATTCTTAAATTCAATTCTTTAATTAAGTTTCAAAGACTTTTGCCTGAAAAGCTGTCATGCTTCCCAACGGCATATTCAGATAAGAATGCTGTAATTAAAGTACAAAAATTAAACGTTAATCCCAACATTTAGTAAACCAGTATGGATGTAATGTATATCTTGTGTAATGTGTTCTTTCTGAATAAAAATTGTGTTTATTTTCTATCGTTCTGGTTGCGCCAAACTGTAACTTTAGATTGCGCTAAGTTTTTTAAGCTCTATAAATCTAACCCAGAATTCAACTAACCTAACCTAACATTTCCTAATATAAAAGTAAAAAGAATGTTTCTTTCATTTGCTCAAAAGAAATGATAGAAAACGAACACAGGTTGGCTCATAAGTTTGGAACAAACGTTTGTCCGACAGAAGCGCCCGACAGTACGCAGACCGCAGAAAAAAATAATTGATGGCCCCGTGCTCAAGGACCTAGGCCTAACATTAATTAATATAAACTTTTTTATAATTTTCACACACATGTTGGATATTTTTCTTTGTTTTATAACATTTCAAAATATTTGATTAGATATATACTTATCTATATGCAGTATTTGACTTCAAATATAAAAAATTTACAATAATTATCAAGCCTATGCTGTAAGCCTATCATGGTCTACGTCTTATTGAAAGAAAATCTATTTTCTACATTTAAGCTATACATAATGAATATTCTTACTTTTGTAACATATAACAAATAATTTATTGAAACTATATACTGAATTTATTTTTTATGTAAACGGATTTTTTGTTATATAGAACAAAAAACAAAAACTGCAAAAAAACACTTTTTTTAACAAAAATCAACAAAAAACCGGGATTTTTCTCTCTTTGGCAGCACTTGATACACCAACCAAATTCAGTAAATGCTTTTTAACTGAAGAACTGAAATAACTAGAACTTAATTATGGAATCGTTAGGGATTCTGTGACGGGATACTGTGAAAGTATCCCTGAGTGACATGTTAACCCTTTAGCGCACAGTGTTAACTTTAATGATTTTTTTCTGGCTAACGGCAGATGGTTTTATTCAGTGCGGTAAAGGGTTATTGCGTTACCGTACGATGTTTGATTACCAGAGCACGGGAAAACTATTACTCACTGTAGTGAACTTAATGCAATATAATTCATATAAAAACAGTATTGTTTGCGTGCATTATGATATTAAAATAATTCATTCTTCAGTGTATTTCAAATGAAAAATATTCACACGAATAGTTTTGAAAGCAAATTTATTTCACTGGTGTCAATAAGCTGTCTGATACTATTTTCGCAAAACAAGCATTAAAGAAAGTCGTCTACCAATAGTTTAACTCTTTCATCTTCTTTTTACGAAGTAGTGTCACATTGTCACATCAAAGATCACCTATAGAAAATTGAAATGTGGTACTCTCTGAGAGAAGCAAGGTAGCGGCTGCCTAACATCGGACGGATAGTCTTTTTGGGGAACATTTTTCCGAGATATGAAGAAAAGTGCAACAGTATATAAAATATAAAGCAGTAAGAATAAATACAATTGCAGGAAATAATTTTTAAATCAAATCTTAAGCATTTTTTTTTTTTTTTTTTTTTTTTTTTTTTTTAAAGTTCGGGAAGAACCGATTCGTCTCTATTTAAAAGGGCATATCTCGGCGGAAAAACAAAGAAAAAGTGAGAGGAAAGACAGAGGAAAAAGAAAGGGTGGAGGGGACAGTCGAAGTGGAAAAAGACCAAGGATGACAAGGACTGCAAGGTCGAGCCCCATCATCCTTGGGTGCTAGGGCCGGGAGGGCGCACGTGAAAACTCCTGGAACGAGCACAACGAGCACTCAAGCGCAAGAGCTTAGAACCCCCTTGCGGGGTTTTTGCCCTTATATAACATGCGCGGGCGCATATTTTCCAAAATTTCTCAAACTGAAAAAACAATTTTTTTACCCAAAAGGGCTGATGACAACTACCTGAAGTGCAAACTACGTACAGGCAAATACAGATCAATATAGCTTTTAAATATCTTGTTACTCTCATCAATGTGGACTTCTGGAAAAGAATGAAATTGCTCTCTACCGTTATCCTATCAGAATATCAAGAAAATGAAGGAAATCTGACAGAAAACGAACATCGTTTTTTATGATATAAAAAAAAGAGATGTATTACGTAAGATGTAGATATAAAGACCCTTTTTCATGTAATTATGAATCTTTTTATATTTTTGGGTGGGGAATGGGGAAAATATATCTTGTAGTCATTTAAGAGTGTTATAGCATTTGTTCCAAATTTTAACTTATTCGCCAAAATGTGTTCGTTTCATATCTTTTCATTTGTGTTAGAATGTACCTTTCGATCGTTCAACTAACCTAACCTAACCTAACACTTAACGTTATACATTGTACAATAAACTTATCTTGGTGAAATTTCCCATGAACTCAAATCCAACCATACGTGACTCGGCTCATTAGGTGATGAAATTAATCTCCGTTGTTTTGAAGGCACAAATGAACGTGGCGTTGCATGTTGTGAAAGATGCAATGCAATACATTTCCAGGAATCACCCGAATGTTATTCGTGATGTTTTGCAGCAGTAACAGATCGCTAACATCTCCAGATTTGATTAATTTACGAAACAATTGGCTTAAAAAATGCATACATCTAAACTTACACACAGCTCTGAATAAACAATGAAATCTGACCAGCAATTTAATACTTCTATTACGGTGTCACACGCTGAAGCAATATAAATGTCAGAGACACGTCAGACACGTTTTGCTGCTTCAATGTGGCCGCCCTACAATCAGAAATGTAATTTACCTCTCTCATTACCTCACTCAACGAATAAGCCACTTCATTCTGATGAGTACATAGAGGGATTATTAGAATATTTTATTCTATATAAAGCCTTTCTACATTTTGCAGAGAGTGAAGCAACCTCAAACTTTGAAGAGATTTATGCCATCAATTTTTGTATAGAGAAAATTAATGTTTTGGAAAGATTTTACTGTAAAAGGTAAAAAAATTCTTCCTTTAGCTTATAACGTACATTTGCGTGAACGGTTTCAATGTGGAGTATATTTGGTGGAAGTACATTTCATTTGGAAAACATGAAGCCACTGGGGCCTATCGAGGTTATTCAAATCATGAGCTATATTTATAATATTAATAGTAATAATAAAATCTTATCCTCATTTTTAATATTTTAATATTTTGATGTTAAATAATTGATGCATTGAGGAATTATAAATCATCAGGATTTGAACCCCCAATCTCATTCCCTTATAGAGAAACGGTGTTATCCACTGAACTACGGCCGCTGGCAATGAATGAACATACAAAATTAGCGATGCTTTTCCATTTTAACAATTAAATTCAACATTTCTATTTATCATTCCCAAAATCTGTAATAATTTGAAAGTAAAGAGTGTCAAATATCCACGAATGTGAAGACGAATAAATAACGAGAGATGATACGAGAACACTTTTTCCGCAAAATGTGAATGTTGAAAGTCTGACAAAGTGAAACATAAACCCATTCACATCGCGGCACTTCAGAAAAAAAAATTATTTATGTTTTTGCGAACACAAATGAAGTGCAAAATGGACCAAAAAATAATAACAGAAAAAGGACCAAATATGCATTAAAAACGTGGATATAATTTGTTTTATGAATATGAATAAGAGAAAGAAGAATTAGGGTGAATAAAACAACGTATATTTTAATATACGTTTACAAAAGGTGAATAAACGTTTATGAGGTTCCCTAAATGTCTCACTTCTCGCTGGGACAATAAGGTAATGGACTTATTAGAATCACAAGATTTCTGCAAAGTCTAAAGTCTTCACCTAACGAAGCCCTTACTTACAACCCCCACAAAAAATATGTATTGAAACTAATGAAGAAATTTTATTCAAATATCAAGTGAATAAGGTTTCTTCATAGATTTTAACTTACGAAAGATGTTGAGAATGTGTTTTAGGTGGTTTGCTTCTTCACACTCATTACAAGAATGTGTTTTAGGTGGTTTGCTTCTCACACTCATTACAAGAATGTGTTTTAGGTGGTTTGCTTCACACTCATTACAGAATGTGTTTTGGGTGATTTGCTTCTTCACACTATTACGAAATTCTTTAAATTCAATTCTTTAATTAAGTTTCAAAGACTTTGCCTGAAAGCTGTCATGCTTCCCAACGGCATATTCAGATAAATGCTGTAATTAAAGTACAAAATTAAACGTTAATCCAACATTTAGTAAACCAGTATGGATGTAATGTATATCTTGTGTAATGTGTTCTTTCTGAATAAAAATTGTGTTTATTTTCTATCGTTCTGGTTGCGCCAACTGTAACTTTAGATTGCGCTAAGTTTTTTAAGCTCTATAATCTAACCCAGAATTCAACTAACCTAACCTAACATTTCCTAATATAAAAGTAAAAAGAAGTTTCTTTCATTTGCTCAAAAGAAATGATAGAAAACGAACACAGGTTGGCTCATAAGTTTGGAACAAACGTTTGTCCGACAGAAGCGCCCGACAGTACGCAGACCGCAGAAAAAAATAATTGATGGCCCCGTGCTCAAGGACCTAGGCCTAACATTAATTAATATAAACTTTTTATAATTTTCACACACATGTTGGATATTTTTCTTTGTTTTATAACATTTCAAATATTTGATTAGATATATACTTATCTATATGCAGTATTTGACTTCAAATATAAAAAATTTACAATAATTATCAAGCCTATGCTGTAAGCCTATCATGGTCTACGTCTTATTGAAAGAAAATCTATTTCTACATTTAAGCTATACATAATGAATATTCTTACTTTTGTAACATATAACAAATAATTTATTGAAACTATATACTGAATTTATTTTTTATGTAAACGGATTTTTGTTATATAGAACAAAAAACAAAAACTGCAAAAAACACTTTTTTTTAACAAAAATCAACAAAAAACCGGGATTTTTCTCTCTTTGGCAGCACTTGATACACCAACCAAATTCAGTAAATGCTTTTTAACTGAAGAACTGAAATAACTAGAACTTAATTATGGAATCGTTAGGGATTCTGTGACGGGATACTGTGAAAGTATCCCTGAGTGACATGTTAACCCTTTAGCGCACAGTGTTAACTTTAATGATTTTTTTCTGGCTAACGGCAGATGGTTTTATTCAGTGCGGTAAAGGGTTAATTGCGTTACCGTACGATGTTTGATTACCAGAGCACGGGAAAACTATTACTCACTGTAGTGAACTTAATGCAATATAAATTCATATAAAAACAGTATTGTTTGCGTGCATTATGATATTAAAATAATTCATTCTTCAGTGTATTTCAAATGAAAAATATTCACACGAATAGTTTTGAAAGCAAATTTATTTCACTGGTGTCAATAAGCTGTCTGATACTATTTTCGCAAAACAAGCATTAAAGAAAGTCGTCTACCAATAGTTTAACTCTTTCATCTTCTTTTTACGAAGTAGTGTCACATTGTCACATCAAAGATCACCTATAGAAAATTGAAATGTGGTACTCTCTGAGAGAGCAAGTAGCGGCTGCCTAACATCGGACGGATAGTCTTTTTGGGGAACATTTTTCCGAGATATGAAGAAAAGTGCAACAGTATATAAAATATAAAGCAGTAAGAATAAATACAATTGCAGGAAATAATTTTTAAATCAAATCTTAAGCATTTTTTTTTTTTTTTTTTTTTTTTTTTTTTTTTTAAAGTTCGGGAAGAACCGATTCGTCTCTATTTAAAAGGGCATATCTCGGCGGAAAAACAAAGAAAAAGTGAGAGGAAAGACAGAGGAAAAAGAAAGGGTGGAGGGGACAGTCGAAGTGGAAAAAGACCAAGGATGACAAGGACTGCAAGGTCGAGCCCCATCATCCTTGGGTGCTAGGGCCGGGAGGGCGCACGTGAAAACTCCTGGAACGAGCACAACGAGCACTCAAGCGCAAGAGCTTAGAACCCCCTTGCGGGGTTTTTGCCCTTATATAACATGCGCGGGCGCATATTTTCCAAAATTTCTCAAACTGAAAAAACAATTTTTTTACCCAAAAGGGCTGATGACAACTACCTGAAGTGCAAACTACGTACAGGCAAATACAGATCAATATAGCTTTTAAATATCTTGTTACTCTCATCAATGTGGACTTCTGGAAAGAATGAAATTGCTCTCTAACCGTTTCCTATCGAATATCAAGAAAATGAAGGAAATCTGACAGAAACGAACATCGTTTTTTTATGATATAAAAAAAAGAGATGTATTACGTAAGATGTAGATATAAAGACCCTTTTTCATGTAATTATGAATCTTTTTATATTTTTGGGTGGGGAATGGGGAAAATATAATCTTGTAGTCATTTAAGAGTGTTATAGCATTTGTTCCAAATTTTAACTTATTCGCCAAAATGTGTTCGTTTTCATATCTTTTCATTTGTGTTAGAATGTACCTTTCGATCGTTCAATAACCTAACCTAACCTAACCTAACCTTTCCTAATAAAGAGATAAAGAATGTCTCTTTCATTTGGTGCAAACGAAACGATGGGAAACGAACACAGTTTGGCTCATAATTAAATTTTTGGCGCCAACGCTTAGCCCGCATTTAAGACAACGCCTATATCTTTTATATTAATCGAGACAACAAAGCAGGATTGCCAGGTCTGTCCTCTTGGGGACAGTCTGTCCTATTTCAGGTTCGGTTGTCCTAAACATTTTCAAATAAAGGGGACAACCCAAACTGTCCTCTTTTGTCCTATTTGGAAATTTATCACATGCATTATAAAAAGAAACATTTAAGACAAATATAATTTTAAACATAAAGTATAAGAGAATATAAATATAACGTACATATATTTACGTTTCTTCAATAGTTTACACAGTCCTCGCCGCCACTGAAGTATGTACAATGTACGTATTACGTATTGAAACGTTTTTTACATTTTGGCTATGCATTGCAAAACATTACAGTGTGGCCGCGTGGCATGCCGCTTAGTTTTAATGCATAGACCCTAGGCAGCTAGACTATAGAGCCTATCAGTCGCGAATCAAACATAAATCAATGTGGTTGTGATTTTGTTCGTTTGATCATGTTAAGTGAATAACCAAGTTTATATATATGTTACATCGCATTATTTGAAATATAAATATATAGCCCTTCAATATGGGAAAGTGGAAGAATACATATAATGATAACAGACATTATAATAAAGACTGGGAAAACTAATTTAAATGGCTTTCGTGGAAGAACAGTTCTTGTATGTGTAAGTGATGCAATTGTGTATTGACTTTTAGCATAAAATAACTCGGTATGGTAATAATTTAAACCTGTCCCTTTTTAAAAAATTTATAACATTGGCTGTCCCCTTTTTTTTTAGTGTCTGTCCCATTTTAAGAGATATCACCTGGCAAACCTGCAACAAAGAGCCATTTAGTCTTCCAAGTGGAGTTCGTTCGTCAAGGAGAGTTCCTCTTTCCTTCACCCTTTTCCAGCTTCACACTAGATAATATCCCTAATAGCCAAAATTCCAGCTCCATTTCATAAGTTTCATTACAAAACCCGCATTTACAATACTAGGCATTTCTGTACACGGCCAGCGTCAGTAGCTGAGTGGGTAACACCATTTCCCTATAAACGAAGTAAAGACCAGGTCGGGGATTCGACTCCCTATGTTGCTGGTAATAATAATAATATAATAAATAATAATAACACAAGAATTAGAGCAATTAGTTGGCCTAAGCGCTGTGCCAGTTTCTGGCACTCCTGGCTCATTATTATCTCTGTACACAGAAAAAAAGTAATATTTCAAAAACTGGTGAAAGAAAGTGTAATTACGGAAAGACAGTTGTAGTCCAAAGTCCTGCGTTCCCTTATTCCCTTAAGAAAAACCTAGGTATTTGAAGATCCATTTTAAATCGCATGAATTGGTTTGAATGTTAATTTCAATAGAGAAAAACTAAGAATTCATTACCACCAAATATCTTATAACAAATACTTCGTTTTATTATATCTTTCGTTGCTTTTTCATTATTCTAAGTCTGTTTTTATTCGGGGGTTAAGCGGGGGGGGGGGGATGGGGGGAGTGCAGTATTTACTCATTATGATTTTAAATTTACGACCTTCTGTAGACCCGAACAACATGAATAATTGAGTTCATGATTGCGTAAGGTCATTTCTCAGGTTGAATAAAATCGTTTGTCGTTAACTGGGATAATATAATAAAGTGACTGTTATAGAAAAAGCGTCAACAATCAATTTAACAGACCCGAAAATGAACAAAATATTCTGTTATAACTATCACCTCACCCGCCAATCACTATTATTATTATTATTATTATTATTATTATTATTATTTCTAATATTTTTCTAATCTGTGTGTTTACAATTTTCTATTTCAAGTTTTCCTTACTCTCCTTTATCCCTCCCTTTCCTAATCCTCCCTCCCCTACCTTCTTCAGGCTCACTTTCCTAACATAATGACCCGCCTCTCTACCCTCCTCAATCGTACCTGATGAAGGCTTTGTGTAGGCTGAAAGCTTGTACTCTAATAAATCCAATTTTTTATTGTGGATTTACTCTTTCAATTCTAGAGAAATTTTTGGAGGTAATGAAGAGACTGTCTGCAGAAAGCAGAGTGGTGATTAAGATATACAGAAGGTTGACAAAAGTAGATAGACACCTTCGGTTTTTCGATAGTTTTTATTTGATACTAAAAGTAAATAAATAATAACAGAGTTATTGATCAATATACTGTATTTAGAATCGTGTTGCTTCCCCTTTGCATTATGTAAAGCTACGCACGTTCTGACATTCCATTGATGAGTTTTGCCATTTGTTCTTCAAGACAATCATCGTGGTGTCTATTACTTTCGTCAACCCTCTATACTGTTTCCAGGTACTTAAATCCCCCTTTTTCTCTAAATGACTGCAGGCTGTGACCCTTTTAATACAATTTCTCTCTCTCTCTCTCTCTCTCTCTCTCTCTCTCTGGAAACTCGGAGGCTCGCGGTCAACTGATCGAGGTTTTCAAGCTCTTACGCGGGTTCAACGATGTCGATTTTAGAAGCATGTTTAGTTTAAATGATAACCCAACTCGCAACAATGGTTGGAAGTTGGATTTGAAACGGTTTAGGACTAGTGTGTGTGGGAATTACTTTACGTATAAGATCTGTGACACGTGGAACAGGTTACCTTTAGAAGTTGTGAACAGTTCCTCTGTGATCAGTTCAAGAAAAGGTTAGACCAAATCTTGCACACTATTTGAGGGTGTAGAAAATTTTCCATGGCACCTGTTGCCATTGGTACCTCCTCGGTATGGGTCGCAAGGCCTTTTGAGGTGCTTCTTTTCCTTGTAACTCCTTGTAACTCTCTCTCTCTCTCTCTCTGGGCTACAATCGACGCTTACACGCCCTGAATTTGTTTTCGCTGGAAACTCGGAGGCTGCGCGGTCGACTCATCGAGGTTTTCAAGCTGTTACACGAGTCCAACGATGTCGATTTTAGAAACATGTTTAGTTTAAATGATAACTCAACTCGCAACAATGGTTGGAAGTTGGATTTGAAACGGTTTAGCACTGGTGTGTGTGGGAATTACTTTATTTATAAGATCTGTGACACGTGGAACAGGCTACCTTCAGAGGTTGTGAACAGTTCCTCTGTGGATCAGTTCAAGAAAAGGTTAGACCGAATCTTGCACACTATTTGAGGGTGTAGAATTTTTCCCTGGCACCCGTTGCCATTGGTACCTCCTCGGTATGGGCCGCAAGGCCTTTTGAGGTACTTCTTTTCCTTGTAACTCCTTGTAACTCTCTTTCTCCTCTTCAGTTCTCTCCTAAGCAACGTCTGTCGTAGAATCATATTCTCCGAATAACCATTTCACCAAATAAGCTGGGAACTATAGTTTTATTTACAAATACAGTATTGAACCTTAGAAAGTTATCTCCTAATAATTCCATCCTTTGTATCAGTTCCTCTCCTCAAATCGATATATTTTCCCCTTCACCTATTCAATACTATAATGACGTAGGGCGTACATCAAATTCCGAGCAGAGTACACTTAATTACGCCTGGGAGAAAGGGTAAATAGAATGTATGAAACCTCAAGAGGGTATGAGCATTTCCACTAATTGTAAAACCTACTGTGTGCAGAAAGAGCGAAAGAATGAGTGAGCGTCATTTACTTGGCGTCGCAACATCGTGGTCATTGACGCCGAATATTTATATTTATTCAGAACTATAACAAAAGTAATATAATATTAAAAAATCCTGCGCAGAAAGAAGTACTAAAGCGTAAATAAGAGAAGACGCCACGCAATGGCGTTTTCCGTGTAACGCTGATGTTATGTGAGAATTCTCTCAAAATACACACCTGAATCGTGTTTCTGAATGTAACAAATTAGCATATAATTGATTTTTAAGAACGGCCATTTTCTCTTCTTAACTTTGCTTTGAAGACTTTAAATACTTGTACATTAAATTTAAATATTTTGTATTTAAAACGAGACACGATTGGATTTTCAACTTGCTCCGACAAATATATTCCAGTAAATAATATCTTCATCTATATCTTCATCTATTTCACTAGCTGTTTGCTGATAGGTGGATAGAAGGTTGGATGCAAATAGAGATACAGTAATGTATGTAGAAACAGTTGTAGATAGCATGCATGCCTTTATATATATATCTATTATATATTTTCGCCTGTCTGTTTGTCTGTCCTTTATGCAAGCGCAAACCGTTTGACCTAGAGCTACCAAATTTGTCACGGGAACCTCTTATGGGATGAAGAATGTTAATAAATTAAATAATTAAAATTACTGGGCCCGAAGGCCCCAGCACCGCGATTAAACTACAGAAAAGAATGCAGCCGTGAAAATTTTGAGCTTCACATTGTGTCAAGATTTCTGAATCTTAACATTTTCATGACTAATTATTTGGTCAACTATAGAAAAGAACACAGTCATGAAAATCTTGAGCTTCACATATAATTATTTTTTAGGACGACTTCAAACCGTTTGACCTAGAGCTACCAAATTTGGCACGGGAACCTCTTATGGGATGAAGAATGTCAACACAGAGTCGGTCAGCCTGTCTGTTTGTGCGAATAGTTACAGGAAGTTAATGTGGCAATGTTTTTTGCAGTTTTTGAAAATCCCAACAACTTTACCATGCCACCAAAGAAACGGGCAAGTTTTGGCAGATCTACATCAGCAGCCAGAAAAAAATAAAGAAGCCCGAAAGCAGGAAAGCTCACAAGAAAGACAATCACGCTTTGAGGATGACCGTAAACGACATGCAACAGCCAGAGCAAGAGAAAACCTCCAAGAAAGACAATCACGTCTTGAAGCTGTCCGAGAAAGTGTAGCAGCTACAGAGCAAGAGAACATTGCAAGAAAGACAATCACGTCTTGAAGCTGTCCGAGAAAGTGTAGCAGCTATCAGAGCAAGAGAAACATCCCAAGAAAGACAATCACGCCTTGAAGCTGACCGTGAACGACATGCAACAGCAATGTGAAATTTATCCCGGGCAACGCCGGGTACCTCAGCTAGTATATATATATATATATATATATAATATATATATGGGATAAATTTCACACTTAAACAGGTGAAACTAAACTAATAAATGATGCAAACTCGAAAGTAAAAAAGAAAAGCTATTCCACGGCCTTTCGTGTATTTAGCAATAAACTCGTAATTCCCTAACGAGATGAATTGATATATATATATATATATATATATATATATATATATATATTATGTGTGTGTGTGTGTGTGTGTGTGTGTATGTGTGTGTGTGTGTATTTTATTTTTTTAATTCCTCCCGGACTTTATAACAACTCTGTATAGGGGTAGAGAGAGAATATCATGCATGAGCGCGCATGTTACGTGGTTGCAAAATTATCACTACTAGAATCACTACTTGAGCTATAGGAGTCGTGAGCACTACCACCACACTCGACAAGGTCAAATTTAACACGATCTGTAATATATTTAAACAACAGAGAAACGCATAATGTCTTGCTTATGAAGTGCTAACACCCCACCTTAACTCCACCTCCCTGCACTCGAGGCAAAGGCAGCATTTGGTGTAGCGTATATATATATATATATATATATATATATATATATATATATATATATATTAGTTGATCAATTAGGAATTAACGCAAATTAGTTACCGTGAATGTTCTTAATTTAGCCTTTTCAGTGATTTTAGGAAGTTAATTTAAACCCATTAAAAAACCTTTCATCGTTTTACAAATTTCATTGAAAACTTTGGAACAAATTTTTCAAGGACGACATGTTTAACATTTTTATGTATTTTTAATTTTTTACGAATAAATGTAGTTATTATTCATTTAAAATTATTAATAACTTGAGAGGAATTGTTAATTTAAGTTTTTAACATAGTCGAATCCAGAAGTGAATTTAACATTTTTGGAGTATCACGCTTCGGATAAAAAAAATAAAAATTTTAAAATAGAAATTTTTTCAAATTTTTGTTAAAGGAGACTTTAATATTTTTCTTCTCTGAAACTTCTCATTGTTGTTTGTGAACGACGATCGAGTATAAGTTACTTCATCTAGGTTACATAAAATTATAGTGGTTATGTCAGGGATGAGTTATATAAAGTTAGTTATGCTAGATGAGTTAGTTAAATTAGCTTAGATCAGGGCCCAAGCATGGGTCCTGGTAAAGTTTAGTGGGTAAAAGGGTAAAGTTTACTGGGGTCCGGACGACCAAGGGGCCGGAAGGCCCAGTTAAGAAACTGTTTTTAAATCTTCTGTTTTAGCTTTTTTATCAGTGATGTGACTATTAATTCTGATCTGATCTGGATGTAATGCATTTATTTCAATAAAAATATGCAAAAATATGCATGAATAACCTATCTAAAACCAGGGGATAGGAGTCAGAGGCAAGGGGACCCGGCATGTAATTGTGTACTGGGCCCGAGAAAGTGATGTTTGGGCCCTGGCTGAGATCGCTTTATTCTTCGCCGTCTTCCTTTCAAAAGGTAAACCATTTTCGTCTGGGAAATTTTGCCTCTGTCAAAAAGCCCATCTTTTAGAGTATTATAGATGGAGCCAAAATTAATTTTAAGAAATAAAAGTGTATACATTTATATAAAATCAAACAAAGTGCAAACTGCTCAATCTACATCTTCAAACACTGTTACAACTCCACACATAGATTTTTTTTTATTTGATCCAAATTTAACTCAAGAAAGTGAGCATGGCCTGTTAAGGAGATTGTAGACACCAGTCTACCAGGGAAGTAATCGGGGGGACGTTAAACAGGAGACAGAGTGCTGGAACTCCCGTTTCAACTGTCACTGTCCTCCTTAACTGATCTTTTTCCGTACCTCATCTACCCTGTGAGCAGTTCAGCATGCTCTCAAACACACATTTCCCTCACTATTCCTCACTACACATATATGTATCTTACATACTACACAATCTTTTCAAAATTAAAAAAAAATCAAAATGGCATCGACCTCAAGAGCCTGGAGTTCCCTGGGGAGGGGACCATACATAAATGTCCCGCTTCTGGCTCCTCCGCTGCCGATACCGGGAACGCAGCGGGGCTGGTTCTGCTACTACCCGTTCGAGATGTTCTGTACCTCTGACTGATTCACTTTTCATAAACTTTATGATTCCAACTCAGCCCTGAATGATTCCGGTGCTGTTCCTCTATCTCCTCCTCCCTCTGACTTAATTATGCCCAAAATTAGAATCTCTTCCAAAGATGTTTTTTTCTGCTCTATCTGGGCTCAACTCTAGGAAAGCGTATGGTCCTGATGGCATTCATCCTGTTGTTCTCAAGAACTGTGCTTCTGTGCTGACGCCCTGCCTCTGCGAACTCTTTCGTTTTAGTATTTCATCTGGTACTTTTCCTTCCTGCTGGATGTTCGCTTTCATTCAGCCTGTCCCAAAGAAGGGTGACCGCTCTCAACCCTCCAACTATCGTCCAATTGCTTTGATCTTCTTGCCTTTCCAAAGTTTTTTAATCTATCCTTAGTAGAAAGATTCTTAAACATCTCTCTTTGTGCTCTTTCCGTAGCAGAGATTTTCTTCGTGCAACTCCACGAAGATTGAAGATTCAAAGAAAAAAATTTTGAATTTAAAATTGCCAACAGATTTTAATCAATAAACAGCCAACCAGTGGTGGGCAAGTAGCTAATTACTTTTCTGAACGACTACTTTTTACTTGTAATCGATTAAAAATTTATCGATTAAAAATTTTACTTCATTACTTTTGTAAAAAAGTTATACACTTACTTTTTTATGTTTTTCTTTTATTTTTTCCGCATCTCCCAATGCTGTTTATTCACCAATCCTATATTATTAATAATAATGGAGCAGTGTTGACATATGTATTTTAATCCAGGAATTTTGGCACAGAATCTATGAAATTTTTTCCAGTCAACATCTGGCATAAGGCTGGTAATATCTGTATTTAGCATTATAGTGAATCACGAATGCATGAACTAATAATTAAAATTGCAATCGTGTTACTAGAATATCAGTGCTGCAAATTTGTGTTTTATGTAAACAAAAATAGACATTGAAAAGCAATATACTGCATAATTAATCCAAAGAAGTAATTTCTACTTTATACTTTTAGTTACTTTTTAGACATCAGTAATTTTTACTTTCAATCGATTACTTATTTGAGCTACTAATTTAACTTCCACTTGATTACTATTTTCGGCAAGTAATTCTACTTTTACTCCATTAAAAAATCTTAATAATTTGTCCACCACTGCAGCCAACTACTGATAAAAATTTCAAATTCTTGAAGCCTGAGGTGGACACACGAAGTACTAAATAATTTTGTAAGTAACTGTACGAAAACTTTTGCATTTTAACTTTTTTTGTAATTTGCCTCAAATTCTTTGATGTTTTACATTATGTTGGAGTTAAACTAATTTTTTTTTATTTGTTAAATTTTTTCAAACGAACGGTAAACTTTTCATAACCATCTATGCATCGTGCAAAAGATAAGGACGAATATAACTGATATATTTCTCTGTACGAATACAGATGAGCGTCACTATACCTTGAATTTTTGACCGCAGACGTTCTCTGAGGAAATTGTAGATCCATTTTACCATTTTGCCTGTTATTCCCATTTGTTTTATTTTATGTGCTATTAATATCATGATCACATTTATCGAACACTTTTTCAAAATCCGAGTATATTACATCATAGTTTTCATTGCTTTTAAGTGCGTCTATGATATTGTTATAGTGCCTCTATTAGTTGTGATAGGCATGATCTTCCTGATCGGAATCCGCGCTGGTCCTCCCTGAATCTTTCCTGTGTCTCCAAGGAGTCGTAGATTTTCTCTAACTATTCTTTCAAATATTTTAGTGAGATGGGACATCAGTGACACTGGTCTATAGTTCTTTGCTTGAGAGCTATCCCTTCCTTTATATATAGGGACAATGTTCGCTCTTTTCAGGATGCTCAGTATTTCTCCGGTGTCCAGGGATCTTCTCCATATTCAGTATATGGTATAGGTATATAAATAAAATGTTTGCAAGATATAGGTATAGGTAGTGTTGCAGAAGAAAAACAGTTTTTTGTTGCTCGCTTTTTTTTACGTGACGATGGAAGGCTTGATAAGCGGTAGATACTTAATTTGTTCAGTGAAAGGGCGTAGAGTCTGCCAAACTTGCAAGACATCTGCACAATAATTGATCGAACGTTCTTCTGACAAGACCCTACAGTTGCCATTCCCGTCAGAAGACTTGTGTACAGTTTGGATAGCACGGTAAAGTCAGTATCCAGAACTAGTGTCTGAAGATTGGAAGTTTTAATTCCATTTGCAAACTCATACTGATGCGAACTGGGCTTCTCATCAATGGTTGCAATTAAAACAAAGCATTGAAATTGACTGTATATGTGTCACTTTGTGTTCAGTCTGTTTAACCGAATGCAAGAAGACTAACAAATCAGTCCATTTTTTAAGGAATTTTTACTGCTGGGGCAAAAGTCAAAAGGGCTCCTAATCGTGTAATAAAAGGGCGCTTGATAAATGCAAAATGGGCACAACAGAAGAAACATGAAGAATAATCTCATTCGTGCCTTATATGACAGTGACATATAACATATGACAGTGATATATACAGGAAGTGTAGGCTAATTTATAACAGCCTAATAGCCTCCTGGACATAAGTTAGGAATGTATAGTAGAAATTTATAGGAGCCTACTACTGGATATAAATTAAGAAGCTGTAGCTTAATTTATGGAGCCTAATAGTTAATATAAATTAGGAGAGTGTACACTACTTACATTTTAACAGCAGCCTAATATGGGATATAAATTTAATACAGAAGTACAAAAATTACCAGGGGCGTAGCTAGCCCTTTTTAATGTGTAGGCACCGAGGTGTGAACACGGAGCTGGGGTATGATGTGGAAGGGGCTGGGTGCTTTCCTGTTAACGGGAATACCCAACCGCCCGCCATCATCTGGACTCGTATCTTGCGGAATTCATGTGGCGACAACGTACCGAAAGCAGCGACGTTTTTTCTGCGATTTTAGATGACATAAAGACATTTTGGCCCCCTACTACTGATTACACTGGTCAACACTCATTTTATTGCCAATCATATTAGAGTGATTTTGGGGTAACTTTGTGGTGCTGATTCCGAATATGACATCGGTTTTGCTAGATTGGCTCTAATTTATGAGATAATTGGTACCCCATTGAAACACGTAAAAATGCAAAAAATTTAATGTTCAGGCGGAGCCTACTTACAAATCGCATTGAAATTGTCTCAAATCATACAAAAGTAAACACATGAAATACATAATGGCATTTTATTCGGTCTCACCATCTAGAATGTTCCGGTAGTTTCCCATATGCACGCGTTATGGTTACGTTTCCTATTAATTGAGGGTATTTTTGAAAAAACTATATAGGGCTATGGGTTGATTGCCTGTGCCCTCATCCGTTGGAAATTTCCAACAGACGTCAGTGGAGGGTTACCGACAAAAGCCCTATGCTTTTTCGTTAGAGAGTTATAAATATGTAGGTCTTTAAAGGACCTCTTTATATTTATATTGATTACGGTAATTCTAGCATCGGGAGTTGGGAAAGCCTTATGTTAATAAAAACTGAAATTGCTCACCTTATTTTTGCTGGGTCTTTGTTTGTTTCGATGTAGGGCGTGACGGTCATTTTCGGTGTAGGGCCGCCACGATGGGGTTACGCGGCGAATTTACTTAAGGTAATTAATATAGGCAGTCACTATATAAACCCCTGAAGGAATAGGCCTATCCTTTTATAGTCATTAGGTTTTATATTATAAGGAATTCACTCAGGACTCTAGGGGGACAAAGACATCCTCCGCGTTTAAAGCTTCGCTTGGAATAAACAGCCCTGAGAGCCGTTCCTTGGTTCGCTGTATTATTTGCCGTTCTAGCAAATTTTGTTTAGTCTACTTTTCTTTGGTAGACTAAACAATAAATTGGGTTTTCTTGTTGCTATGTGAGGCTGATTCATACATACAGGTTCTTTGTACGTATGGCAATTCAATTATTTCATTCCCAATAGGCTATGTCGCCAATCCCGAGGCAATTTTGTATAGATATTTAATTCAATTAATTAATAATTTATATTTAATTATGAAATAAATGTACCACATATGATACCATGTTGTGAGCGCGTATAGTTTTTCCATATACTGGGGGGGGCCGGAGAAAAATTTGTATGTTATAGATCAAATTTTTTGATAAACTGTGTTTTAAACCATGTGAAATGGATTGAAAAGAATAAAGTAGAAATTTAGGGAGAGAGGTTACTCAAGACCTATTTAAATATTAAAGTTCAAGAGGCCAACTTCTCAAGTTTAGTTAAAGTTATGTCAATCAGTTTGACTCCCTTTAGGTATAGGAAATTTATGGGATTAAAGTAAAGTTATTAAGCATTTTAACTTTGCTCAGTTTGTGTAAGTTTTATAAGTCACCAGTCTTAATTTTTTCTTGTAAAAGTTTTCTGGCTTTCAAAGCAGTCTTTCTTTGAGGCCTGTCTGGTTTAGTCTGAGTTACATCAGGCACATTGAGAGATTCCTCCCCAATAGTATCCTGATCCATCCTTTGGGGTAATGGTTCTAATTTAGCCCCACACTCCAAAGGATATAGTAATGTGATATCTCTGGTGGTCTCACCAGTTGCTGTTTTCAGTTTTACAACCCTGGTAACTTCGTCTTCACCAGTTTTGAGTTCCAAGACTTTTCCCATTGACCAATGTTGTCTTGGTGTCTTGTCATGTATCAACACAATGTCCCCAATTTTGACTGAATCATTCCAACTTTGTTTTGTTAATTGTTTATGTCTTTCTCTAAGACTTGTTAAGTATTCTTCTCTCCATTTTGTTATAAATTGAGTTTTGATTTGTGTCAAATGTTGGTATTTTGTGTTGAGTTCTTTGTGTCCTATTTCCCAATCTGGATCCTCTGTACTGTTATGTTCAGATTCTGGTAACATGTTTACTGTTTCTCCCTTAATTAGGTGGTTTGGTGTGAGAGGTTCTGGCTCATTAATACCATCTCCCACATAAGTTAATGGTCTGTTGTTGACAACATTTTCAATTTCTGACAGAATAGTCATGAGTTCAAAAAGTTGTAGATGTTTTGTCCCAATAGTCTTTTTAAGGCAGTTCTTTACAGTTTGTATGTTTCTTTCCCAAATTGAACCATACCATGGTGTATTAACAGGAATGTACTTCCAGGTTATGTTGTGTTTGGTTAAATGAGTTTGTACTGTTTCACTGTCACAAATCTGATGAATAATTCTTTCACCAGATTTGAAGTATGTGGCATTGTCTGACCATATAGTTTTGGGTACAGAATTGTGTGCACAAAATCGTCTGAAAGCAGCAATAAAAGCTTCTGCTGTCAGATCTTCTACTATGTCTAGACATATGGCACGTGTGGCAGCACAGGTGAAGAGTACAATGTACACTTTGTATTCCTTTGAATCCATTTTGTCTCCAAAACTCACATTTACCGCTCCAGTGTAGTCAATACCCGTGGTTTCAAATGGCCGAGTAAATGTTACTCGTTCCACAGGTAGGTCTGGAGGGCTTGGGGTCTTAAAGGGTCGTGAATGGATACGTTTACAAGGAATGCATGTGTTTAAAATTTTCTTTGTTTCAGTTCTACCCTTTGGTAGCCAGTAAGTTTTTCTCAGCTCTGTCAGGGTTTGTGGGACTCCCATGTGGTGTATTTTGTTGTGGGTATCCCTGATGATGAGTTTTGTGAAGTGATTTCTCCTTGGAAGAAGAATTGGGTGCTTAGAGTTGTAAGTCAAAGTTGACTTGTTAAGCCTTCCTTTACACCTTATCAGACCCTCTGTATCCAGGTACAGATTTAGATCCATGACAAGTGAAGGAATACCTTTGTTTAATGTGCTACTGGACCTAAGATACTTCAACTCCTTGTCAAATTCTGAAGCTTGTATCTGTTTGAGCCAGTATTTTGTTGCAGTTTCTGTTAAGTTAGAAAAGGCTTTCTGAGGACAGTGTTTGAGAAGGTAGCTATTGACAAACTTGCAGCAATAGACTGTAATTCTCAAGAGTTTGTTTAGGTCTGAATAAAGGTGATAGTCAAATATAGGTTTGTCCTCAGTGATCTTTTCAGTTGTTGTAGAGTTGAGTGTGAGGTTAACTACTTTGGCTGGCCAAAGATCCTCACATGTTAGCCATTCGGGCCCTTCATACCAGATTTTATTTGTTTTCAACAGCTTGTAAGAGAGCCCTCTTGTCAAAAAGTCTGCAGGATTCTCCTTTGTTTTTATGTACCTAAATTTGATACCAAGGTTTGTGTTTGCAGTTTTGATTTCTGTTAGTCTGTTTTTCACAAATATATTTTTGCAAGAAGTTGTATCTGTGTTGGTCACCCATGTTAGACAAATTTGACTGTCTGTCCATAAGTAAATGTTTGTTATGTCAACTTCTTTATACACTTGTGAAAGAAAGTTTGCTGTTTTAACTCCCAATGAGACAGCTAATAATTCAAGTTGTGGTACAGTTTTCTTTTGGTTTAAGGGTGCCACTTTTGCCTTTGAATAAACCAAGTTACTTTCATTTTCACTTGTTAAATAGGCACAACACCCATAAGCTTGTGTGCTGGCATCTGTAAAAATGTGTAGTGTTTGCGATTTCAATCTGTAGCCAGCACATCTTGGTACGTAGATGTCTTGAACTTTGTTCAAGTCTGTGGCTAATTTTTTCCAATGAAGTTGGTCTTCCACTGAAAGTGGTTCATCCCAATCAATTTTCTTTTTCCATAAGTCTTGCAAAAGGATTTTGGATCTTATGGTTGCTGGTAAATATAATCCAATGGGGTCAAAAATTTTGGATGATTCTGAAAGCACTTGTCTTTTTGTATTGGCATTTGGATTTAAGTTATAACTCTTCGTGCAAAGAGTGTCATCGTGTTCAGAATTCTGTTTTAAAAACCAAAGCATTCCAAGTGTTTTCGTGTAATTGTTTGGTTCAATGTTCCCATTGTTGTCTTTTGTTATTTGTTCATTTAATTTAGGAGAATTAGAAACCCATTCTCTCAATCCAAAATTTCCTTGCTTCATTATGGGTTGTGACATTTGGTAAATTTCAAGCAATTCCTCTTCAGTTACAGTGGAACCAATGAGGTTATCCACATAAAAGTTTTGTTTTAAAAACTGAACTGTTAAGTCCTCTTGAAATAAGTTTAGGTGGTTTCTAATTGTTAAAGCAAGAATACTTGGAGAGCAATTTGCTCCAAAAATAATTACTTTAAATCTGTAGGTTTTGAAACCTTTGTTAAGGTCATGTGGATCATTCAACCACAAAAACCTGAGATGATTTTTATCATACTCAAGCTTCAAATTTATACAGAGGAATGCTTTTTCTATGTCACTTTGTACTGCATAATTGTCTAAACGGAAGCAAAGGAGAATTTTTACAAGATCTGAGACAAGGTTTGGGCCTTCCATGAGACAATCATTTAAACTAACAGAATTTGTGTCTTTTAAACTACAGTTGTATACTACTCTTAGTTTAGTTGTGGATGAGTCTTCTCTGTAAACTCCCCTGTGTGTTAAATAATGACAACCTCGTTTTTTAAAGGGTTCATCAGTAACTTCTTCAATGAAGCCCCTTTCTATTTGTTCCTTGAATATGTTGTTGTATTGTTCTAAAAGATTGTCATTTTTTAGTTTTCTGTAATTTTTATACAGATGTGCCTTAGCTACTTTCAAATTGTCCATTATTTCTGGACAAGGTGTTTTCCAAGGCAGCTCCACATAGTATTGATTGTCTCTGTGTTGTAATGTATCCTTAAATTGTTCTGTCATCAATTGGTCTTCATGTGTAATAGTACTGTCCTTTATGCCAACTGATTCTAATAGTCACAACTGCTGTAACCCTTCATCCAATGTGGAATCATTTTCATTCAAATGATGTGGGATTATGACAGTGTTTTTGTAGTTCGAGTTTGTCACATAGTCAGAAATTTGTGACTGTGGTGATTTTGTTTTGCGTAAATTTTGTTCATGTTCTGTGTTTTCTGTGTCAGTAGTAAGATGGTATTTAGTTATGTCACCCAAAAGAGCAATACCTGTGGGAGTTTGTATGGCTATTCCATCTCCAATTTTAATGATGCCTCTATGGACCAGATGAAGATAGTCAGCCCCCATGAGCATATGTATATCATCAACTACATCTGCATTAAGGGTTTTATCAGCTATCGTGTATTTATTTTGAAGTTGGAGCAAAGCTTGTTTTAACCCAGCTATTTGTATTTTTTCTTGTTCTACTTTGTCCACAACAACAACCTTAAGGGTTTCAAATGTTTCATCAAGAGTTAAAGTTATATTTGCAGTTTTAAAACTGGCTTGTACTGGGTTTTTATTGATAAATGATGAAATAGAGAGATCTTCATCTCCTTGTTGGTTTTGAAGTCCCAATTTTTCTATCAGTTGTTTAGTTACAAATGTTTGTTGTGAGCAGGTATCTAAAAGACACCTAACCTGTACTATTTGTCCTCTTTTGTTTTGGATTTCCAAAGTTGTGGTTGGTAAAAGAATTTTTGAATTGTGGTTAATGCTAGATGAACTGATATGTCCATTCATAGCATTTTTGGTTTGTTTCTGTTTGTTTTGGTTTGATTTGGGTGTTTGTTCATAATGTTTGTCAGTTTTTTGTCTGTGTGTGTATTACACATAGGGGTAACATGGTCAAAACTGTTGCAAAACTTACAATTGTATATCAAATTTGATTTGCAATTTGACTTTTGGTGCCCTGATCCAGTGCATTTTTTGCATAAGTTTAGTTGTTCACAACGTTTTGACCTTGCTGTAAAGTCTTTGTATTTGGGACAATTTGTAGAATAATGTTCACTGCTAAAACAAAATTTGCATGGTGTGGGATTATACTCAAAAGTAGCTACATTAAAGTTTTGCAGAGTAGGAGTCTTTGAGTCTTTTTCTGTCACTTTATTTTCTGCAAATTGAGTTTTGCGGTTGTGTTTTGATGTAACTGGTAAGTGTTGAAATCTTTTGTTAGGTTTTTGGTTTTCTGCATTGTTGGTTTTTTCTTGTTCTGTGTTAAATTTTGGGTGTGTGTAACTTGATTTGTAAAGTGCTAGTACAGTTGGGAAATCTTCTCTTAGTTTATTAAGGCTAGGGTATATGTCAGTTGTCCTCTGATGAAATATCTCTTTGACTTTAGAAGGGAGCTTTTCAAAAACAACAGCTTGAATGATCCAAGCTGTTTCTGCAATGTTTAAATTATTGTTTTTAAGTTGTCCCATGAGACATTCAAACTCACAGTAAAAATCAAAGAGGTCACCATAGTTGTCTTTTGGGGTTCGCATGTTCATGACTTTAAGAGCCAAATCATGTATAATTTCATCCTTATTCATGTAATTTCTGTTAAGTAATTCTATTGCTACAGAATAAGAAGCACCTATGGCTGGTAGTGATTCCACTAATCTTAAGGCTGGGCCTTTCAGATAGTTCACTAAATAACTAAATTTATCAACATCTGTAATGTAGTTTTTATTACCTATAAGGCTATGAAATTTTTCAATAAAAGATTGAAATTTGGCTCTGTCACCCTCAAAAGTGGGTACTGCAAGTGTAGGCAATTTTGATTTTAGTTCATTGCCCTCAGCCACATTGGGAGGGCTAAATGAAGCATTTCTTGTAGCTTCTAAGAAGCTTTCGTATGTGTCTTCTTTTTTGCACTCATCAAGTTGGTTTTGAATTTCAGAAATATAGTTGTTAATTTTTGTAATGTAATTTTCATTGTCAAGTAGGAGAGTAGAATACTCATCATCTGTTAGTTCAATTGTGTCATCAATTTCTGTAATTATGTCTTCATCTAGTATGAAAATTTCTTGTTTGTAACGAGTAATAGAATTTAATGTTGTTTCAAGATCATATCTTGTAGGTTCCTTTTGTTTGAAATCATTGTACAGTTTGGTGATGACACCTTTACGTGCTGATTTTTTCCTCATTAATTTTTTGTGATTTTGAGATGGTGCCGTAGCCCCAAGGTCTGTGTTTTTGTTTTCTTGGTCTGGGTTTCTTACCCTTTTGTCCAAGTCTTCCATAATTGTTGTTAGTGTTAAAGTTCTGAGTTTAATTTTTATGATGTTGAGCAAGTTAAATTACTGTACAGTAATAAGTTTTTTATATAACCTGCGCCACAGGTTAAATTAAAAATTCACAATGTTTTTAGTTAGGATAGGCCTTGAGTGTAAAGAGTAAGGCCTACTTTAAGAGGTAGGCCTATTATGTAAGGTAAAGTTAGGTGGGCCTACTAAATAGGCCTATTTGTTGGGCCTACCAAGTAGGCTTATGTTTGGGCCTATTATTTTATAGGACCTCAAATGAGTTAAGCCTGTTAAATTAACAAGGCTTAGTTTTGAATTTGAAGAGTAGGACCTATTAAATAGGCTTAATGTTGCGGGCCTATTATTTTTAGGACCTAAAATAAGTTATGCCTGTTAAATGAACAAGCCTTTGTTTTCGATTAGTGTAAAGGTAAAGGAATCGGTTCCCAGTTGCTTAGGCCACCATATGAAAAAACTATAGTGGGGTTACGGTTGAAATTGGGGTTAGGCCTACTGAGTTAAGCCTAGCCACTGCGTGTGTCAGTGTAAATTTTAGAGGGGTTAGTTCCCCATACACAGGGCCACCATTTGAAAAAACTATATAGGGCTATGGGTTGATTGCCTGTGCCCTCATCCGTTGGAAATTTCCAACAGACGTCAGTGGAGGGTTACCGACAAAAGCCCTATGCTTTTTCGTTAGAGAGTTATAAATATGTAGGTCTTTAAAGGACCTCTTTATATTTATATTGATTACGGTAATTCTAGCATCGGGAGTTGGGAAAGCCTTATGTTAATAAAAACTGAAATTGCTCACCTTATTTTTGCTGGGTCTTTGTTTGTTTCGATGTAGGGCGTGACGGTCATTTTCGGTGTAGGGTCGCCACGATGGGGTTACGCGGCGAATTTACTTAAGGTAATTAATATAGGCAGTCACTATATAAACCCCTGAAGGAATAGGCCTATCCTTTTATAGTCATTAGGTTTTATATTATAAGGAATTCACTCAGGACTCTAGGGGGACAAAGACATCCTCCGCGTTTAAAGCTTCGCTTGGAATAAACAGCCCTGAGAGCCGTTCCTTGGTTCGCTGTATTTTTGCCGTTCTAGCAATTTTGTTTAGTCTACTTTTCTTTGGTAGACTAAACAATAAATTGGGTTTTCTTGTTGCTATGTGAGGCTGATTCATACATACAGGTTCTTTGTACGTATGGCAATTCAATTATTTCATTCCCAATAGGCTATGTCGCCAATCCCGAGGCAATTTTGTATAGATATTTAATTCAATTAATTAATAATTTATATTTAATTATGAAATAAATGTACCACATATGATACCATGTTGTGAGCGCGTATAGTTTTTCCATAGTATTCATTATCTCAAGAACTAGAGCCAAATCGGAAAAACTACTTTCATTTTGGAATTCAGCAACCCCAAAATACTCTAAATTCGTACGAATTTCCTTGGCAACGAAACAAAAAAATTTTTTTGTTGAGCTGTGTTATCGTTTACATTTAACTAATTTCATTTAAATGATTAATAAATTCGGTACTTACGTATTATCGGGACTACCAAACTGTTTATGATGTATTTTTGCTCTCGTCATTTTCGTTTAAACTAACGAAAATATCACAACTTAACCTAACCAATTATCAAAGGCGTACAGTTGACCTAACTGGGCATTTTCGTTATATTAAACCTGCTAGGTTAATTCAATGCCCGGTTAGGTCACTTGAATGCCCGGTTAGGTCAACTGTACGCCATTGATGATTGGTCAGGTTAAGTTGTGATATTTTCGTTAGTTTAAATGAAAATGACGAGAGCAAAACTACATAATAAACAGTTTGGTGGCGAGCGGTTGGGTATTCCCGTTAACAGGAAAGTACCGGGGGCTGTTCCCCCTTCCACTGCTGAAGGAGAAAATTAAATACAGATTCCTGTAAATGGTCTCTGGTGCAGTAAAAATTGGCATTTAGGGTAGAAGTCAATGGTTATTCAATCAACTGAGATTGAAAATTGACTTTTATTCAGAGCACAGGATAGAAACACATAGTATTGGGACAAAGTAGTGTTATTTTACAACTTGCAATAATTAATATTATCCTTTTCCATCTTATAATTATAATATATTATTATAATGATAAATGATTTCTTGAGAACTTTATTTAAAATATCATGAATTTTCAATTCAATGTGCAAGTACATGCTTTTTTGCTTACACCTACAGTATCTACGGTCCTCATTACAATTACACTCCTTTACTAGTGTCCTAGGCACTCTTGAATATACACTCTAATTCATAATGCTATATTAGGTGATCACTCCTGTGATAGCGTGGGGTAGACACCCCAGTTAGGTTACTTAGGTTCTAGCAAACAATCAAAAGCACTTACCGGTGCGTTGAATTAGGTATTCCTTGAAGCCTACCGTTTTATTCCTGTGTCCCACAACAGCCTACCTAACTCTCTCTTACATTACCAATTTAGAAGCTATAGACATTACCCCTAACTATACTTAAGTACGAACAACTTCCTACCCGATTTGTTACCTTAGATTCATCACCTAATTTTACTCAGCACCAAGGATTAGGTCAGATAGGAAAAAACATGTCTAGGCCAGACCAAAGCAATACGAACAGCCCGTTGGTTCGTTTATGGCTTCGTCTTGCCATTCAGCTTAGATTTAGTGATATTTACTCTTTAGTGACTTTTAGACTATATACATATATATACATACACGTCACCTCACTCCTCCCCTACAAGTTTAGTCTGTCAGGGGATGAGGGACCCTAGACGACCTGCGGAGCGGGGTTGATGTAGTAGGATCAGGTGCAACCTGTATAGGCGGGCAAGTTGAACCATTTTCCGGAGGATCAGTTCTCTCTTCCGGAAGACTCTGGTCCTTCTGCACTTCCCGTTCCCATATCTGGTCCTGATGGCGTTTAATAGAACGACCATCTTCTAGTTGGCACTTGAAGGAAACAGGGCCCGTTCTCTCCTGCACAGTTGCAGGAACCCATTTTGGTCCAGCCCCATAGTTGCGAATCACAACTGGATCATTAGGTTTCGCTTCTAGAACTCTCCCTCTTTTAGTGTCGTGGTACAACTTCTGTTTTTCCTGATGGCGTAAAACTCGTTGTTGTAACATTTCGTTTGGACGTAACAAATCAAAAACTGAACGAATTCCCCGACCAATCAAAAGTTTAGAGGGAGACACCCCTGTCGTGGTGTGTGGTGTTATTCGATATTTAAACAAAAATTTATCCAACACTACTTGCATTTCCTCCCCACGAGAATGACGCAAGGCCGACTTGAAAGTACGGACCATGTTTTCCGCGAGACCGTTAGTAGATGGGTGGAAAACACTAGACCGGACATGTCTAATGCCATTTAGGTGGACGAAGGAACGAAATTCCTCACTGGTAAAACAAGTACCATTGTCGGAAACCAGGACTACGGGTAAACCCCATCGAGCGAAAACTGAACGGAGTAAGCGAATCGTTACACCCGAAGTCGTGGAAGTGGTTGGAAAAATTTCCACCCACTTAGAGTAGGCGTCCACCATGACTAGGAAATAAATATTATTTATAGGACCTGCATAGTCAACATGGATCCTATGCCACGGTATAGTAGGCCATTCCCAAGGATGAAGTGGACTTTTCCTTGGGAGATCTCTGTTCTCTAGGCAGCTTTGACAGGAACGAACCAATGATTCGAGTTCTCCATCTAAACCAGGCCACCAGAAATAAGCTCTCGCCAGCTCTTTCATTTTTGTTGCGCCCATGTGTTCAGCGTGAAGTTCCTTCACTAAATTCGACCTGCCTTTATTTGGAATAATCACTCTGTGGCCCCATAAGAGACAGCCATTTTGAATAGAGAGGCCAGACTGACGCTGAATAAAAGGCTGTAATTCACTCTCAACCTTAGTAGGCCAACCACTGAGCAGAAATGGATGACCCTAGACAGAATAGGGTCTGATTTTGTCCACTGCTCTATTTGTACTCAGATACTGGAGTGGATTCCAAAAACTCCACCAAGTGAACCCATTCTGTAGGTATAGGTACACAATCATTTGGATTTTCTAAGGGCAACCTACTTAGCGCATCAGCCGTACCTAGAAGTTTACCTGACCGATGTACTAAGTCAAATTTATAGGCTTGTAGAATCAGTGCCCATCGTTGAATCCTACCTGAGGCCATAACTGGAATATTTTTATTAGGTGAAATAAACCTAAGAGAGGCTTATGGTCAGTAATTAGTTTAAATTCATGACCCCATAGATAGAAATGAAATTTTTTTACTGCAAATACTAAGGCTAATGCTTCACGTTCCACTTGTGCATATCGTCTTTCCGTCTCAGTTAGTGTTCTAGAAGCAAAACAGATAGGCCTATCTACACCATCAATGTGGTGAGATAACACTGCCCAATTCCATAAGAACTGCTGTCTGCTGAAACTACGAGAGGAAGTTTAGGATCATAATGCACTAGGAGAGTGGACTTTAGTAGTACGTCCTTGGAAGCCTCAAATGCTTCCTTTTGAGTTTTCTCCCATCTCCACTGTTCCCCAGATCGTAATAGCTTATTCAGGGGTTCAAGGAAAGTCGATGCATTAGGCAAAAATTTCCTATAAAAGTTTAGGAGACCTAAATAAGCTTGTAACTGTGTGATGTTTTGTGGAGGTGGTGCCTTTTCTATTGCTTCTAGTTTATCCCCGTTGGATGAATGCCTGAGGCATCTATGCGGAACCTTAAAATATGAAACCTCGTTAGTGACCCATGAACACTTTTCTCTCTTTAGCTTAAGTCCAGCATCCCGGAGTCTTTTTAGAACCGTGGTTAATCTAGTTAGGTGTTCTTTTTTAGTCGAACCTGAAATGAGGACATCATCTAGAAAGCAAAGTACCCCTGGAATGTGACCTAGAACTTGGTCCATTGTCCTCTGAAAAATACCTGGAGCCGATGCTATTCCATAGCATAGCCTATTGTACTTATATAGGCCTCGGTGCGTATTTATGATAGTTAATTCTTTAGAGTTTTCATCTAAACTTAGTTGAGCATAGGCTTGGGACATATCGAGTTTTGTGAAATATTTTCCCCCAGCAAGAGAGCTAAATAATTCATCAGGCTTGGGTATAGGATAGCAATCTAGAAGGACGGCTCTATTTGCTGTTAAACGGTAATCCCCGCATAACCGCACGGACTTGTCCGGTTTAGTACAGGAACTACTGGGGCAGCCCACTTAGCGTGTGTGACTGGTTCAATAATTTTATCTTTTAGCAGCCTGTCAATTTCTAAATCTACCTTCTCCCGCAGTGCATGCGCAATTGAAACGAGCCTTACAAAATTTCGGAGTTACATTAGGATTACTTCTATGCAGACCTGATGGCCTTTAGGTTGCCTACTTCAGGCCCAAAAATAGAAGAAAACTCCTTAACAATGAGTCTATGTCAGATGGATATGAAAGTGTATGCACATCTGCTGACCCCTTGGCAAGATTTTGTCAATTGGCATTTCCAAAGCAATCCAATCACGGCCTAGTAGAGTAGGCCCTTGCTCATCCACCACTAAAAGGGTTAAGGGATGAGACAAAGTTTTCGGGTTAAGTGTAACTGTGACGTATGCTTCTCCACAAATAGGTATTTGTATGTCACGTACTTCTTCAAAATTGTTTTAGATGCATGTAGTTTAGGTGTGTTTTTGAAATCTATCAAAAAACTACCTTGGACATGACCGTCCGGCAGCACCCGTATCCAATTTAGAGGAACTGTAATTCCATCTAGGCCTACTCTACAATATATGGGCCTGTATTTCCCCACTTTGCTGCTCATAGAATAGGTACTCACTCCAATGTTCGAAGTATTTCCCTTTTGAGGATTTATACTAGAAATGTTAAAAATTAGAATTTTCACCTTTGTTTTCTTTGAATAACACACTTTAGCTATGTGGCCTATTTTACTACAGTTTCGGCAAACTGCTTCTTTAAAAGGGCATCTTTCTTCAATGGTGTTTTCCACACCCTGTACATGCTTGGAAGGCTTAGTAGAATTAGTAGGCTTAGTCATATTCGCCTCATACCTTTATTTGCCTGTCTAGTAGGCTCGTTAGGTCTGCCAGGCCTAGAAGATTTAAAGCTATTTACGTGTTGGGCTTACTACTATGATTTCCAAAAGCTCTAACATCTTTAGCAGCTGCTTCTCTAGCCGTAGCTATTTCTACAGCCTGACTAAAAGTTAGGTCCTGTATGGCTAATAGGGCTCTCTGGGTAGACTCCTCTTTGAGACCCATTACAAACCTATCTCTTAGCATTTCATCTAATTTGTCCCCAAATTTACACGTACGGCTATGGCTTTTTATTCCTGCAACAAACTCTGCAATGCTTTCATTTCCCGTCTGATGCCTGAATAAAATTTGAAACGTTCATAGATGAGAACTACTCGGGTTTGTAGTGATCGGTTAGGGCCTGTACCAATTCATTATAGGTGCAAGTTTCCGGTGCTTTAGGAGAAACTAGGTCCATAACTAAACCAAACGTTTTAGGGCCTATTATAGTTAAAAAGGTAGGTACTTTCTTAGCATCCGGAATGGAATTTGCCTCGAAAACAACCTCACCCTAGTGGCATAAGCTTCGAAGTCCTCCCCATTGTCTTCGTAGGGGCTATATGGCCAATCACGACATGCTAGAGCAAAACCGAATTAGACCAACTCACGTGAAGTAGGTTAGTTAGGTTTAAATTTGGTCTAGTTACTGAATAGTGAATTTTATTAGAGTTAGGGCTGAATAGTGAATTGTATTAGAGTTAGGGCTGAGTAAGAATTAGTTTTAGAGGTAGGCTGAGTAGGAATTAGTTTTAGAGTTAGGGCTGAGTAGGGAATTAGTTTTAGAATTAGGGCGGCGGGACTACGCTATAGTACGGTAGCTTCCCCACACAAACAAACCAATCGGACGACCCACTAGTCTGCATCCAATTTTCCAAACAACCACTTGAACCCAATAAGCCAAATTAACCCCATAAGCCAATTAACCCAATGAGCCAAATTTAACCCAATGAACAAAATTTAACCAAATGAGCCAAATCCCATCTTCGTCGCCAAATGTGATAGCGTGGGGTAGACACCCCAGTTAGGTTACTTAGGTTCTAGCAAACAATCAAAGCACTTACCGGTGCGTGAATTAGGTATTCCTTGAAGCCTACCGTTTTATTCCTGTGTCCCACAACAGCCTACCTAACTCTCTCTTACATTACCAATTTAGAAGCTATAGACATTACCCTAACTATACTTAAGTACGAACAACTTCCTACCCGATTTGTTACCTTAGATTCATCACCTAATTTTACTCAGCACCAAAGATTAGGTCAGATAGGAAAAAACATGTCTAGGCCAGACCAAAGCAATACGAACAGCCGTTGGTTCGTTTATGGCTTCGTCTTGCCATTCAGCTTAGATTTAGTGATATTTACTCTTAGTGACTTTTAGACTATATACAATATATACATACACGTCACCTCAACTCCCTTAATCCTAAATACAGGATTAAGAGAAAATTACTGAAGACCAGCAACTCCTTCCTTTACTTCTTCAGATCTTCCATGCTGTTTACAATGGTTTTCTCTTATGGAATATGGAGAATATCGATCATAGAAAACGTTTGTATAAATAAAAGGGCATACCATAATATTTCTCCTTGCTAAGAATTTTTCCCATTTGATTACTTAAATTTAAATAACAACATATATATAATTATAGATATATATATATATATATATATATATATACGTAAGAACGACGACTGTATAGGAGAATATTCCGCGCAAGATGAGAGAGAGAAAGAACGAAACAAATGAAAAAATGAGGTAACCACCCGGGATCTTCCGATTGCCGGTCAGATATGATAACCATTACACCATGGGCCTCACTCATTCAAATGCCGTAATTCTTCTACATACGCGCAGAAACCAATGCCCCAAGGGGGCACCTTCCGCATGCCGTACATTATATACATTTAACTGCAAACACGCAGTATAATTAACGTAAAGAACGACGCTTGTATAGGAGAATATTCCGCGCAAGATGAGAGAGAATACGTGAAAGGAAGTCATCCCCTTCTGTCTCGTATCGAACCAACGACTCAGAAGCAATTTCTTTTCTTTGGGCTTTGTGATCTTCAATCAGTTGGCGAGGAACAAACCGTGAACACACTTTTGAGTATCCCAGTTGCTGAACTTGCTGAATTATCGTATTCACACTTCCTTCACTAATTCCTAGCTCCAGTGATAGTTCCTTGTATGTGACGCGCGATTTGATCGAATGATGCTGTTAGCACGTTGCACAGTGTGAGATGTCAGCCGATGCCGGGCGAGTGCTGCGTGGCTCATCATCGAGGCTGGCTCTCCCTCTCTCCGATGATCTCACACGTTTAGACCAGCGTCCAACTGTGCTTCGATCAACAACAGCATCTCCGTAAACGTTTTGTAGACGTTTGTGAGTATTTCCAACTGTTTCCTTCTCTGTCGTTAAGAACTCGATAACAGCTCTCTGTTTACGACGCACATCACTGTCAGACGCCATTTTCGAAACTGCGTTAACCATCGGTTTTATACAAGGGTGTTTAAAAGCGGTTTTATACAGGGAGGGGAGGTTCAAACTGAAAAAATCCGGTTATGTGAAGCGCAGAAAGTTCAAACTTACGGTCCAAAAGACATTTCAGCTCCATGGCCTATTATTTAGCTAAGAAAAAAGGATGGGGCAAAATATATTGAGTGCCCCTAGTATATTACTGCGTATCGCTCACGTCTTCTTTCCAGGGAGTAAAGTTTCAAGGACTACATTCGTGACCAACCGTCTTCATATTTCGTTTCCTGTTGGACGTGAACGTCTTTTGTATGGTGTCTATATTTGCATGTTTCATTTTCTGTATGGGTTTGTGAGTACTGAGCAAATTTCAAGCTCATAGAAATTTCTGTGTCCGCAAATAAAAGATTAGAATTAAAGCCCTAAAACAAAATAAAAACGATAAGCGGTTTTCCCACCGGCTATTGGTCTTCATTAGTTACTAAAAATATTAAAAGAAAAAGACGCCTATGGGAAGTAAGACTAAATTCTTCCCTACTTTTAGCATGATGTTCGCTTGTCTGCTATGGGAACTCATCTAGATAATTCCCATTACCTTTCTTGTTCTAATTTTAATAAAGTAATTCTCTCTCTGAATTCTACATCTGTTGACATTCTCCTAGATCACTAATTTGGAAATTTGGTGTAAAACAAACAACAAACACTTATTTCAGACTCAACAGTACAAACATTATACAAGAGGTCCATAGAAGATTAAGAGATAGTTGTCTGGAGCACTGACTATGTAGGCCAGTGAATCATTGTGCATAATGAACATACAATTGCCTACGCCCAATGCTTCCAGATTTAAGATTTCTAAAATATATCTGAGACCAGTCCACTAACCGTGGCTTCTATTATCTTATTGACTGACTCACGAAGCCTAGTGATAAATCTAAATACAAAATTGTGAATGGCACTGGCACAGTTAGCTGTTAGGCACCTTATTGACTACAAACAGCATACTGACACTAGAAGGAGCACCATTTATAAATCTACATCCAATGTACATATAGGAAATTTTTTAACCAAAATATTTCCCTCAGCATATAATTGTCTACATTGCCTTAGAATATCACAGTCATCTGAAAGACTATCAGTTAGTATGTGGCCAAGATACTTAGTCTGGGTTACTTCTGACAGCACCATACCATTCAATTGAAATTCAGGAAATTTTATATATTTGTAGGCCTTGGTCCTCATAATCATAATATGACTTTTCGAAGGATTATATTTTATATCGTTATCCTTCCCATACCTTTCACACTCCTTCAAAAGTGTGCTGAGCCCTTTTACAGATGGAGAAATAAGAACTAGATTATCTGCATACATCAGATGATTAACAATCATTGTACCAACATAGCGGCCTATTTTACAGGTGTTCAGCACAACAGATAGATTATCCTTACAAACATTGAGTAAGTAAGGGGATAATATCCCTCCCTGCCTGACGCCATTGGTCACAGAGAATGGCTCTGAATTAACCCCATCCCATCTTAGAACCATTGTCTGGTGATTATACCAGAATATTAATATACGGACCAAGTAACCAGGTACATTACGATTTACAAGTTTCATGAATAAATAATTTGTCATGATTAACACGATCAAATGCCTTAGAGGCATCCAGGAAACTTAAAAATACATTAGTATCTAGAGTTTGGTATTTACAGACCATTTCCTTCAAGGCATACACACACATATCAGTACTGTGTTTCTTTTTGAAACCAAATTGGTTATCACTAGTAAACAGGTAACATTAAAATCTATGTTGATTTTACCCTTTTTATCTTTAAGTACTGGCACCAAAACAACGGATAACATTGTATCCGGCAAAACGCCATGTATCAGTAAACCTGTAAACCACAAAGTTAATAGAGGCACTAATCTGTCACTACTAAATTTCAGATGCTCAGCAGAAATACCATAATACCACATGATTTGTTACAATCTAAACATTTTATGGCCTGTTTAGTCTCAAATACACTAACTCTTTATCTGGACTATAGGTAGCATCATAATTAACATTAGTGTTCTTATGTACAGAGTTGAATAACTCACTGTAGTGTTCCTTCCATAATTTGACTATATTCTCAGTCCCAGTTACATTTTCAATATTAGCAGGGAGAGACACATTGCACTATTATTCATTGTTTTTAATTCTTCCCAAAAGTTTCTTGGATTCTTACTGACAAGCTTTCTAGCCAGAGCATCCCTGCTTAACTCATCCTCATGATTTTTTATACACCTTAATGCATACTTGAACCTGGCATTAGCCCTCTGTTTTTGTTGTAATACAGGGTCTTTCCTTAGCTTCCCTTGTTCACACTACATTGAAAAAAGCATCTCTGGATGTAATCTGTTTACTTTTATTTTCTAACCTTTATTTTGTATAAATGTTGTTGTTACCATATTTAAATGGTGTAATTCTTCTTCATGGAATTTCATTTCATTTTCTTCAGCCTATTTAAAAATGTTTTTCATATTATTTTGCAATTTCTTCTTTATTTGATAGTTTCTTACATAATTTCGTGTCATCTGGAAAACCCTATCTTTAATATGTATCTACATCTGTGTCTGCAACTACTATTATAAACAGTGGAGTTAACATTGTGAAAAAACTGTCGACTTTTGAAACTTCAGATGTACCTCCATTTACCTCTCTCTCTCTCTCTCTCTCTCTCTCTCTCTCTCTCTCTCTCTCTCTCCTCTCTCTCTCTCTCACACACACACAAAAAGAAAAAATTAAACATCTGTAATCCAAACTTTTCAGTAATTCATATTTTCTTAAGTATTTTCTCTTAGAGAAAGACACATTATAAAGACACTTTATAAGGTGGGATGCGAGTGTTACTGGTCGGTAATTCTCAGGTTTTGCCCCTGTTACCGCTTTTGTAGATAAGAGCAATCTTCGTATTCTTTTATATGCGGGGGAGCTGCACTGTGTAGAGTAAGCTCCATCGCAAGTATTGTAGTTTTTATATATATTTTTTGTATTTCGTTAGAAACATGGTACTTCATGGTGCCGAGTTATCTCGCATTTTCGAAAGTACTAACTCTATTTGCTTTTTTCGAGAATTCGAAATCTATATTAAGTTAAATTCGCATTCATATCTGTTTGAAATAAATTTGAATCAATTTCGAAAAATTCATTTAAAATTTTTCCTTGTCTCCTCAGATTTAGAGTCGCTGGGCACACAACTGAATTATTCCTTAAGCAGTCTGTTCATTTTAACCAGATTATTTGTATAGTATTTTTTTTTCAATCTTTTAATTAATCGGACAATATTTAATCCATTTCATTTTTACGTTCGTGAAAATATAAAAAATATTTTGGATTATATTTTTGTTTTCTGATAATTTGTATTTTAAATCCTTTGATTGGTTTCGGGATGAATATAGGTTTTTAATCCATTACTAGTTCTCTTTTGTTTTTATTTCACTCTTCCCAAAGTCTGTAATGTATTTACGAACAATTCTTATTGTCTGTTTATCTTCTGTCTTAGTGTTCTTACTGTCTAAATTATGTCCTGATTTTTTCTTGGAGTTTGAGTCATGATTGTTGCTGTCTCTTAATAATAATAATAATCCTTTCGTTCAGTTTTGTTTGTGGTAATTTTCTGGTTGGTATTAGTGAGTCCATCGTTGTACTTTTAAACAATGAGGGCGTGACCTTGGTACCATTGTGTTTACAGAGTATTTGCCGCGGATCAGTGGCGGTCCTGGCATTTTTGGCGCCCTAGGCGAGATCATGCAAAGGTGCCCTTCCTCTGTCAACAGAACACTCCCCCCCCCACCCCGGTGCATAAACTCTGCCGCAATAAAACACACTGAACGCATTGTCTTTAAAACACAAAGCACCTCCTTCATTTATTGTTTTTTAGCTTCAAGTAATAACAAGTTGTTTAAAACAAAAACTACAAAGAAATCTTGTATGAATAATAATTGAACATTCAATAAAGATTCCCAAATATATTGCAAACAAAATAAATATTCCAATGTATATTGCACAAAAAATAGATAACTAAAAAACACTAATAAATCACACAATGTATGATAGCTTAATAAAGGGATGAGATTTGGTTTAGAAGTTTTAGGTCTAGTTGTTTTCCTATTAAAACCTGATCCTCCTGGTCTTCCTTGATATTAATTCATCAATGATGTCATCATAGGAAATCTGCTCAGAAACAGCATGGTTAATGCTGATGACAGCAAGACCACCGAGGCTGTCTTGCATCATGGTGGATCTCAGGTAAGTCTTGATGAGCTTGAACTTGCAAAAGCTCCTCTCCGCTCCAGCCACTGTCATTGGAAGGGTGACAGCAACCCTGAGGGCGACCCAGAGGTTGGGATAGATCTCTGTGAGCTGCTTTTCATGGATAAACGTCAGCAGCTGAAGTGCTGTCATGCTCGTAGATGGCAGTTCAGGCAAATTCTTTAATTCCTGTGCCAACTCCCTACCATCTAGATCAGAATGTCCTCGACAGCTTAAAGCGTTGCTGAGGGTTTCTGATTGCTCTGTCATCTCCTCATTTGACAAGTTTTGGAAGTTTGAGAGCACTCCAAACTTGTCTCTCACTTCTCCCAAGGTCTGCAATCTTTCCTGAAGTGATGAGATAACAGCATCCACCACACCACCGCATTGAAAAAGGTCACCTCCAAATTTTTAAGTGCGTCATTGATGGGCTTATCAGGGGACTCATAGGAGAAGTGCCGCTTTGTGGACCTCAGCCTCTTTTGCTGGAGAACAGCCTCCACATTCAGCAGGATCAATTGGTTCTGCATCTGTCTGGATGGACGGAATCGATGTGCCTTGATCAGCAGGTTCAGCACAGGAGGATCCTTCAGTTGCATCTGAAAGGATATAGAGCAGATGAGAATAATTTATTTATTTACAGTATGCTTATCATGGGTTAAACATAATCATTCTCATGTTTATGATTAGTACAACTTCACCTAGATTTGTGTCCTTGGTTTTTAGTATTAACTATTATATCATTTGAAATATAAACACGTCCTTTGTAACTCTGTTATGCTTTTTCCCCAATTAATTTATTTACATTATGCTTATGACAGGTTAAACATGATTCATATGATGATTGTGTCATTTTGTACAAGCTAACCAACTTAGCCCTCCTTGTTATCAGACAAGAGGACATATAGTTTAATACCGGTAATATGATACTAATATTTATGCTACCGTCTTGTACATACCTAAAGAAAGTGGCAGGGTAGAGAGGGTGGTTGACATGCCTTCATCTGAGGAAACTGGCGCAGCAGAAGCAGAGGTGGCAGTAGATGGCCCTTCATCCACAGGCATCCCAGTTTTAGCAGAGGAGGGTCCTCCAAGATATTTTAGAAGTGCATCTGAAACGATATAAATAAATGTTATCATGTGAAGCAAACATGATGACACACAGTTGCTTCTGTCATTGTAAATAACTTATTACTGCCACATGCCATTTATTTTATTTGGGGTTTATATTTGTTTATTGTGTATTTTCCAGATTATTGTCACATTTTTGTTAAAGAAAAGTATAATTCAATGAAAAATTAAATCATTCGAATATTTATATAACCTTGGGAATTCTGGGGAAATTTTGTTGGGTGTTCTTGGGATAATTAAAAATGTAGAGTGGTCACACTGATAAGTACATGTTAATAACAGTAGAAATCTAGTTAAGCCCAATACTAAAACTAAACGCCTATAAACCTTACACCTAGCCATAAAGGGTAGGTTATGGTGAGGGTGAGGGTTTTAAACTAAAAACCCAAAATCTGACAACACAAACATGAAGCAGACAAATTTTAGAAGTCATTTCAGCAAAAAAAAAAAAATTGATTTTGCCTAAAATAGCGGATTGCCCACTTAAAGTAGCAAACTTATCTTGATTTTACAGTTTAAAAAAGTAACGTTAGATATAAAAATGAAACTTAAATAAAATGTTCATGACATACCTCTACTTTTCGATCGCATCTCCTCTTCCTCTTTTCTTCTCTTTCTTCCCTGTGCACCTGACGGCTTTGTCCTCTTCAACATGATGCTCGGCCAGACACGACTCACTGTAAACTAGAACACAAACGAAATTGTGGAGTGGAAAAAATCCGTCGCTAGCTACACTCCAATTTACTTTGCTTAATTTTAATAATTATAAACAGTTTTAACTTATACCTATTTCATTGCTTGTTTATTTTAATGAAACAACTTTTAATTTAGTTTTATAAATTGATTTTTGCAAGCAAAATCGATACCTATCACCAAGGATAAGTATCTATCTCTAACCGGGGTTGGTGAGACCGTGAGTTGGTAAATTTCTCGAGCCCTGAACTGGAGCCTGTTTGAGAAAAAACAAATAACGGGCGTGCTATGTTGCCCCCGCTACCAATTGGTGCCCTATGCGGCCGCCTATATCGCCTATGCCTAGGACCGCCACTGCTGCGGATGATGTTGCACAGTGAATGTTGAATTTACTGATGGAGTGTACAGATTTGCATCGTAGATTCTGATGTTTCCTCATGAGAATGGATGTTTTGTTTTTTAGAATTCTCAATTCATCGAAAACATCTTCAATGTTTTTGTGTTCTCTATTTTTACTTGAAAGTGGGGATATTTTCGTTGTCCCTCCTTCTCCACTCTTATTTTTATGTACCTTCAACGTGGAAATATGGTTATGCCATATTTCAGCAGTTTCTCTGTTTGAATGAATATCTACACAGAGAAGAGGATATAGTAGTAGCAGCTGGTGCCACATTGGTAGGTCCAATTCCTGATGAGATTGAAATCTCTTTTGGGATGATAGTACAAGCATCTGGGGTTCTATTTGTATAATACTTTTTATAATATTCAAAATGGTTCATTTCTTTGACTCATATACTTTTCTGACTTTATTGGTTTTGTATAAATCTATTGCTTTAGTTTACTCCCGCAATACTTCCTTTTCGTTTCGTGATAGTCTTATTTTCTCTGTATATTCATTCTTATGACTATCGTCAATTTCAATATTTGTTTTCATTTGTACGACATCCTTAGCATAACCATCATTAATATTAACTTCGGTGATCCTCGTGTCTTCATTCTTTACATTTATTTTGTACTTTCTGCATTTCTCTGTCTACGCCAGTGGTACTCATTGGGCGGCTCGCGTATATAGCGCATTTGGCTCACGAACCGCGCAATGAGTACCACTGGTATAGTGTATATCAAGAAGCCTAGGTCTAAGGCAGTGGTACTCATTGCGCGGCTCGCGAGCCAAATGCGCTATATATATATATTTGGCTCGCGAGCCGCCCAATGAGTACCACTGGTCTACGCTGTCATCTGCACTTGCTTCTTTTACGATGGTCTCATCATTATTTTCTCAATCACGTTCTATTCTTTGTACATTTGATGCATTCCTATCTTCACTTAAATCACCTAATTTAGTCCGTGCTACAGTTTTACATTATTCCATCCATTGAACATAAACGAAGCTGTATAGACACTTTAATATTATCTTTGATTAATTATTATCGTCTTTCTGTCTTTTTCTTCCAAGATTCCTATACTCGTAGTGTTTAACTTTAAATGTATTGCGCAGAATGTCCTTCGAACCAGAGGTTTTGTCGTTCTAGTTATCACAGCCGCAATAATAATATTTAGAGCTGTTTAGTCTGTTTCATAACAACAAATATCACGTGACGGAGGGGACCTACGTCTTTACATGAAATTCGAACCACGGATCGCTTCATCATTTGAAAGCAGAGGACGGTCACCTATCCAATGATCTAACTACTAACCAAGCTCATAGCCGTTTCCTCTGCTTAATTTAATGGAAAGCAATATTGCGGGTGGCCATGATGTAGGTCTTTCATAATTGCAAACATACGAAATTTAGCCTTTTTTGAAGGCTCAAACTGTTTTCATTCAACTCCTGAGTTTTGATCATTTATCGCATTTATTTTTTCTTTGTATTTTTAATAATTATTCCTTTTCTTTTCTTTCATCTTTTTACAGTTGGTAATGTTTTTCTTTCGAATTCAGTTCGTATTGTGTGATTCTTATTTATAGCTTTTGAAAAGATACTTTTAATAATTTTCACTATATTACGATTTAATTACTCTTAATAACGTACTGTATCTCCACGGATAAACTGGAACTTTACAGTTTCTCTCTCTCTCTCTCTCTCTCTCAAGCTTGGGGCCAATGTTGGGACGCCCGAAGCGATTGAGGAACTGCGTGCGGACCTAGGTAGGATAGGAGAGTGGTCCGAAAAATGGCAAATGCCGTTTAACTTGGGTAAATGCAAAGTGATGCACATTGGCTACGCCAATCCCAAGTCGGACTACTCGATGTTGGGGAATAATATCGAGGCGACTGATTTGGAAAAGGATTTGGGTGTGCTAATCAGCAGCGACCTTAAGTTTACCAAACAGTGCGTAGAGGTGGAAAAGAAAGCCCAGAAGCTGTTGGGTTATATCAGGAGGCAATTTCAGTTTCGGAACAAGGAGATTGTGCTCTCACTGTACAATTCCCTGGTTCGGCCGCACCTGGAGTATGCTGTGCAGTTCTGGTCGCCCACCCTCACGAAAGATATTGAGAGGCTGGAGCGAGTGCAGGCGAGGGCCACAAAGTTAATCCCTTCCGTTAGGCATATGGGCTACAATCGACGGTTACGCGCCCTGAACTTGTTTTCGCTGGAAACTCGGAGGCTGCGCGATCAACTGATCGAGGTTTTCAAGCTCTTACGTGGGTTCAACGATGTTGATTTTAGAAGTATGTTTAGTTTAAATGATAACCCAACTCGCAACAATGGTTGGAAGTTGGATTTGAAACGGTTTAGGACTAGTGTGTGTGGGAATTACTTTACGTATGAGATCTGTGACACGTGGAACAGGTTACCTTCAGAAGTTGTGAACAGTGGTGTAGTGCTGTGGGAACGCGTGGGAACGGCGTTCCCTTACTTTTTTTGGTAGACGGAACGGCGTTCCCTTACTTTTTTTGGTAGACGGAACGGCGTTCCCTTACTTTTTTTGGTAGACGGAACGGCGTTCCCTTACTATTCAAATAAATCCGAACTTACAAATCTCTAACGTCATGAAATTTTAATTCCCACCCCTAGAAGAAATATGAGAAAGAATCATTAACTGCTTCATTTCTTTTAGCTTCGACTGAGGCAATGCTAGCCTATAAAGATCTGGTGAAACAGTCACCACGGCGTACCAGTTGTTAACTTTTTTTTAGTTAATCATTCCAGTTTAGCTATTTTTATTGATCGTACTGGATGTCGTATATCTAATGACACTGGAAATACTGCATCTTCAACCTTGGAATATATCCTAATATCCAGTGCATATGACCTCAAAATATCCCTGAAATTGGTCAGATTTCAAAAGATTTCCCGGGGGGCTTACAGTGTCCCCAGACCCCCAGCTGTATGGGCTCGCCGCGCTCGCTATTGTCCCCCCCCGCATCTGAGTAACGCTTTCAAAATGCGTTCCCTCACTTCTTTATTTAGCACTACACCACTGGTTGTGAACAGTTCCTCTGTGAATCAGTTCAAGAAAAGGTTAGACCAAATCTTGCACACTATTTGAGTGTGTACAAAATTTTCCCCTGGCACCCGTTGCCATTGGTACCTCCTCGGTATGGGCCGCAAGGCCTTTTGAGGTACTTCTTTTCCTTGTAACTCCTTGGAACTCTCTCTCTCGCCAAATTCGCTGATGACACCAAGCTTGGGGCCAATGTTGGGACGCCGGAGGCGATCGAGTAACTGCGTGCGGACCTAGGTAGGCTAAGAGAGTGGTCCGAAAAATGGCAAATGCCATTTAACTTGGGTAAATGCAAGGTGATGCACATTGGCTACGCCAATCCCAAGTCGGACTACTCGATGTTGGGGAGTAATATCGAGGCGACTGATTTGGAAAAGGACTTGGGTGTGCTAATTAGCAGCGACCTTAAGTTTACCAAACAGTGCGTAGAGGTGGAAAAGAAAGCCCAGAAGCTGTTGGGTTATATCAGGAGGCAATGTCAGTTTCGGAACAAGGAGATTGTGCTCTCACTGTACAATTCCCTGGTTCGGCCGCACCTGGAGTATGCTGTGCAGTTCTGGTCGCCCACCCTCACGAAAGATATTGAGAGGCTGGAGCGAGTGCAGGCGAGGGCCACAAAGTTAATCCCTTCCGTTAGGCATATGGGCTACAATCGACGGTTACGCGCCCTGAACTTGTTTTCGCTGGAAACTCGGAGGCTGCGCGGTCAACTGATCGAGGTTTTCAAGCTCTTACGCGCGTTCAACGATGTCGATTTTAGAAGCATGTTTAGTTTAAATGATAACCCAACTCGCAACAATGGTTGGAAGTTGGATTTGAAACGGTTTAGGACTAGTGTGTGTGGGAATTACTTTACGTATAAGATCTGTGACACGTGGAACAGGTTACCTTCAGAAGTTGTGAACAGTTCCTCTGTGGATCAGTTCAAGAAAAGGTTAGACCAAATCTTGCACACTATTTGAAGGTGTAGAAAATTTTCCCTGGCATCCGTTGCCATTGGTACCTCCTTGGTATGGGCCGCAAGGCCTTTTGAGGTACTTCTTTTCCTTGTAACTCCTTGTAACTCTCTCTCTCTTAGATTAAAATCAATACAGAGTAGCTACAAAGACTCTTTGCAGTAGAATTACAGCATATCTGTATGTTGCCCTTGTTTTTCATGCAAAGGGACTTTGTGGCTACCCTGTACACGTTAATTCCTGGGAATAAAAAGAACTATAATCTAATAGCGCTTTGAATATTTTACGAATCAACCTAATTTTCTAATTCTTGAATCAAAACTTCGTTTTAAATTCGGTTCATTTAAGTTACAATAGACCGAATTTAAAACAAAGTTTTGAGCCAAGAATTAAAAAAATTAGGTTGATTCGTAGAATATATTCAAAACTCTATTTGTAAATTAAAGTTAAGCTTTCAATCCTCTGAAAAGTTTCGCTCTAACTAGAAAAAGAAAAAAAATCCTTACCTGATGGTCCTGTCTCTGAATTACCATCAAATACCGTTCAGTTTACAGTCCATAGAAAAAACACACACTCATACATTTACGTACATTAATAATTAGACTCATTTAATAAACTAAGCTACTCTCTAGATTTTATAAACAAAACATATAGAGTACCTAGGAAGAGATGTTATATAACTCTGATTAAAATCTAAAGAACATCACCGTTCTTACTGCCTACTAAGTGTCAAGTCCCTAAAGACCACCTCCCAAAGGACATCACAACTGTAACAAGAATCTTATGTACTCCAAAAAATTTACTTCATACAGGGATCAAACACCCCACCCAAAATGTCTCCTGCATTTTATATTTAATATTACTATATTAATATATAACAAATACCACCCACAACCCGAACATTACCAAGACTACACTGATAACAATAAAAATGCTTTCTTTCTCTATTCCACGGAAAGATTTGCTCTGACAGTCGAAGACGCATTGAAGATCTGTGCCTCAGCTATAAAACAAACCGAAAAGTAACCATACTCCATAATTACTGCAAATATCAAAACCACTAAAAGTTTTATAAACCTACGGTTTTTACAAGAGAAATAAACAAATCTATGCAAATCCAAGCAACACAAGAGCCTCCAAATCTAACTGAGAGACATTCAAGGCGACCTTATGATAAAGTAGGACGAAATCAATAAACGACAGGTCAGACTCGAAGTTACAACTTGAGCAATAAGAATCGCCTGATATCAATCACAACACACATTTCAGAAAAGAAACGAAATCTCAAACCGACAATAAATCGTTGAAGAAAAATCTCTCAAGAAAGAACCTCAAATACCTCTGGAGGAAGATCCAGTAAGACTTCAAGCAAGACAGTCTTCGTTGCATCTTCGATAGCTTAACATCTTTTGCTGGGCTCGAACTCACTCTTTGTGGTATACTACCGCGCTCGTTCGTCTTTATTTTTACTGTATTCAGAATGCAGGCCTAATTCTTCGTTGACACAAATATACTTAATATATATTTCTTCATTCCTGTTTAGTATATATATATATATATATATATATATATACAGGGTGGGCCGAAAGTCTGGATCCATAGGAAAATATTTATTTTAATACATAAATTACAACAAATGGTAAATACTTAAAATGATAAATGCAAAAAACTTCACTTTTTTACGTGAAGGTCAAAATATGAGAATAAAAACCCACTCTAATAGACAGAGTTTATTTCCACGACAGTTTCGACGCCCACTGGCATCCTCCTCGGGTGCGAATTTCTTAACGGTCGATCCCTGAACTGTTTTTTCCCTCTTGTTTTGTTTCATTTGTGTTTCTGTATCCACCTGAGGAGGATGCCAGTGGGCGTCGAAACTGTCGTGGAAATAAACTCTGTCTATTAGAGTGGGTTTTATTCTCATACTTAAAATGAATATCAACTTTAACTCGTAAATGCGTATCCGTGATACTGTACAGTAGTTCGTACTCCAGTATAAATACTCAAATACTTTTTTAATTTCAGCCCAGAAATGGCTTCGAATCTAACAACAGAAGACCGGGTAGAACTTGTGCTCATGTACGCAAGACAGGGCGCTACACACAGAGAAGTTGCTACCGAATTCAATAGAAATCATCCTGATAAGCATCCAGTAACACATGCGACTGTTGGCAAGTTGTTTAAACGTTTCAAAGAAAGAGGAAGTGTACATGATCGACGGCGTTCTGGTCGTCCAAAAACTGCAACTGATGAAAATACCTCTGCAATGCAGGCACGTGCACAGGGGGGGGGGCTTGGGGTGCTTGAGCCCCTGCCCTTTTTCTTCTTCATATCAAAAGTGCCCTTTTAGTCAAAATTCATAAATATATTGATTCGACATAAATTTGAATTAATTAGTTATATTTTTATTTAGTTACTGCTACTTCAACAGATTTTCAAAACTGGAATTACTTTGATCTATGATTTTTTTATTAGAATAATAAACTTAACATACCGTTACTATTATTTTGTCAATCAGGGAGGGCGTCCCTAGTGGTAACACTGACTGCAGCTGTTCACTGTTGATTGCGTCTCTCGGGTATGTGGGTGTATTGTTTACTGTTTGTTTATTTTACGTTAACCTAAGCTAACTAGTGATTTCTCACTGATAATTATGGTAAGTTGGAATCCAAAGCAGCGTGACATTACTCCAAAAAATATTGTATGACATTACTCGTAAAGTTGGTAAAAACGTCCATGTCCCCTACTTAGTCTTAGGCCTACTAGGCTAGGCCCATCAGTACACCAGTGTGTCAAACGATGGATTTTGGGTTTTAGTACTGGCATGAATTTCATTAAATTAATAAATGATTTATTAAACAACATATCATAACCTTTTCATTTTTAATATGAAATTGATTTTTAAAAACAATACAATTTCATTAAAAGTGAATAAAAATACCTAGATTATTTATTATAAAACGAGACAGGAGACAACAGGAGACTGCTATTATGATTTATTAAACATGTTGGCTTCCTTATTCTTCAGTATGCAGTTCATTGTAGATGATTAAGAATACAATTTTTGCTTTTGTATTTTCCTGATAAGAATCAATATTTTTCTATTGCTACTTAAGAGCTGTGGCCATCATATTAAATAGCCCACAGTATATTTCTATAAGTCTTTAATTTATAGTTTCATATTATTCCATATTTAAATGTATATACAGCAGAATACTGTAATTTATATGATGAGCAAGCTAAAAGTCAATATAAGTAAAATTGAATAATAATTGTAAATACACTCCAATATTTCAATATCTTCATATCTTTTGAAAATCTTGCAATAAAAACATGCCTTTTTACAACAAATTTTCATTTATTTTCTTTAATCAGCTTTATATACAAAAATAATGCATTGAATTTAATGGAATTTAAGAATATTTACCACATACAATTTTAAAATTTTTCTTTGTGTGTGTATACTATATATATAGCCTATATGGCATTGCGGATTTCATTTTTAAAAATGTTAGGGGAGTGCCCTTTTTTCAACTGAGCCCCTGCCCTTCTGAAAGTCTGTGCACGTCACTGCTGCAATGGTATGTGAAACTTTAACGAATAGTCCAGTAAAGTCAACAAGAAGATTATCAAATGAAACACGCATCTCGAGAACGTCAATTCGAAGAATTATTAAAAATCATAAATTCCATCCCTAAGTGTCTCGATGTCAGAGGCCGCCAATTTGAGCATTTGTTATAATTTGTTGTTTATACTGAAGTACGAACCACTGTACAGTATCACGGATACGCATTTACGAGTTAAAGTTGATATTCATTTTAAGTATTTACCATTTGTTGTAATTTATGTATTAAAATAAATATTTTCCTATGGATCCAGACTTTCGGCCCACCCTATATATATATATATAATATATATATATATATATATATATATATTGAATAATTCAATGACATTTAGCTTCCTGGGCTCCCGGTAGCTCAGTAATGTCGGTGTTGGAGTCTGTGGGTAAGGTTCTGCTGGTGCCTGGCTGGGGTCGGACCGGCCACTCACCCTGTTAGTACGCGGGCTCACGTGTCCCTTGGGGGCAGAGTCACCCGAACAAGGTGGATAGCTGAGCTTCCAACATTGCCTTGCCATTTATTTTCCTGTAATTTAAGCAGTGTAACTTGAACGTTGTAATTTATTCAATTGCATTCTCCTGTATCATTTGAACTTATGTGGGTCACAAGTAATTCATGGACGTTTGTTTTGTTGATAAATTGTTTTATTTGGACATTAAAAATTCAAGATACCCATTTGAAAGAACACAATGTGGAAATATTGGTGGTGCTCAGATTTCTTCATTTTTTGAAAATGACTGATATCAGATAACCTCCCTTAAAACGTGTGCACTGTGCATTCACGGCACCCGAAAAAGAAATTGTCCATAACTTGCTGAAGTGTTTCAGGAGAAATGCGACTTATTTCATCTCTGATGTTTTTCAGTTCAGGTAATGTTCTTGGTCTAGTCACATACATCTTGGACTTTAAGTAGCCCCACCAAAAAAATCATTTGGAGATGTAAGGTCACGTGATCGGGTTGGCCATAGACTGTCCCCAAATTTTGAAACAACATGATTTGGAAATATTTCTTACAACAGTTACCTTGTTTCATTGCTTGCGTGACAAGTTGCACCATCCTGTTGGAAGAAAATTTCGCTTAAGTCTGGATTGCAGCAACGTAATTCAGGAATGAAAAATTCTCTCTGCATTTCACGGTACAATCGTCATTCACAGTCACAGCCCCCCCCCCGTTCATTCTCAAAGAAATATGAGTCAATTACATTGGTTAACAAAAATAACTTTTTTTTTGTCACATGAACAAAAATGGAGGAATCTTATAGGTTTTTTACTGCTGAGTTAAAAAAATGACCTCAAAATTTGTCTATCACCCACCAATATTGAGTGAATCGAAAATGAAATTTTGACTAATTTATAGACGTAATAGCAATATCAAAGTGGAAAATGCATATTGAACTCTCCTAAAATGTTGCTACTGATGATTTACGCTTGTATTTCGCCTCTTGGGCCATCCCTTGACAATGTCCATCAGTAGTCAGCCAACATGCAGACTCCGCCCCCTTCCTATTCTGACTCAAATCCTAAGTAATGTAAATTCATGTATCACTCTAAAACTGCGGGTGATAGAAAAAATCTGTTTTCATTTCGGTAATCAACGTAAAAAATTACATATACAGTAGGCCGGGTCGAAATTTTTTATTTCTTAGGTACATAGTGTGAGGTGGTTCAATCAATCATAGTAACACCCTGGTAAAATATTTTTGAATTCTGAGGACCCCAACCCCCCTACCGGTTTGTTTTTTCAGAAAATTCAGAAAATTCGAGATAATTTGATTTACTTCGAAATTTTTATTATTACCAATAAAACAGTTATATTTATTTTTTAATGAAAAAAATTAAAATAATACAAAAATGCATGAAAAAAAAATTTAATACACAAATTTTTAGCTATTATTGGTAGAAATTTAGAAATTAAGAGAGAAATTCAATAAAATTTTTGACCTAAAACTAATTTTTTTTTTTTATTCCTTCCATTGACCTTTCCACTCAAAAGTAGGCAGTTCTTTTCTAGACTCTAAAGTATTTAAAATAAATTTATGCCGATTAATATAACCAATTCTTTCCTGGCTAGATTTAGTTACTAAGTTCACATTTCGTTCAACACTTTGGCTGTGACATGGAAAATCTAGTATTTTTAGAGGTTTAGTTCTAATCTGAAGCAATTGCTCATTCTGAAGTTTTGGCTAAATATCCATAGGTATATCTATTTTGAAAATTTTCTATTAATTCTTAAGTCTTTTTCATAATCTAAGTCCTCTCTGTCTTGAAAATCAACATCTTCATTTTCATCATCATCTTCTATCACTTCTGATGATGCAAATTCCCTTGCTTCTCTTAATTTTTCTTTTGATTTCTTTTCCCTTTCCTGTGCTTTTTGGATTTTGCCCAACTTTCTCAAATTACTTGAAGTAGTTTTTTTATCAATTTTTCCTAACTGGTTTTTTCTTTCTTTTTGACCAATAAAAACTTCCCATTCTATAATAGGTATTTTATGTTCACACCTACAAAGTTTTCTATCCCTTATGCCTTTATCATAACAGTGGCATGGAGATATGTCAAACGTCTCGTCATATTTCTTTAATTTTTCATAATATTTTTCATTTCTTTTTATCATAGGGCATTTAGTTAACTTATCAGCATCTTCTATAAGTCTAGTAACTTTAACATAAATTCCCTTTGTATCAATTGTTGGGAAAGAAATTTTTTGCCAAATTTCTTTTATATCTTGAACAAATACGTTATAGCAATCATTTTTACTTATTTTACCCTGTGCTTTAGGTTCTTCCTCTCTAACAATAAAATGGAAGTGTCTTACAACATCAGCTTTTGATGGCGTCATGGCAGATGAAAATTTTGCTGGATATCCGAAGGCTGCATTGTGGCTTCTTTTTCTTGTAGCCATAATTTAATTTAATAAGATTTTAACTATATTTTATTTATTACTGATATTTTAAAATTAAATAACGTATTTTAATACAAACTTTTAACATTCTAGGTACCTAAATAGGAATCTGGAAAGGAAAAAAACAAAAATAATGTAATATTAGGTCTTATATCCGGTGCTATGAGTCAGCACCGGATTTAAGACCCTACCCCCTACCCAATGATCGCAAAAAAAGTTGGTGAATGGTCTATTCTGATGTAATTCGTGCCGGGGAACTCGATTTTGGCCATCCGAAAGCAAAAAAATTAATATTTAGGGTCGATTTTTACGATTTTCGATTTTTGGCCTATTTCCCATACAAATTCATATGGAAAAAAGTGAGTATCGGTAGTGGGGGTTAGTGAAGGTCCCACAGCCTTGATTTTTGGTGTGGATACTACTATTACAAAATGATCAACCTCACAATATGTACCTAAGCAAAATCTTGACCTTGACCCCTTTTCGACCCGGCCTAATATACAGGGGCCTAGCTAAACTTTTTTCGGCTGTACGCACAATGTAACATATATTGAGGGCCGAAGTCGCAAGCCTCTAGAGTCTAGAAGAATCTGAGGCCATGCCCCTCAGAAAATTTGGCCGTCTAGGGGCTCGTTGATGCTATTTCCAGCGTTTTCCATGAGCTATTTCTAAACAACAGAGTGAAACACCACGTATTTTAAGCATTTTCTTTATTGGCCAGTACGCATTTTCAACGACAAACACAATCTTTGTCACTACCAAATTAAAATTCTACTTTCTTTATCTCTAATCATTTTGCTAAAACCAAAAACATACATAAATGAGAAACTTTAAAGTAGCCTAAGGCCTTTATTAATGACTAGAATGGTCGTGTATGCCTACAAGAATAGATATAACTATAAAGTAGTAGTTTTAGTCATTTACAAACACAAAGCTAGTCGTCTGCCCCTAGCTGTTGAAAACTTTGAAATCACTTTATCAATATCAACGTCCTTGTGTTTATGAATGTGTACCGCCAGAGATAACAATCTCTCGTCACTCATCGTGCTGCGAAGTCGGGTTTTCAGTCATTTCATTCCACTAAAGCTGAGCTCTGCAGTGCATGTAGAAACAGGATACGTGAGAAGTGTTATAATGGCAACATAAATCCCAGGATGAATCTCTGGGATGGCATGGTCAAGTGTCTCCATCAAGGTCTGTGGACCATCATTGCCCATCCATCTATGCCTCCACCTAGTGACCTCTCACTTGGACTCATCTTCTGTTAGTTTCATATCATCTCCCTAATGACTAAATATTTTCAATTGCTTGGTCTGTCAACTCCGCAAGTTTTCCTGAAAGTCAAAAATCGTAATATTACTTACGTCGAATGGCAAGCGGCCATGTGACTCACCCTCGCAGGAAAGAATCCGTGCGGATTCATTTATGTCATAGCAAAGGGACGACTATAACACTGTTTGATCATAGTCGCTTTGTGATACCCTTGCCTAAGTCACTCGAGTGACGCAGTTCAGTGAAACAAAATATAACATATATATCTGATGACGTCTGTGATGTTTTATTAAGCACAACCGAGAAAAAAAAGTCAAGATAAAATTTTTGGTCAGATTTCAAGTGTACGCATGTTATTTTATTTATTTGTCGGGTTCAAAATCCCAGCTGAGCCGTGAACGGCCAAATTCTAAAGGGCCAGTTCTACCTGAAGCCCAAGTTAAGCTAAATTAAACTTTACGGATTTGAGATCCTATTAGGTCCTACCTCAGGGTAACCTCAGGGTTGCTGACTCGATGCGGGCCTACTTTAGACCTTTGTTACATGAATTTTAATGTAAACAAAAAGGGTACTATTTATGGTCTTCTTTCTCAACCTTGCAACAACAACGCAACCTGGACTATTGCACGGTGCAACAATCTTGTATCTAAACAACCAAACTGAATTGCAAGAGAGCTCTCTACAAGACCACACCCTGTACGTACGACATCCCACAAACGAGTAGAAAGAACGCGCAGCGCCCCAAAATGATGCCAACAGTGTGACCAAACAATGATGCCACAAGAGCTCAAAAATGCTAGCTCTAAATTAAGTTAATTTTTCACTAACCTTACAATTATGAGATGGATATATATACACCTTAACTTAATATATACAAGCAATGCTGCATCAATCAGCTTAGTCATCATATCGCCTTGGGACAACAATGGTTCTTCCTCTTCTAGATTTTCTAACACTCCCCACCGAAGAGGCATTGTTGTCATTACCTTCTGCAAGGTTAGCCAAGCCTTCTCCATGAGGCTGGAACTCAAATGTTTCATCTTGACTATCTGTGTTTTTGCTGATTTCTAAAGCATAGAGTTTTTGTATAGGTCTCTTTAACTTTCCTCCTGAAGTCTTTACCAGTGCAGACCTAACTAAATTGTCTTTGCCAACAAACAACTCTTCAATTATGCCAAGCTTCCAGCATTGCCTTGGTCTTTCATCCCCAATCATTACCACTTCTCCCACCTTGATACAATTTGGATTGGAGCCCTTTACCTTGCCTGATGGGTAATAATTGAGTTCTGGCAAGTATTCCATCTGCCACCTCTTCCATAACTGATCTTGTAGCTCTTCAAGGTACCTGAACCGTCTGGTTAACTCTCCTTGAGTGCTCTGGATAGGCTGCAAGTCTTCTGGCACACTGGGGCTTGATGTTAATCGTTTACCACAAAGAAAATGATTTGGTGTCAATGGCTCTGCATCCTGCATACTGTTGTAAACAAAAGTGATAGGCCTACTGTTCACCATTGCTTCTACTTCACATAAAACAGTGCAGAATTCTTCTTTGCTCAAATGAGCATTAGCTAAAAGTTTCTTTAATGGACACTTTACACTTCTCACTAGCCTTTCCAAAATCCTCCCCACCATGGTGCTCTCTCAACAATAAACTCCCACTGTACCCCTTGGTGTGAAAAGTAGGATTGGAATCCTTCCTCTTTTAGCAAGGACCAAATTGCTTGGAGTTCCTTTGCAGCCTTTTTGAAGGTTTTTGCATTATCCGATATGATTTTATTTGGGAAACCCCTTCTGTTCACAAACCTTTTAAAGGCCAAAAGAAATACATCACTACTTAAGTTGCTTACCAACTCCAAATGGATTGCTCTGGTGGTAGCACAGGTGAAAAGACATATATAACCTTTGTTAGACTCCCCTCGCTCATACACATAGACTGGCCCTGCAAAGTCTACTCCCACTACATCAAATGGGGCAGTATAGACACACCGTTCTCTTGGAAGTGGAGCCACCTTTTCATAATAAGGCTTTGCACTCCAACGCTTGCAAACCACACATTTATGCAAGACCTTTTTCACTACTTGTCTAATTTTGGGAATCCAAAATTGTTGTCTAATCTCTATTATCACTTCTCTAACTCCCGCATGTAACAGCTTATGATGAGTATCCAGGATCAAAAGGCCCACAAAGTGCCCCCCAGAAGGTAGCAAAATTGGATGTCTTTTCTCCTCTGGAAGCCCAGAAAACTGTAGTCTACCTCCTACTCTCAATAAATCCTGATCCAAAAACACATCCAAACCCTTGAGCGCAGAATGTGTTAGTAGAACCTGTAATGGATGGCTGGTGAGCAATTCTCTCTCTTCACCAAATTTTTCCTTCTGCATATATACCACCAGTATTTCCTGGCTTGCTGAATCTCATTACTGTTCAGAATTCCTTCCCTTCTTGTTTCTCCCTTAATGTTGTTGGTAAATCTATATACCCATGCTGTCACTCTTAACAATCTTTTCAGACTGCTAATGTCCTCAAGCCTCAATATGGGGTCCTGCTGCATAACTTGACAACTGTTCACAGCGCATTTTCTCACCTCACTCACCCATGCTTCTTCAGCCTGGCATTCTCCTACAATGGGCTGATTAGAAGGCCAGTTTTCACTTCCAAGTTTTACCCACTCTGGCCCATTCGACCACAAACTTGACTGTGAAAGATCTTTCACTGAAATTCCTCGTGTTGGTAAATCAGCGGGGTTTTGGATGCCTGGACAATGCTTCCATTGCTTGATCTGTGTGCGCTTGAATTTCCTCCACCCTATTGGCAACAAATGGTTTCCATTTCCTTGCCTGACTTCTTAACCAGTGCCAAACTATAGTGGAGTCTGTCCAATAATAGCTTGGAATTTCATAGAGGGCCAAAGACTTTCGCACTGTAATTGCAAGCCGACTAGCAATAACGGCACCCATCAATTCCAACCTGGAACAGAAAGCCTTTTCAAAGGTGCTACTCTAGTCTTTGCAGCAACCAACCTGCAACTTACTTCCTCTTGCAATGCGCCTCTTATATAAATACAAGTTGCATAGGCTTCCTCACTTGCATCACAAAGGATGTGCAGCTCCAAATTGTCTGGACTATTGTTCAACTCTCCAAAGTACCATCTTGGGATTTCAATGTCTCCAAGATGTGCCAATTCTTTGAACCAATATTTCCACTTTACCACCATATGATCAGGTAACTCTTGGTCCCAACCAAGTCCAATTTCCCAGAGGCTCTGAAACCAAATTTTTGACTTTATCACAAATGGAGCCAGGAATCCAAGAGGATCAAAGACCTTTGAAGCCAAACTAAGAGCTGTACGTTTTGTCCATCTTGTCTTATTCTCAGCCAGCTCTTCTAAAGATTTCCCATTGAAGGTAAACAAATCATCATCTTGCTGCCAAACAATGCCTAGCACCTTTGCATCTATTGCCCACAACTCCTTAATACCAGAATCCTCAATACTTTCTGCTGCATCAGGTACTACACAGGAATGACTCATAAACTCTTGTAATTGCGAATGATTGGTCTGCCATTTTCTAAGCTCCATGCCAGCCTCCCTCATTATAGCTCTAGCCTCCATGAATATCTGTTTAGCCATTTCTGTATTATCCACGGAACACAGCAAATCATCAACATAAAAATTCTTCCTTATGTGTTCAATAGTGTTAGGATAGACTTCAGAATATTTCTTAAAATGGTACTGCATAGTAGCTGCCAACAGAAATGGACTAGAGCTGAGGCCAAACAACACTGACTTCATTCTATATGCTTGAACCTTAGGTTCATTTTCCAACAAGTCTTTCGTATCCACCCATAGATACCTTACTGCATCTCTGTCCTCTGGTTTTAACTTTATCCGCAAAAAGGCTTGCTTCACATCTGCAGTCAATGCTACTCTACCAAACCTGAATCTCAGTAACAAGGAAAATAAATCTGCATTTAAATTTGGCCCAGCATCCAAACAGTCATTCAAGGACACACCACCTTTGTCCTTGGCTGAGCCATCAAAAACTACCCTCAGTTTGGTGGTAGTTTTGTCTCGCCGTACCACTGCATGGTGTGGCAGATAATGTGCCTCCTGGCTCACCAGCTCACCTTGCACCCTTTCAGCATAGCCCTCCCTTACATAACTTAGGATGGCCTCATCGTATTCAATTAACAACTCCTCATTTTTTCTTAGCCTGTACAATGAAGTCTCCAACCTCCGATTAGCTAGCTGAAGGTTTGAACCGGGTTTGCAAGAATCCTTCCATGGTAGGCCAACTTCTTAGCAACCATCTCTAAACCCAATCCCTTTTTCAGATTGCTCTAAAACATCATTGTTCACTGTACTTGCCTGGTTGTCCTTTATGCCAATAGATTCAAGTTCCCAAAACGCTTTCAAATGCCTTTCCAGACCATGGCTGTTCTCCTCAATCTTAACAAAAAGAGCCTTAACTTCCATTTCATTGCAATAACTACCATGTAGCATCCAGCCTAGCTTACTTTCAATAGCTACCGGGCCTTGAGATGTACGGACAATATTACCAGTGATGATGTCCCAATAATAGTCAGCTCCAATCAAAAGACTAATATCTTCTGTTCCCTCAAACTTATTATTGCCCAAATGAATTCCTTTAACTTGCAATTCTTGGACACATGCCATATCTAAACAAGTAGTGACTGGAGCACAAAGTTCCTCAATCTCTACAGCTTGGACCTTGATAGTGGGACTTTGCGGTAACAACCCTTTAACCAGAACTTCTACCTTCTTAAATTTGGTTCGGTTTAGAACGGAACCCCCAAACCCAGAAATTCTTAAATTTTCCCTCTTAAGTTCTTTAAACTTCAATTTTCTGGAAATTCTGGTCTTAATAAAACTACACTGGCTACCACTATCAAACAACACTCTTACAGTAGCTTCTCCCTCATTCCCAATTAATAAGGCTGCAGTTGTTTGCAATAATCCCCCTTTACTTTTACTCCCTTGCATAGCAGTGGCATGTGCCACTGGTGTCTCTACTTCTGGGGTAGGCCTACTAAGAGTGTTTTCACACAATAATGGCTGATGCCTACCATGACATTTTTTGCACAAAATTTTAAACTTACAAAACCTTGCTCTATGACCTTTCAAAAAACACTTAAAACATGCTGTGGACTTAGTTACCCTGTCCTTTCTCTCCTCAAAGAGTAAGGCCTCAGCCACCTCACATTTATATGACTTGTAAAGTTCCTCAATCTCTACAGCTTGGACCTTGATAGTGGGACTTTGCGGTAACAACCCTTTAACCAGAACTTCTACCTTCTTAAATTTGGTTCGGTTTTGAACGGAACCCCCAAACCCAGAAATTCTTAAATTTTCCCTCTTAAGTTCTTTAAACTTCAATTTTCTGGAAATTCTGGTCTTAATAAAACTACACTGGCTACCACTATCAAACAACACTCTTACAGTAGCTTCTCCCTCATTCCCAATTAATAAGGCTGCAGTTGTTTGCAATAATCCCCCTTTACTTTTACTCCCTTGCATAGCAGTGGCATGTGCCACTGATGTCTCTACTTCTGGGGTAGGCCTACTAAGAGTGTTTTCACACAATAATGGCTGATGCCTACCATGACATTTTTTGCACAAAATTTTAAACTTACAAAACCTTGCTCTATGACCTTTCAAAAAACACTTAAAACATGCTGTGGACTTAGTTACCCTGTCCTTTCTCTCCTCAAAGAGTAAGGCCTCAGCCACCTCACATTTATATGACTTGTGGTTGCCTTCGCAAAATATGCATTCCTTGATTCCCTTTAATTTATTCTCAGAGGAGGCATGTAGAGCTGACACTGTACCTGGGCTATTCCTTTTTGTGGAAACTTTGGTGCTGTGCCTGCCTTTGTCCCCTTGTTTACCATCCCATTGTGCAAACTCAACTCCCTCTCGTCTTGCTAATTCTGTGCCTAAAAGACTTAACATCTGCTGAAGGGGGATGTACACATGTTCTGCAGAGTGTCCCCTACTTAATTCAAGCAAAATTGAGCTAGGCAATTTAGACTCCAGTGTAGGAACCAACATTATACCATACTTTTCCATTCCTACACCCAAGTTGTCCAGGGACCTAGTTCTAATTTCAAATTCATCATATAACTGCCGTAACTCCTTGACACTATTAGGATTATTAACAGGAGGTATAGCTAAAAGTGCACGGAGGTGGCTTTTAATTAAGATCTCTGGCTTACCAAACCGTTTCTTTAATATATCCCAAGCCACATTATAATTAGCCTCTGTTAATGTTAATCCTGCTATAGTCTTTGCTGCCTCCCCTTCCAAGAGGGACCGCAAATAATTAAACTTCTCCACGGCACTTAACACTTGACTAGAATGAACTGCTGATTGAAAACTGTCTGCCCATCCTTGCCATTCCTGAATACTCCCAGAAAATGTTTTGAGTACAAGCCTCGGTAATTGAACTACAGATCTGTTAACCTTAACTTCATTATCAGACCTGGTCTCTAACTGTACTGAGCTACTAAACTCTTTTGCTCGGAGGCCTACGTTAATTATATCATCAATAATCTCTTCAAAGTAAATTATGTTATTTTCTATTTCATCCTCTTCTATAAGAGCCTCAATTTTAACATTTACCTCACTTAGAGCAACCTTTTTAGTTTCTAATATGGAAAGCTGCGCAGTCACTAAGCGTAAATCCTCTTGCTCTATGGCAGAATCTATAGTGGCAATGACCTTTGTAATTAGACCTTTGTAGGCGCTTCTCCTTTTTAAATTTGTTCAATTCAGATGCACTCATCTTCAATGTAAACAACCCTTGGGCTCAATACCAAATGAGCTGAATTGGCAGAAATACTTAACCAAACTGATCAAACGCAAATTTTGCTTTCAAATAAACTGAATTGCTAGGTGGGGTACTAACCAACACCAGTATGGAATACCAATTTTTCCACCCAAGTAACTGGCGCACTGGTCTGCAACCTTCGCCTACGAATAATAAACCAAATTAACCAAACTTGTAAATGTAGGCCAAAAACAACGACAGACAAGAGGCCAAGTTTCGCAATTGGGCAACCAAACTTTCTACCCTGGTACCTTAATTCAATAATAACCCAAAATTAACCAAACCGGTAAAATGTAGGCCAAAACAACGACAGACGACTGGCCAAGTTTCGCAATTGGGCGACCAAACTTTTTACCCTGGGACCTTAATTCAATAATAACCCAAATTAACCAAACCAGTAAAATGTAGGCCAAAACAACGACAGACGACTGGCCAAGTTTCGCAATTGGGCGACCAAACTTTTTACCCTGGGACCTTAATTCAATAATAACCCAAATTAACCAAACCAGTAAAATGTAGGCCAAAACAACGACAGACGACTGGCCAAGTTTCGCAATTGGGCGACCAAACTTTTTACCCTGGGACCTTAATTCAATAATAACCCAAAATTAACCAAACCGGTAAAATGTAGGCCAAAACAACGACAGACGACTGGCCAAGTTTCGCAATTGGGCTACCAAACTTTTTACCCTGGGACCTTAATTCAATAATAACCCAAAATTAACCAAACCGGTAAAATGTAGGCCAAAACAACGACAGACGACTGGCCAAGTTTCGCAATTGGGCTACCAAACTTTTTACCCTGGGACCTTAATTCAATAATAACCCAAAATTAACCAAACCGGTAAAATGTAGGCCAAAACAACGACAGACGACTGGCCAAGTTTCGCAATTGGGCTACCAAACTTTCTACCCTGGGACCTTAATTCAATAATACTCAACCCGTCTAGGCCTAACTTGGGCTACAATTTGCACAATCAGAACTTTGCCGAAAAATAGTCACTGACTCAGTCTTGGGGTAGAATCCGGTTCTGAAGGACCATGTTATTTTTATTTATTTGTCGGGTTCAAAATCCCAGCTGAGCCGTGAACGGCCAAATTCTAAAGGGCCAGTTCTACCTGAAGCCCAAGTTAAGCTAAATTAAACTTTACGGATTTGAGATCCTATTAGGTCCTACCTCAGGGTAACCTCAGGGTTGCTGACTCGATGCGGGCCTACTTTAGACCTTTGTTACATGAATTTTAATGTAAACAAAAAGGGTACTATTTATGGTCTTCTTTCTCAACCTTGCAACAACAACGCAACCTGGACTATTGCACGGTGCAACAATCTTGTATCTAAACAACCAAACTGAATTGCAAGAGAGCTCTCTACAAGACCACACCCTGTACGTACGACATCCCACAAACGAGTAGAAAGAACGCGCAGCGCCCCAAAATGATGCCAACAGTGTGACCAAACAATGATGCCACAAGAGCTCAAAAATGCTAGCTCTAAATTAAGTTAATTTTTCACTAACCTTACAATTATGAGATGGATATATATACACCTTAACTTAATATATACAAGCAATGCTGCATCAATCAGCTTAGTCATCATATCGCCTTGGGACAACAATGGTTCTTCCTCTTCTAGATTTTCTAACAACGCACGTGCGTATGTGCGTATATGGTAGCTATGCCCCTGTAATATAGTTCAAGTAAAAATATATATGTGACAAAAACTTTGTTGACCAGTATTATCCAAGATTTGGAGAGAACACACCACACTGTCATTTTCTGGCTGTGTAAAGGTTTTTCGTGGACTTCGTGGACTTCGTGGGGATTTGTGTTAGCCTATATTCGACAGTTTTGTTTGTTGACATATCCCGATAAATGAAAATGTGCTTCGCCTGTCCTTATGAAGTTTTTGTCGAAATTTGGGTTACCTAGCAAAAGTCTTATGATAGTGTTACACACTGCCAGTCGGGTTTGTTTGTCTGCCGGTTTCAACTGCTGTGTTACTTGCATTTTGTAGGGATACAAACTAAGATCCTTCTTCACAACTGTACGCACAGTTTCCCTGTTAATGTCTAGCTGTAGAGAATGCCTTCTCGCCGACTTCTTTGGGCTCTGTTGGACTGCTTCTCTCACTCTTCCAACTGCTTCTTCAGTTCTTAATGTTTTCCTTCGCCCTGACCTTCTTGCATCTGCAACACTGTCAGTTGTCCTGTGTTGTCCATAGCGCAATATTGAATTCCTTGTGGGACATGTTCGCAAACCAAACTTTACCAGGAACTGTCTTTGAGCAATTGTTATAGAGTAGTTATTGGCAAAATAAAGCTCCACAATGGCGGCTCTGTGCTCCACGCTCCATTTGTCCATTTTCAGTTGTGATGGTGCGGTTCAACTTTCCAAAGCTTAGTATTCAAAATCACCTGGAACAAACAAAAAGACAGTTAATATAAACAATTTTTATGATTAAAGTATGTCCAGGAATTACTTATTAAACCTATGCGCCTCGGTGGTGTAGTGGTTAGCGTCGCTAACTACGAATTCATCGGCCCCGGGATCGAGACCCAGTGACGGCAGGCGACGCGCAGCAAAACCCAGCTGCTCATCTTTCCACACAATGAAAAAAAGATTGGTTGGTGGATAAGTGGGTACCCTGGGTAGCCTAGTGGTTAAGACGCTGGGCTGCTGGTAGGGCGTGGTTCGGATTCCACGTTAAACTGTAGGTCGAATGTGGTGACAAAAGCAAAACCACGGTATACCCATTTCGTCGACACTCTAAAAACTAACAACCTAACCTATCTTTAACTAACCAAACTTAACCTAATCATTCAGATTTTGCTATACACCAAAGTGAGTGAAACAGCTGATAGTGCGCTAATATTTTGCAGCGCCCTCTGACTGAAAAAATATTTCCAGTTTCAAAAGTTTGTGCGAGTTGTTGTTGTTGTTGTTTAGCCGATCAGCTCATCCTGATCGAGCAAGCCGGTGGCACGCAGGTAACCGATCGCCCTCTCCGGAGTGGACCAGAGGTTCAGCGCACTAGTGATGTTGTGTTGTGTTCGTTGTTGTGTTAGAGTGGTACAGTCTGTCATAATGTGTTCAATTATTTGTGGTGCGTCCTGGCATAGGTGGCAGTTGTCGTCTGTGGAGTTGTCTAGTCTGTGTTTATATGTCTGTAAGTTGGGGTGATGTCCACATCGGAATCGTGCTAAGTTAACTCGATCCGATCTGCTCAGGCTGATCTCTGACCTGTTAATGGGTGGCGGCTTCGCACGTAGGACCGCATTCGGACCGAGTCGTGTCAGTGCTTTGTGGGTTAGGTGTGTGTGTATGTGTTTTCTGTACTGTGTGATGTCTGTGGGGCGTGGTATGAAATGGAGTATTTGGTTATAATGTTTCTCTGGTGTTACCTTAATGGTGCGAGGTGTCGGTATATGATTGTACAATGTACATGTAGTGGCAAGGGTGTTGTGGGTTAGTTGTCGCTGCTGCCATGAATTGTGTTCCCCTCATGTCTAAATGTTCTCTAACTTTCAGTATTTTTGTTTCTGTGTGCAGGTGCTCTATTGGTGTTGTTTTAGTGCATCCTGTAATGATACGAAGTGCGTTGTTTTGTATTGTCTGTAAAGTGTTTATGTGAGTGTTTGAGATAATGGGTGCCCAGCATGGGCTAACATAGTCCATAACTGAGCGAATATATGTTTGTATATGAGTGATGTTGTTTCCTGCTGGTGTCCAAAGTTGTGCCTGTTAGTACCCTAAGCGTGTTAAGTCTTGAGGTACATTTGTTTTTAATGTCCTGAATGTGGTTTGCAAAAGATAATGATGTGTTGCATGTGACCCCAAGTATTTTGGTCCTGTGGTGTGGAATGTTGCTGTTGTTTAGTGTAAGCTGTGGAGTTATCTGGTGTTCTTTTGTGTTGCTTGTTAGCAAGGTGATGGTTGATTTTGAGGGCGCTACTTTGAGTCTATTATGTGTGAGTCAGTCTTATGATGATAAGGTAAGCTTGTTATCTAAGGGTGTTGGAATGTCATGCATGTATAAGTTGAACAGTGTTGGTGAGAGAACAGAGCCTCGATGGACCCCGTTCGGAAAAAGCTTGTTTTTGGATGACTTGCCATTAAATGTGACATGTGAGTATCTTCCTGAATGATAGAGTTTGTGTGAGTGATTATGTTGTGTTTTGTGGTCTCTCCTACTAAATTTTTAAATATGGCAATATTGTACTATATTTCATAGGTTTTTTAACGATTAAAACTGCCAAAACTAAAATTAAACCTAGTTTTGAGACCAAGAATGGTTACATTAATGTGCTTATTACGGATGTAATTCTATTTAGATTCTTAACTACAAATGCAATTGGACAATATTAGATTTCATTACTTTTCACGCAACCATTTGTGATTAATTAAATGTGGAAGGACAGATCTTTCATATAAATCAACTGATCGGCTTCACAAAACTTGCATCACTTATGTTGCCTTCATTTTTTGACAAAACAGTACCGTACTGCAAACCATTACGTTTAAAATTAAAAACGATGCAGTAACTGACATCGCCTAAGCTTAAGCCTATTTCCTGAAATTTCTAAAGTCTCAGGTATGGTGATATAATTGGCTAACTAACTTAGCCTAGAGTTATTAAGTTATTGTAATAATATTTGGTAGCCTTATGTAATATTGTTATTAGTATTATGGAAATTCTCTGGGCTCAGCTGCTGCGTTGTATTCATTGTTCATTAGCTATGCTCTTCCATACATGTATTACTGCTATTTACCTTCTCTTCTCTAATCAACATTCAAGCTTAATATTTATATTAGGTTTATTCATATTCATATTTACTGTTTCTTGTTTGTATTACAATTTTGTAGACTTATATTGATTCTGTGTTTTGTTTACAGGTGTATGAGTGTGTGGATTTGATGATATTTGTGAGTTAAATAAAGTCTGGTTACCACGGGATTTTATTTATGTGAGGCACTACACCTTACTTAGGCTATAAATATAACTTAAGATTTATAGTTGCCTACAGGCCTATGCCTATCCTATTTAAACTAAAGTAGGCCTAAGCCTTAGTCTTGCCTTATTCCTAGTCAAGGCTCAGAGTTAGCTGTAATAGCTAAATTTGTGCCTTCATCTCTGATTTCCTTTCTGGCCGATCTTTAGCTGCGGTTGTAGATGGGCACTATTCTTTTCCTAAAGCTATTACTAGTGGTATTCGTTAGGGCTCTGTTCTGTTACCCATTCCTTTGTTTTATTTATCAATGATCCATTAAGAAGTCGCACTTCCTGCCATATCCACTTCTATGCCGATGATTCCGCTCTTCACTTCTCCACTCCTTCGCAAAGCGTCCCTCTCAACAGTCACTCCATGTTTCGCGTGGGACGGCTGTGATGTACCTCACCTCTGATCTTTTTACTATCTTGACTGAGGCAGAGAAAACCTTGTGGCTTTCAGTGCCTCAAAAAACTCGGTTCCTTCATCTGTCTACTCGTCACAATCTTCCACACGACTATCCCTTTATTAACAACACGACACAATTCAATCCTTCCTCTTCTCTTAACATTCTTGGCGTTTTCTTTTCTCGTGAAAAAACATCCGCCGGCGTCTTTTCTACTCGTTTGTGGGATGTCGTACGTACAGGGTGTGGTCTGATAGAGATTAGAGAGCTCTCTTGCAATTCAGTTTGGTTGTTTAGATACAAGATTGTTGCATCGTGCAATAGTCCAGGTTGCGTTGTTGTTGCAAGGTTGAGAAAGAAGACCATAAATAGTACCCCTTTTGTTTATATTAAATTCATGTAACTAAGGTCTAAGGTAGGCCCGCATCGAGTCAGCAACCCTGAGGTTACCCTGAGGTAGGACCTAATAGGATCTCAAATCCGTAAGTTTTAATTTAGCTTAACTTGGGCTTCAGATAGAACTGGCCAGTGATGTAGGTCTCGAGATCGGTCTCGGTCTCGAGACCGATCTCGAGACCCAATTTGCAGATCTCGATCTCGGTCTCCGCTATTTAGATCTCGGTCTCGATCTCGGTCTCGACAGACGCGGTCTCGGTTTTTCTCCCCGAGACCTTTCGAGACCTCGCGAGACCGTATTGAAAAATACATGTTACTGGCATACTCATGATGGTGGCTTGGTTGAACAGACACAATTCAGAATGTTTATGAAAGTTTGTAAAAGTAAGGGACTCTAGGTATTCACTAATCAGTCACCCTGTTTTGAGTTGCCACGTTTGTCTTGCGGAGGGGTGTGGGTCTGAATTTTTTTAGGTTAGCGCTACAAAAAATACCCCCCCCCCCCCCGTCAGATTAATTTTATTGAAAATGGAAACACTAAATAGAGAATTTTATATATATATATATATATATATATATATATATATATATATATGAAAATGAAAATGAAAAGGTTTATTGGCAGACTATAGTCCATATGACAAATATTATTAATACAATGACAGTTCATACACTAAGGATAGAAATATATGCAATTGATTAGAAATAATACGGCACTGTCGAAGTTAAGTGGAGCTACAGACAGACGTTTTCGTACCAAGAAGTCCATAGCTTAGAGCCACGCTTCTCAAACTAGGGGTCGCGACCCATCAGGGGGTCGAGTAAATATTATTGGGTGTCGCAGAAACATTTGAAAATATTATTTTTTTCATAAATATACAGTGTTAGTACCTATTGCTTTTATGACATTGAGTGAAGGGTCGCGAAAAAATTTGTCTGATCCAAAGGGGTCGCAAGTGAAAAAAGTTTGAGAAGCCCTGGCTTAGAGGATAAATGGCAGGACTCATGGATAGCTTGGATGATCGGGTTGGTTGATTTTTTAATTCTTTGCATCAGACTGTGTTGAGCACGTCTTGTTACCTCCGGGAAGATCGGGACATTGCGGGTAGCAAACATTTGCGAAGCTGAGCATCTCGGGGGTAATCTATGTAAGAGTCTAAAAGACCTGTTGTACAGCAAATTTAGGGTTCTGCCAGAACCTTTTTATAATTCACCCAGAGTTGCTGACCGTATATATTACAAGGAGTTACAAGGAAAAGAAGTACCTCAAAAGGCCTTGCGGCCCATACCGAGGAGGTACCAATGGCAACGGGTGCCAGGGAAAATTTTGTGAAAGTTTATTTTTCTTTCAACTATCCTAGCAGTAGTAGAAAACTGGATAGAAAAGTAGAAGGCTCTCTCCCCACCCTCCGCTCCCTCCCTGCCAGAGGCAGGTACGGAAAAAGGTTGAAGAAAATACCTTGACCCTGGAAAAGTAGCCAAGGAAATTTTACAGGAAAGTGGAGAATATATAAATAGCTCTATATTTAGCTTGCTCACAGAGATACCGAGCAAGCGAACTCCTGCAGAGTTTTCTGAGGTTTTAATCTTAAACTATGAGTGTGTTCAGTACTTTGTCTAGCCTATTTTTAAACAGATTTACACTGACTGGAAACAACCTCTGAGGGAAGTTGGTTCCAGATATTAACTATTTTATAGGAAAAGAAATTTCCGCAGACTGAGGTCCTAAATGTCTTTACACACTCAAATAGTGTGCAAGATTTCGTCTACCCTTTTCTTGAACTGATCCACAGAGGAACTGTTCACAACTTCCGAAGGTAACCTGTTCCATGTGTCACAGATCTTATACGTAAAGTAATTCCCACACACACTAGTCCTAAACCGTTTCAAATCCAACTTCCAACCATTGTTGCGAGTTGGGTTATCATTTAAACTAAACATACTTCTAAAATCGACATCGTTGAACCCGCGTAAGAGCTTGAAAACCTCGATCAGTTGACCGCGCAGCCTCCGAGTTTCAAGCGAAAACAAGTTCAGGGCGCGTAACCGTCGATTGTAGCCATATGCCTAACGGAAGGGATTAACTTTGTGGCCCTCGCCTGCACTCGCTCCAGCCTCTCAATATCTTTCCTGAGGGTGGGCGACCAGAACTGCACAGCATACTCCAGGTGCGGCCGAACAAGGGAATTGTACAGTGAGAGCATGATCTCCTTGTTCCGAAACTGAAATTGCCTCCTGATATAACCCAATAGTTTCTGGGCTTTCTTTTCCACCTCTACACACTGTTTCGTAAACTTAAGGTCGCTGCTAATTAGCACACCCAAGTCCTTTTCTAAATCAGTCACCTCGATATTACTACCCAACATCGAGTAGTCCGACTTGGGATTGGCGTAGCCAATGTGCATCACTTTGCATTTACCCAAGTTAAACGACATTTGCCATTTTTCGGACCACTCTCCTATCCTACCTAGGTCCGCACGCAGTTCCTCGATCGCTTCGGGCGTCCCAACATTGGCCCCAAGCTTGGTGTCATCAGCGAATTTGGCGATCCGACTGACGATGCCACCGTCATCACTCAAGGAGCTGGTAATAGTTTGACCCAAATACTTAAACTCTTGTACTTCCTCAATTACTTCACCATTCATTTTAAACCTTATATCAGCTGGCTGATTACAGCTTTTAGGATGAAATTGCATAACCTTAGTTTTTGTAACATTAAAAAGAATATCATGTTTCTGCGAATACACTTCGCAGACATTTAGTAGCCAATCCAGACCTTTAACAGAGGGACTTATTAACACCATATCATCGGCATAAACTAAGTTATATATCTTTGTGTTATCTATACAACATCCTACTTTTGCCTCATTAAGTGAAGCAATTAATCCGTCAATATACAAATTAAACAGCATAGGGGAGAGCAAGGAGCCTTGTCTCATCCCGCAAGAGGATATATATATATATATATATATATATATATATATATATATATATATATATATATATATTAGTTAGACCTTATGCTAATTGCCATGCCTCTGTTTATAGTACCGATATGTCAATATATTTTTCATAGAAATGGTGTTGGAAAAATGTTATACAGGAAACTCAAGCACGGAGAATGAGCAGATACAGAGAGACAGCGCTCATTCTCACAGCAGCGATGACGAAATAAAACAGTCAAACCAAAGTTTCGAGACTAATGGCAAAATATCAAAGCTATCGGTCCAAGCAGAAGAACGTTGAAACTGGGAAGATTTTGAACCCCAGGGAACAGTTGCGGCGGTACCTCTTAGAGATCGATGAATCTCATATTTTAGACAACTGCTCTCCAATAAAATTTTGGCACCAGAAAAGGGATAAATTCCCATCACTGGCCAATATTGCCATGACTGTTCTAACAGTGCCTGCCTCTAGTGCTCCAATTGAGCGTGTATTTAGCCATGGAGGCATAATAATGAGGCCCCACAGAAGCCGAACTTCAGCAGATCTTCTGAGCATGCTGATGTTCCTTGAGTGTAATGAGCACCTATCATGCTTTAAATAAATGCACAAGTCTGTAACAGATATAAAAGTAAATAAATAAAAAGTACGTATATATATATATATATATATATATATATATATATATATATTAATTTGTTAATTTATAGGCTACACTTTTTGCATTCAACACACTACATCTGAGAAAGTAGTTATTAGTTTATTAATATACTTAACATAGTCTAATTTCCATAGTAGTGTAAAACAAATTGAAAGGGCATGAGCTTGGTCTCGATCTCGATCTCGGTCTCGAATTTTAAGGGTCTCGATCTCGGAAGGTAGATCTCGATCTCGAACCTTTGATCTCGGTCTCGATCTTGGTCTCACAGGATCAGGTCTTGGTCTCGGTCTCAGTCTCGGACTTGGTGGTCTCGACTACATCACTGGAACTGGCCCTTTAGAATTTGGCCGTTCACGGCTCAGCTGGGATTTTGAACCCAACAAATAAATAAATTAACATGGTCCTTCAGAACCGGATTCTACCCCAAGACTGAGTCAGTGACTATTTTTCGGCAAAGTTCTGATTGTGCAAATTGTAGCCCAAGTTAGGCCTAGACGGGTTGAGTATTATTGAATTAAGGTCCCAGGGTAAAAGTTTGGTCGCCCAATTGCGAAACTTGGCCAGTCGTCTGTCGTTGTTTTGGCCTACATTTTACCGGTTTGGTTAATTTTGGGTTATTATTGAATTAAGGTCCCAGGGTAGAAAGTTTGGTTGCCCAATTGCGAAACTTGGCCAGTCGTCTGTCGTTGTTTTGGCCTACATTTTACCGGTTTGGTTAATTTTGGGTTATTATTGAATTAAGGTCCCAGGGTAGAAAGTTTGGTTGCCCAATTGCGAAACTTGGCCTCTTGTCTGTCGTTGTTTTTGGCCTACATTTACCAGTTTGGTTAATTTGGTTTATTATTCGTAGGCGAAGGTTGCAGACCAGTGCGCCAGTTACTTGGGTGGAAAAATTGGTATTCCATACTGGTGTTGGTTAGTACCCCACCTAGCAATTCAGTTTATTTGAAAGTAAAATTTGCGTTTGATCAGTTTGGTTAAGTATTTCTGCCAATTCAGCTTATTTGGCATTGAGCCCAATTGTTGTTTGCATTGAAGATGAGTGCATCTGAATTGAACAAATTTATAAAAAGGAGAAGCGCCTACAAAGGTCTAATTACAAAGGTCATTGCCACTATAGATTCTGCCATAGAGCAAGAGGATTTACGCTTAGTGACTGCGCAGCTTTCCATATTAGAAACTAAAAAGGTTGCTCTAAGTGAGGTAAATGTTAAAATTGAGGCTCTTATAGAAGAGGATGAAATAGAAAATAACATAATTTACTTTGAAGAGATTGTTGATGATATAATTAACGTAGGCCTCCGAGCAAAAGAGTTTATAGCTCAGTACAGTTAGAGACCAGGTCTGATAATGAAACACAACACTCAACAAATGATGTTTGTGAAGTTAAGGTTAACAGATCTGTAGTTCAATTACCGAGGCTTGTACTCAAAACATTTTCTGGGAGTATTCAGGAATGGCAAGGATGGGCAGACAGTTTTCAATCAGCAGTTCATTCTAGTCAAGTGTTAAGTGCCGTGGAGAAGTTTAATTATTTGCGGTCCCTCTTGGAAGGGGAGGCAGCAAAGACTATAGCAGGATTAGCATTAACAGAGGCTAATTATAATGTGGCTTGGGATATATTAAAGAAACGGTTTGGTAAGCCAGAGATCTTAATTAAAAGCCACCTCCGTGCACTTTTAGCTATACCTACTGTTAATAATCCTAATAGTGTCAAGGAGTTACGGCAGTTATATGATGAATTTGAAATTAGAACTAGGTCCCTGGACAACTTGGGTGTAGGAATGGAAAAGTATGGTATAATGTTGGTTCCTACACTGGAGTCTAAATTGCCTAGCTCAATTTTGCTTGAATTAAGTAGGGGACACTCTGCAGAACATGTGTACATCCCCCTTCAGCAGATGTTAAGTCTTTTAGGCACAGAATTAGCAAGACGAGAGGGAGTTGAGTTTGCACAGTGGGATGGTAAACAAGGGGACAAAGGCAGGCACAGCACCAAAGTTTCCACAAAAAGGAATAGCCCAGGTACAGTGTCAGCTCTACATGCCTCCTCTGAGAATAAATTAAAGGGAATCAAGGAATGCATATTTTGCGAAGGCAACCACAAGTCATATAAATGTGAGGTGGCTGAGGCCTTACCCTTTGAGGAGAGAAAGGACAGGGTAACTAAGTCCACAGCATGTTTTAAATGTTTTTTGAAAGGTCATAGAGCAAGGTTTTGTAAGTTTAAAATTTTGTGCAAAAAATGTCATGGTAGGCATCAGCCATTATTGTGTGAAAACACTCTTAGTAGGCCTACCCCAGAAGTAGAGACATCAGTGACACATGCCACTGCTATGCAAGGGAGTAAAAGTAAAGGGGGATTATTGCAAACAACTGCAGCCTTATTAATTGGGAATGAGGGAGAAACTACTGTAAGAGTGTTGTTTGATAGTGGTAGCCAGTGTAGTTTTATTAAGACCAGAATTTCCAGAAAATTGAAGTTTAAAGAACTTAAGAGGGAAAATTTAAGAATTTCTGGGTTTGGGGGTTCCGTTCAAAACCGAACCAAATTTAAGAAGGTAGAAGTTCTGGTTAAAGGGTTGTTACCGCAAAGTCCCACTATCAAGGTCCAAGCTGTAGAGATTGAGGAACTTTGTGCTCCAGTCACTACTTGTTTAGATATGGCATGTGTCCAAGAATTGCAAGTTAAAGGAATTAATTTGGGCAATAATAAGTTTGAGGGAACAGAAGATATTAGTCTTTTGATTGGAGCTGACTATTATTGGGACTTCATCACTGGTAATATTGTCCGTACATCTCAAGGCCCGGTAGCTATTGAAAGTAAGCTAGGCTGGATGCTACATGGTAGTTATTGCAATGAAATGGAAGTTAAGGCTCTTTTTTGTTAAGATTGAGGAGAACAGCCATGGTCTGGAAAGGCATTTGAAAGCGTTTTGGGAACTTGAATCTATTGGCATAAAGGACAACCAGGCAAGTACAGTGAACAATGATGTTTTAGAGCAATTTGAAAAAGGGATTGGGTTTAGAGATGGTTGCTATGAAGTTGGCCTACCATGGAAGGATTCTTGCAAACCCGGTTCAAACCTTCAGCTAGCTAATCGGAGGTTGGAGACTTCATTGTACAGGCTAAGAAAAAATGAGGAGTTGTTAATTGAATACGATGAGGCCATCCTAAGTTATGTAAGGGAGGGCTATGCTGAAAGGGTGCAAGGTGAGCTGGTGAGCCAGGAGGCACATTATCTGCCACACCATGCAGTGGTACGGCGAGACAAAACTACCACCAAATTGAGGGTAGTTTTTGATGGCTCAGCCAAACACAAAGGTGGTGTGTCCTTGAATGACTGTTTGGATGCTGGGCCAAATTTAAATGCAGATTTATTTTCCTTGTTACTGAGATTCAGGTTTGGTAGAGTAGCATTGACTGCAGATGTGAAGCAAGCCTTTTTGCGGATAAAGTTAAAACCAGAGGACAGAGATGCAGTAAGGTATCTGTGGGTGGATACGAAAGACTTGTTGGAAAATGAACCTAAGGTTCAAGCATATAGAATGAAGTCAGTGTTGTTTGGCCTCAGCTCTAGTCCATTTCTGTTGGCAGCTACTATGCAGTACCATTTTAAGAAATATTCTGAAGTCTATCCTAACACTATTGAACACATAATGAAAAATTTTTATGTTGATGATTTGCTGTGTTCCGTGGATAATATAGAAATGGCTAAACAGATATTCATGGAGGCTAGAGCTATAATGAGGGAGGCTGGCATGGAGCTTAGAAAATGGCAGACCAACATTCGCAATACAAGAGTTTATGAGTCATTCCTGTGTAGTACCTGATGCAGCAGAAAGTATTGAGGATTCTGGTATTAAGGAGTTGTGGGCAATAGATGCAAAGGTGCTAGGCATTGTTTGGCAGCAAGATGATGATTTGTTTACTTCAATGGGAAATCTTTAGTAGAGCTGGCTGAGAATGAGACAAGGTGGACAAAACGTACAGCTCTTAGTTTGGCTTCAAAGGTCTTCGATCCTCTTGGATTCCTGGCTCCATTTGTGATAAAGTAAAAAATTTGGTTTCAGAGCCTCTGGGAAATTGGACTTGGTTGGGACCAAGAGTTACCTGATCATATGGTGGTAAAGTGGAAATATTGGTTCAAAGAATTGGCACATCTTGGACACATTGAAATCCCAAGATGGTACTTTGGAGAGTTGAACAATAGTCCAGACAATTTGGAGCTGCACATCTTTTGTGATGCAAGTGAGGAAGCCTATGCAACTTGTATTTATATAAGAGGCGCATTGCAAGAGGAAGTAAGTTGCAGGTTGGTTGCTGCAAAGAGTAGAGTAACACCTTTGAAAAGGTTTTCTGTTCCAAGGTTGGAATTGATGGGTGCCGTTATTGCTATATTGCTAGTCGGCTTGCAATTACAGTGCGAAAGTCTTTGGCCCTCTATGAAATTCCAAGCTATTATTGGACAGACTCCACTATAGTTTGGCACTGGTTAAGAAGTCAGGCAAGGAAATGGAAACCATTTGTTGCCAATAGGGTGGAGGAAATTCAAGCGCACACAGATCCCAAGCAATGGAAGCATTGTCCAGGCATCCAAAACCCCGCTGATTTACCACACGGGAATTTCAGTGAAAGATCTTGCACAGTCAAGTTTGTGGTGGAATGGGCCAGAGTGGCTAAAACTTGGAAGTGAAAACTGGCCTTCTAATCAGCCTATTGTAGGAGAATGCCAGGCTGAAGAAGCATGGGTGAGTGAGGTGAGAAAATGCGCTGTGAACAGTTGTCAAGTTATGCAGCAGGACCCCATATTGAGGCTTGAGGACATTAGCAGTCTGAAAAGATTGTTAAGAGTGACAGCATGGGTATATAGATTTACCAACAACATTAAGGGAGAAACAAGAAGGGAAGGAATTCTGAACAGTAATGAGATTCAGCAAGCCAGGAAATACTGGGTGGTATATATGCAGAAGGAAAAATTTGGTGAAGAGAGAGAATTGCTCACCAGCCATCCATTACAGGTTCTACCAACACATTCTGCGCTCAAGGGTTTGGATGTGTTTTTGGATCAGGATTTATTGAGAGTAGGAGGTAGACTACAGTTTTCTGGGCTTCCAGAGGAGAAAAGACATCCAATTTTGCTACCTTCTGGGGGCACTTTGTGGGCCTTTTGATCCTGGATACTCATCATAATCTGTTACATGCGGGAGTTAGAGAAGTGATAATAGAGATTAGACAACAATTTTGGATTCCCAAAATTAGACAAGTAGTGAAAAAGGTCTTGCATAAATGTGTGGTTTGCAAGCGTTGGAGTGCAAAGCCTTATTATGAAAAGGTGGCTCCACTTCCAAGAGAACGGTGTGTCTATACTGCCCCATTTGATGTAGTGGGAGTAGACTTTGCAGGGCCAGTCTATGTGTATGAGCGAGGGGAGTCTAACAAAGGTTATATATGTCTTTTCACCTGTGCTACCACCAGAGCAATCCATTTGGAGTTGGTAAGCAACTTAAGTAGTGATGTATTTCTTTTGGCCTTTAAAAGGTTTGTGAACAGAAGGGGTTTCCCAAATAAAATCATATCGGATAATGCAAAAACCTTCAAAAAGGCTGCAAAGGAACTCCAAGAAATTTGGTCCTTGCTAAAAGAGGAAGGATTCCAATCCTACTTTTCACACCAAGGGGTACAGTGGGAGTTTATTGTTGAGAGAGCACCATGGTGGGGAGGATTTTGGGAAAGGCTAGTGAGAAGTGTAAAGTGTCCATTAAAGAAACTTTTAGCTAGTGCTCATTTGAGCAAAGAAGAATTCTGCACTGTTTTATGTGAAGTAGAAGCAATGGTGAACAGTAGGCCTATCACTTTTGTTTACAACAGTATGCAGGATGCAGAGCCATTGACACCAAATCATTTTCGTTGTGGTAAACGAATAACATCAAGCCCCAGTGTGCCAATAGACTTGCATCCTATCCAGAGCACTCAAGGAGAGTTAACCAGACGGTTCAGGTACCTTGAAGAGCTACAAGATCAGTTATGGATGGCAGATGGAATACTTGCCAGAACTCAATTATTACCCATCAGGCAAGGTAAAGGGCTCCAATGCAAATTGTATCAAGGTGGGAGACGTGGTAATGATTGGGGATGAAAGACCAAGGCAATGCTGGAAGCTTGGCATAATTGAAGAGTTGTTTGTTGGCAAAGACAATTTAGTTAGGTCTGCACTGGTAAAGACTTCAGGAGGAAAGTTAGAGAGACCTATACAAAAACTCTATGCTTTAGAAATCAGCAAAAACACAGATAGTCAAGATGAAACATTTGAGTTACAGCCTCATGGAGAAGGCTTGGCTAACCTTGCGGAAGGTAACGACAACAATGCCCCTTCGGTGGGGAGTGTTAGAAAATCTAGAAGAGGAAGAACCATTGTTGTCCCAAGGCGATATGATGACTAAGCTGATTGATGCAGCATTGCTTGTATATATTAAGTTAAGGTGTATATATATCCATCTCATAATTGTAAGGTTAGTGAAAAATTCACTTAATAAGAGCTAGCATTTTTGGGCTCTTGTGGCATCATTTTGGGGCGCTGCGCGTCTTTTCTACTCGTTTGTGGGATGTCGTACGTACAGGGTGTGGTCTGATAGAGATTAGAGAGCTCTCTTGCAATTCAGTTTGGTTGTTTAGATACAAGATTGTTGCATCGTGCAATAGTCCAGGTTGCGTTGTTGTTGCAAGGTTGAGAAAGAAGACCATAAATAGTACCCCTTTTGTTTATATTAAATTCATGTAACTAAGGTCTAAGGTAGGCCCGCATCGAGTCAGCAACCCTGAGGTTACCCTGAGGTAGGACCTAATAGGATCTCAAATCCGTAAGTTTTAATTTAGCTTAACTTGGGCTTCAGATAGAACTGGCCCTTTAGAATTTGGCCGTTCACGGCTCAGCTGGGATTTTGAACCCAACAAATAAATAAAATAACAACTATCTAGTGTAGATTGGATAGGCAAACCCCAACTCATTAGACTCTGCCTACATCATAACATAAGTAGGTTCACCTTTCTTTTATGCAGGAAGGATGGACCAAGGGCGAGCGCCCTCAAAAATGCCCCCTATATAAGAAAAGAGCGCCGAAATCAAGGTATTCGAGGTTCACGATGCCATTTTCTTTTTTATTTTGGGAAGATTGTTTAGTGTGCAGAATGTGTAGTGACGAATAAAGGGAGAAGCGTGTGTTTAAGAACACGCTGGACTGCTCACATGGTAGATGAGACACGGAAAAAGATCAGCTAAAGAGGACAGTGACAGGAGAAACGGGAGTTCCAGCTCTCCCTATCTCCTGCTTAACGTCCCCCCTCCCTGGAGTACTTCCCTGTAATCTCTTCTGTACATTCTAACTAGGCCTAGTTTAATGAAAACACTTTGTTTCTTATATATATATATATATGTATATACAGGGCGTCCCAAAAAAATGTATACACACTTTAACAGCTGATAGCTCAATTGATGTTTCTTTCTTTCCAAGTTAAACCCATTAGAATTAATAATGGCAGTCAGACTAAGCTTTGAACAAAGGAAATTCATTCTAAAATGCTACTGGAAGTGTGAAAACGCAGTTGAAGTGCAAAGACAGTTTAGGAGGGAGTTTCAAACAGATCCACCAACGCGACTTACCATCACTCGAATTAGAGATAAGTTTGAAGCCGATGGAACTGTTCAGAATGTCCACAAGAAGCGTTCCGGAAGACCACGGACATCGACAAGCCCCACAAAGCAAGAAAGAGTACTGGAAACGTATCACCAAAGTCCAAGAAAATCTGTGCGGCAAGCGAGTCGTGAGGTAGGAATTTCAGAATCGTCTGTCCAACGCATTTTGAAGCGCTGTCAATGGAAAAGTTACATTCCAAGATTAGTCCATGCTATTAATGAAGATGATCCGGACCGAAGAGTGGAGTATTGCGAGTGTACTTGGCACGATGTGGATGTGGATTGGACGAAGGGGTTTCGTAGAATAGCCTCCGCGTTCACCAGACCTCAAACCACTAGACTTTTTTTATGGGGATACTTAAAAGACAAAGTCTACGCTATAAAACCTGCAACAGTCGCTGAATTGAGAGCAGCCATTGAACGAACGAGAATGCACACAAATACCAAACGAAATGTTTCGTGATGTTTGCGATTCCATTGCTTCGCGTTATCAGCAGTGCCTGGACCAGAACGGACGTCAGTTTGAAAACAGGCGTTGACAAAACAATTAAATAATGTCTGTAGATTCTATTACATTTGAAAATTAAATGTATTTTAATAAACACTGCCTTTATAAGTATTTAAAGTGTGTATACATTTTTTTGGGACGCCCTGTAT
>JAJOZX010003554.1:0-220000 GCA_023014485.1 Bathynomus jamesi | reverse complement strand
GGAACAACCTTCCTCATTCCATCTTTCCTGTTGTCTGTGACCTCCCATCTTTCAAACGCAGAGTGCTTAGGTATCTCGAAAGAGGCGTTTTTGCGGGCATTCACCCTTGGCCCCTTCTTCCTACGTATAAAAAAGACGTGCTCATGGTAATTCCATTGTTCTCCTGAATGGCCGCACATTTCTCTGGAGTTGTCTTAAAGCGATTTGCAAAGGAGATTACGTTGTGGCCACGTCGCTACACCGGTTCCGTTAGAAGAACAGGGTTAGGCAGTGTTTGGTCTACTCAATTGTTAGTTGGACAACCGTCCTCTGCGTTCCGATAATGCGGTGGCCCCTAGCTCGGACCCACGTAAAGCTGTAGGTCTCCTCCTTCATATAACCTATGTCATTGCAAACAAATTGAAACCACCCCAAGCCATAGGCGGATCCAGAGATGGGGCCAGGGGGCTTAATTAAAGCAATATGGACATAAGCACTCAAACGTTTTACCTAATTTCGTTTAACCAGGATGTATGGGGCCTCCAAATTAATCCCCCTGGCCGTCCCTATGAATCCACTTATGCCCCAAGCATTATTATTGCAAAGGAGTGTCTCTGAATAATGCAAGTGTCTTGCGGTAATCATTCTCGTTCAACTTTGTCTGCTTCGAGAACCCATTTTCTTTCACTATAGGTTTCTTCGAACGGTTCCTTTGAACATTTTGAATCTCATTGCAATTTCTTTTGGTAGCACCCTAATTTTGAGGAGTATTTGGACTCTTAATTCATATGTTCACTCTCCGTTTACTTCCTGGTTCAGAGGACCATAAATCAATTAATGTTTTATAATCGTCGTATAGTCTTGTAGGAGTAATAATGGTCTAGGACTTTAGGTAATAAGAATTCAGACAGCTTCACAGCTGCTGAAACTACAACAGGTTGTACAAATTTTAGGCCGGATCGAAAATGGGAATTTTTTTTATTTCTTAAAAAGTACACTATGTGAGAAGTTTCATTTTATCATCTTAACAAAATATTGAAAAAATCAAGCATGTGCTACCCTACTACCCCTATCACATGCCTCTCCTCCCTTTTTTACCTTCATATTTGCATATGTTACACGATAAGTTGTTTGTTTAATGCTTGATATTTTTATGTTTCAGATAAATAGAAATATTTGCATTTGCTTTAATTATAATTTGAATTATCATAAATTATAAATTACATATAATTTTATTTACTTCTGAATATAAACTGACTACAAGAAGCAAGTTCTCAAATGCAGCCTTTGGATATCCTACGGAATTCCCAGCAGCCATGACTCCTTCAAAAGCAGATGATGTGAGAGAGTACCTTTTTGTGCGCCGTCGTGAAGAAGCTAAATCAAAAGGATCAGCAACTGCTAATGATTGTTACAGGGTTGTTGTAAAAGATATTGAAGACATTTGGATGAAATATTCTTTTCCTACGATTAACACCAAAGGTATCTATCTGAAAGTCAGTCGACTAATAGAAGCAGCCTCAAAATTGAACAAGGTGCCGTTACATCGAAGAAATGAAAGTTTTGCCTTAAAAGTAGCTCAGTATGATGAAATGTTTGTGAATGCTATGATAAGGGAATTGATAGGAAATCTTGCAGGTGTGAGGATAAAATACCAATGGCAGAATGCGAGTCTTCTGTGCGTCAAAAACAAAGAAAAAATCAGTTAGGACCAATTGATCGCATAGCTAGTTCAACAAAGAGCTTTAGCAAGAGCCCAAGAAGCACAAAACCGTCAACTAAAAGCACAAGAAATGACTGAAGCCACCAATGTTTTACCATCGGAATTTATAGAAAATACCGAAGACGACATGGATGTAGATTCAGTCAGGATGTAGATTGAGGCCGTTTTAGAATTGACTGAGAACATTCAGAACAGGCACTCCTATAAAAACCTAGCATTAACAGCAGATCGTTATCGTGTAAGTTGTAGAGCTGCAGCTGCAATAGTCAATGCAGCTTTAAAAGATATGGGGATCCTTAACCACACCAACATGCTTGACAGAAAGAAATTAGAGAAAGAAATCGCATGGGTGAAACAAATACTTTTAGGTCTAAATCCGAAGATCTGAAGATGGAGTGCCTTGGATTTGATGGAAGGAAAGATGATAAATTAACTAAAAGTGGAAAGATAAAAGAAGAACACTGTTATTGTGAAAGAACCTGGAAGCATCTATGTAGACCATGTCACACCAGATAATGGAACTGCTCGCTGCATAGCAGAAGAGTTGATAACTATTATTACAGACTCCAACAGTACAGATACTATCAAAGCTTTACTGTGTGATGGTACTCCTGTAAATACAGGAAAAATTGGTGGAGCCATAAAATTGGTTGAAATTCATCTTAACAGACCAGTGCAGTGGTTGGTGTGCCTCTTGCATTTGAATGAGCTGCCTTTTATGCACGTCTGCAAAGCCATTGATGGTAAAAGTGGAAAGATAAAAGAAGAACACTGTTATTGTGAAAGAACCTGGAAGCATCTATGTAGACCATGTCACACCAGATAATGGAACTGCTCGCTGCATAGCAGAAGAGTTGATAACTATTATTACAGACTCCAACAGTACAGATACTATCAAAGCTTTACTGTGTGATGGTACTCCTGTAAATACAGGAAAAATTGGTGGAGCCATAAAATTGGTTGAAATTCATCTTAACAGACCAGTGCAGTGGTTGGTGTGCCTCTTGCATTTGAATGAGCTGCCTTTTATGCACGTCTGCAAAGCCATTGATGGTAAAACAACAGGCATGTCAGGAAAGAATAGGATATGACAACCGTCAAAAGTTTATCTTAAACTCATTAGAATCACGGCGAAAACTGCCCAAGTTTGAATGGAAGGCCCAGTGGAATGAGTAAGAAACATATGAAATAAAATTTCCTAATGATATTGAAAATTTCTTCCCTTTTGATGTGATAAGGAACAATAAAAAAGTGAATTGAATTTTAGCACATTTATTATGCCTCTAATTTTTTCTTCTGAATATATTATTGTACTTAATTAATTTTCCTAATACTGTACATTATTAAATAAAATATTATACGTTAATAAAGATTTATGTCATCAAAAAACTTGAATGCAGAGTAAGTCTCGTATAAATGGAATATTCTTCAATATATGTCAAAAAGTGAAAAATTGTGCCAGGGGTAGGCGGCTTTAAACAGTGAAAATAATTTATGAGGGGGTTCCTGTGTTCCATTCAAACCCCCTCACAATATGTACCTTTTCAATATAAAATTTCGACCCGGCCTATAATATACAAGTCACTTTCCCGGGTTACTAGATAACGGGCCTGCGACCATGTACAGGAACTAAAAACATGCCAAATTGGACACCTTTCACCATGATCCTACTAAAATTATGGCTTTAATTAAAAAAAATCATCCTCTACGAAACCAGACAAGAATCCAACGTTATTTATAGTTACCTTTACTTAAGCAGAGTTTTTGTTTTGTTTATAATTTTACAAATATAAATTTGGATAAATAAAGAGTCTGTCCATTTAGATTTTAATGTCATTTACATTAATTTAAACTCGAACCGCAAGGGAAAATATTTAAGGAGTAACATTATTGTAATCATTATTATTATCATCATCATCATCATGACGGAAAACAGTTTTCCATTTTTAACAAGAAAAAATCGGGAAGTGAAAGAATAAAATTAAGTGTAGTAAAGAAGCTGGTGTCGAAGATGTGAAGGGTTGGGTAATAAGAGGAATTTCGACTTAAAATTTTTACCTATCCTTTTTTGAATGAATTATGAAATACAAAGCCCTTGATACGAACGCTGTAATGAGGACGTAAAAGGGAACCCGCCCCCTCGTACCTCTTGGGGTGTACAATTTAAGATTGATGTATTTAGGCTTTTCTTTCATTTAAGTATGAAGGAAGGTATTTCTTTTTCAAGCAAAAGACCTCCATTTTTACTCTCTCGTTTTCAGCTTGGCATTTTTGTATCTATCTACGAATTTACCCACAGGTACAGGTATTGTACTTGAGAGAGAGAGAGACTGACTTACACACAGACACTGCTTACTCAATATAAATGCAATATAAAAATATAAATTGACTGACAACCTCTTTAAAACCTAAAGTTTTTGATCAGTAAGAGCTGCTGCAGAACAAGCAGGAAAAAATAACCAATAAAAAAAATTGAATTGAGAATTCTCTTCGAAGATGTCAAAACAGGACTAATATAAGTATATCTGTGTGTATATATATAGTAATAGACACTTTGTACACAAGTTTCATTTATGTAAGTAATTGGTTGGGTACACAAACTTTTTTCTTTAAATTAAGATTGGTTATATTCTTACAAAAATAAAATTATTTAAAAATATAAACTACCTAGAGAAAAAGGAATAGATTTTATTTAATTATGGGGAATGCATGTCAATAAAATTATATAAAATATACAATACCTTAAAATAAGATAAAGCTAAAATGGCTGTATATTGATCAAGATATAAAAGCTTGCGTGTTAGGTTTACTCATTTATAAGAAGCAAAGTAGAGGGTGTCCCAAAAGGTATGGCCTAAAAATAAACTTTTACAATTTTTTTTATTATAAATGATAGAGTTAAAGAACAATGATAAAAACAGGCATGAATGCTTTAAGTTTTATTTAATATAGTTAGTAAACCTCCACATGATATCCACCGTTCACAACAACTAGTCTAATTCTATGTTCAAATTCTAAAAAAGTCGGGGTCGGTGTCGCTCTGCGCCGTTCTACATACTTTTTTTTTGCTTACGTCGGGTGATTTTTACCCATGTATGCTTATTGTGTGTGTGTAGTGGTTCGGGTGATTTTCACCGGGAAATGCCTACAGTGTGATATTTTTTTATATACAGTGACGCAAGTGCTAAGCTAATATGAAGCTAAAGTGTTGAGATTTGTGACTGAATAATTTACCAAAGAAGTTTTCTAATACTGGAGTTTTGTGATCTGATTACTCTGTGATATTTGCTGTGATTTGGTGCTTGAAAGAATCGTGGTGTAATGACTATTATTATTTTATTGTTTTGCTTTACAGATAAATAATAAATAATAAAGATAATAGATAATAATAATGATGATGAGTGGAGGAACGAAGTGATATTGACGTACCTTCTAGTGATGTGGAAGATGTGGATAACGTTGAAACAGAAATTATGTATGATAGTGATGAGGGTACAGAATATGAACCACAGGCCACCGATGTAGAAGACAGTTACAGTGACTCAGATACAGGTATTTATGCCCGTTTGGCTGCTACAGGGTGTGTGGTGCGTAGTAGGCCTAAACGCAGGAGGTTAGACTCCCGCGGTTCACCATCACCATCTGCTGCACCCTCCACACCATCTGCTCCGGAGGGTGGATATGTGGTTGTCTTTGACAAGGCAGCACTATATGGGAAAAAGGACTTCAAGTGGAGTACCCAGCCATCCACCAGAGCCTCTACACGTGTTGCCAGCCGGAATGTCATGCATCGTTTGGAGACAGGCCCAAGTGCAGCTGCCAGGCTTGCTTCTAACCCACGAAGTTGCCTGAGTTGTTTTTTGATGATGACTGGATTGACACAATCGTCAGGTGGACCAATGTTCACATTGATTCCGTGGCCACAAGATTTTGACTCGAAATACATGCTCTCTGCTATACCTTATCTGGGGAAGAATAAAAAACTGCCAGTCAACATGACATTGGGCCATTATTTCACAAAGCAGCTGGCCACAAAATATTTCCATACTAAAAGAAACATCACAACAGATAAATGGTTCACATCAGTACCATTGGCCTCACACTTGTTGGCACCATACGTGCCAATAAGGGAGAAATTCCACCCGAGATGGTCAACAAAAAGGACCGCAAAGACCGTACCAGTGCCTTCTGTTACACTAAAGACATGACTCTAGTCTCGTTCTGCAAAAAACTCGTCCACCTCCTCTCAATAATGCATAATCAACCTGATATTGCTGACAATGGCAAGCCTGAAATAATCATGATGTATAATAGAACCAAATGTGTTCAATATACTCTTGCAGCAGGAAGACCAGGCGGTGGCCACTGTGCGTCTGGTATGGAATGATCAATGCAGGTACAGTAAATGCATGGGTCATTTACTCCAGATACATAGCGCAGCAACAAGCAAGGAAGACGACCCGACGTCATTTCATGAAGACCAAGTCCCGAAGAAAAAGCCATATTGGTAAAAATTTCTTATCAGAGTAGCTCTATCATCAAAGCACAAAGACGATTTCGACATGAATTTAACAAACCCGCACCTGATAGTCGTAGCATAAGAAGATGGATAAGAAATTTTGAGACTACAGGATCTGTTACTAAATGTCATCATATCGGAAGGCCAAGTAAAACACAGAATAGATTATACTGCGGTCGTCAAACATTTTCGAAAAATCCAAAGCAGTCAATTAGACGCGCATCTCTCGAACTAAACATCCCACGTTCCTCATTACACAGAATTCTTCGTAAAAACTTAAGCTTTAAATGTTACAAACTCCAAGTTGTACACCAACTTCTCAAAGATGATTATGCAACCAGAGTTGATTCATGCAATGAACTCGTTCAACTAATAGATGAAGGTATCATGGCCACCTCGGTCTTCCGATTTGACGCCATTAGATTTTTTTTCTTTGGGGATACATTAAATGTAAAGTTTATCACAATAAACCAAAAAATGTAGAAGAAATGAAGGATCGTATTCGCGAAGTAATTGCATCACCTACACCACATTTCATACGTTCAGCTTTTTTAGAATTTGAACGTAGAATTAGACTAGCTGTTGTGAACGGTGGATATCATGTGGAGGTTTACTAACTATATTAAATAAAACTTAAATAAAACATTCAGGCCTGTTTTTATCATTGTTCTTTAACTCTATCATTTATAATAAAAAAATTCTAAAAGTTTATTTTTAGGCCACACCTTTTGGGACACCCTGTAAATAAGTCACCTTCACAGGCTGAGGACAAGACTTTGTCAGGAAGTCGCAAAAGTAGGCAGGAAACTTTAATAAAGGATTGGAATGATAAAAGTTAACGAATATTATCACCTAACAATTCCAAGGAGGCAAATAGCGAATACCTTATTTAAATTACTATACTGCGAGTCTAAGCCTAAAAAAAATTAGTTTACCAAAAGAAATGCAAAATTAAAACTGGTAAAACATGATACCAGAGTGAATGTGTGACAGGTAACAAATATTTAGTTTTGATTCGATCACAAACGCTCAAGAATTAATACCCTAAAGCGAACCAACCAACTCCGAAGCGGAGTTCCTCTTCTCGAGAGACACGAGGTGGTTTCTGATGTCGTGGAATGCTATCTATTTCCTCGATGCTAACCAAAGAAAACTGAAATCGAACACTCGCTATTAAAAGATCAGTGGTGGTGGTGATCCAACGCATCAGCCAATCGCTGGTCGTATTTTAGCGAGTTCACGACCGAATTTAACAAACTTTCTGCCTCGACTGTGGTTCGGGAATTTTTATTTCCATCGTAGAGGAATTTATTCGGTTTTGAATAAAACATCTCATATCTTCATACCTGCGAATAAAAAGAAAGATATTAGATTTTTACATACATTATTTTAGAACCCATTTTCCATTCTCAATGGGAGTGGGTACAATGCTTAAGTTCAGGATTGTAAATAGCCAATTGTGTATACGCACAAAGGGACCCCCATCACCGGGAATAAGTTACGACTCCAACCTCGGGGATCCATTATCCCCTTTCATAACGAGGTTGGGAGTATAACTCTAGTGCAGTGGTCCCCAAACCTTTTCTGGGTCAAGGCACCCAAATGCCACCCGTTCTTTCGTGGCAAACGAGTTTTTATCTCGCATTCTTCAATATCCAGTTCTTTATTAGGCGAGATTTAACCGTATTATTATACTTAAAGACTATGTTGATGCCAATTGTTTTAAGCAAGGTCGGAAGATATTTAAAATTTACGTGGTAAGGTAAGTTAAGGATATTTTTGTGATCAAATTCATTTACAATTACACTATTATAATACCTATTCTTAGCTTTCCTAAGACAGTTATCTAGAAATAGAATAGGATAACAATTTTGTACCAATATTTATATTGCAAAACTCAGAATCCAAAAATTCAGGGCTGACGACACTCGATGCTCTGAGAAACATAGAGAAAATATATACAAGATTTTATCGAAGGGGTGATGGCCAGAATAAAAATGAACAAGAGTTATTATTAGTAGGCTTGCGGAAAACTTTAAATTTGAATTGATTAGTGCATCTCCGACATCTCGGAAATTTTAGATCCAGATGTGATAAACATCCATCATTTTCTTTTTCAACAGCGAATTTTATAGATGGAACTAAACTTTTCATACCAAGGAATTCGTCAACGTCAAATTGTCAGGCCAAAGGCATAAAACATCTATATACCAGTACCAGACAAGGTTAAAATTAACAATAGTGGGTAAAATTCTACGTTCAAAACATTCCATATATAAATTAGCTAAGACAGGTAAGAGGGGATTTCCCACTGCCAATCATCCAAACGCTATATCATAAAACTTATCTTCAAACTGAAATTTACAGTCTTTGACACGAAGCTTAATTCAATAAGTGTGTGTTGTGTTGAACAGGTAGCGAATACTCGGATATCTTTTAAAAAGTCGAGTAAGTCATCAACAGGGACTTTTGTGAATAACGAACGAACATCAAAACTTAACAGTTTGAAATTAGGATCATTAGGAAACTTCAGTTTGTTAATAAGATCCAGGCTATTCAGAAATAAATCCAACTAAAGGGGTTAATAAACTGACTAACCATTTAGATAGCTTTTCGATAACGGAGTTTAGCTAACAATAATAAGTCTCATGGGATTGTTAATTTTGCGTGTTTTGACTAAACCATATAAATAAGGTAACTTCTAAAAAAGGTCATTATAATTATTTTTTAAAATTTCTCTTAAACTTCTGTTAAACATTTTGTTAACATCCTCCGATGGATTTCTGTTTAGAGGTTTGTACATATCACGACCACTCAGTTGAGTATTCATTTTTTCAATGTAATTATTTTTGACCATGACAACGATCGATTAGATTTATCAGCTTCAATAAAATGTAATAAATCATTATTTTTAAGTGTTTTTAGGGCTTTTTCATTTCTCTGAGGATAATTTGACTCAAAACTTATATTTAAAGCACCATACACCCACCTTTTAGCTAAAGCCCCATCACTTTCGCACATATCACTGTTTTTTAAAATTGACAAAAGATTTGGCAGCAAATAAACTACTATATTTTTCTAGGGATCGAGAATCCTAAGTTGTAACCTAAGGCACATTTTATATTGAAGTCTAGCTCAGTGGTCGGCAACCTCTGACCCGCAGGTCAATTGTAGTATATAGTATATATAAAATAATAAATATTACATGAAGAGCGTTTCTTATTTTAAAATGTCACGAAAATAGTGTACAGTATTTTTTATTTAAATTTTGAACACTGAATAAATCAAACTGACCCAGTTTCAAAAAAAGGTTGCCTATCACTGGTCTAATTCATGGGAAGACAGGTTACCAATACTACTAAAATCACTTTTTTTAGTCCAGTAACTATTGCGAATTAAATCCTCTAATCTATTGTTTAATTTCTCGTTCCGAATTCTACATCTTCGTAAGTTGTTAGAAATATCGTCCAAAATTGTACTTCTCCAACCACAGCCATACGAACTGATCGCAATGAGTGGGATCTCACACACACACACACACACACACACACACACACACACACCACACACACACACACACACACACACACACATATATCAGGGTGTTTCACAACTGGTCTGCCATACTTTGGGGTGATTAGGGAGCGTGATATAGAGTAAAGTTAATACAACATAGGTGCTGTTTCCAACAGTTGCGGAGCTATGGACATTTTAAGATGTGCAAACAAATCCCTACTTGTGTGTAATTCGATAGATGGCAACACTGGTGGTAGTTTCGGTTAACGAAGTTACCACTACTAATCCTCAGTTTTTTTTCTCTCAGTTGGTTCTGATCTGTGGTACGACACACTGTTGCGCTAAGGTGAACAATCAAAATGAATCAACAGTCCACACCAGCTGAATACGCTGATATCCATTTCATTTATGGATTCTGTGATGGTAACAGCAGAGCGGCAGTTGAGGAATATCGAACATGTTTTCCGAACTGCCGAATACCGAACAGGCAAGTGTTTAGTGATATACACCAGAGATTAAGGAAAACAGGGACAATTGTTCCACGTAACCAAGAACATGTAGCACGACGGCCCGTTGCTGTGGAGCAGCACATACTGGACCTAGTACAACGTAGCCCAACTACCAGTGTTCGAAGGATTTCTAGACGAATTGGTGAACCCACATCGCGTGTATGACGAACCATACATGATGAGGGTTTGTATCGCTATCATTTGCAACGTGTGCAAGCTCTTCAACCGGATGATTACGATAAACGTGTTCAATTTTGCCAGTGGATGGTTATGCATCGCCAAATTCTTAATCGCATACTGTTTAGTGATGAAGCACAATTCATTCGGGATGGAATTAACAATAGACGAAATTCCCACGGTATCGTTGAAGGAAACTTTCAACATCAATTCTCGGTGAATGTTTGGTGCGGTGTAATTGGAGATCAGGTGATTGGATCATTCGTTTTGGAACAACGATTAACTACTGATATTTATCTGAACTTCCTGACGAACGAATTGCTGCTTTTAATGGAGGACGTACCCTTTGGACAAGACGCAGGATGTTCTTTCAGCACGATGGGCGCAACCACATTTTGGTCATTTACGAATTACTTGAATCAGCGGTACGGAATCCTTGGATTGGTCGTGCTGGTCCAATATCGTGGCCCCCGAGATCTCCGGACCTAACCGGATGTAACCCCGTTACATTTCTTTTTATGGGGCCTTATGAAAGAGATGGTCTACACTCTACACGACCAAAGTACAAACGAGAGAGGAACTCTCGCGTCGGATTATGGATGCCGCTGCTTACATACGAGAACACCCCGAAATGATTCAATGGACAATGGACTCTTGTTTGGAACTAGAAAGGCTGTGGATTGAAAACCGAGGCGGACATTTTGAACATTTATAAGGTGTATCTCATAAAATGTAGCAATAAATACAGGGTGTCCCAGAATTAACTATCTATTTCAATGAAATCGGACAAATTTTTTAAACACACACTTTTATTTATGTTTATCATGTTTAATATGTGTTAAAATGTATAAATTTCTAAATTTTTTTCATAATTTTATTTTCATAATTTTTTCATTATCTGGTCCAATGAAAGACCGTCTGAAGTCATAGAATGGCAAAGAGACTCCAAAAGTTAACGTGTGGCTTGGAATGACCAAATCCAAAATTTATGGCCCATTCTTCTTTGCGGAAGCAACTGTAACAGGTACCGTCTACCTTGATATGCTTCACAGTTTCTCGAACCACAGCTTCTTGATGATGGCATTCTTGATAATGTTGTGTTTCAACAAGATGGAGCACCATGTCATTATGCTCTAATTGTTCGAGAATACCTCAACAGATGCCTTCCGAATCGGTGGATTGGACGTGGAGGACCTCGACCTTGGCCTCCGCGTTGTCCGGATTTGACACCCCTGGATTTCTTTGCATGGGGTTTCATAAAAACAAAGGTTTATCGCCAAAAGATCAATAGTTTAGCTGAACTTAAAGAACGCATCCAGTTGGCAGTGCGGGAGATAACACCTGAAATGCTTCAAAATGTGTTTCGCAGCGCTGAGGATAGATTTGAAATTTGCAGAGATACAGACGGTGCACATGTTGAAACTTCTCAATAAAGTTTTGACTTATGATTTATAAATATTTGTTTTTGTATCATAATTTAGTAATAAACACAAAATTATGTCAGTTTTTATTAAATTTGTCAGATTTCATTGAAATAGATAGTTAATTCTGGGACACCCTGTACATCAGATTAATACTCTCGTTTATTTTTTCCCGTGCACCTTAAAACGTCCGTAGCTCCGCAACGGTTGGAAATAGTACCAATGTTGTATTAACTTCACCGCCCCCCCAAAGTACGGCAGACCGGTTGTGAAACACCGTGTGTGTGTATATACACACATTTTATTTTTTTGCTTAACTACCGATTCGTGTGTGTGTATATATATATACACACACACACGACCACAAATGAGGCGGGATGTTGCAGAGGGGTCGACCGCAGATCGATCCTGAACCGTTGTTCGAACCCACACAAAAATATACACACACACACACTTTCGGTTCCAGAAGTCCTATCTCCCTCCCTTAAATGAAAGGCAGGTGCACAAATCTCATTTCAGAGTAAACTGATAAAAATGTCCAAACAGACACAGATTTGGTAGATTGTTACACCCAAATTTCCTGTCATTGTGCCTGCCTGAAATGAACTTACTTCTTCCTAATGGCTTTTAAATGTCGAATTTCTTCTTGTTCGTAATGCAAAAGAATTGCTCGACACTCTGCTAAGCTCAGGTTTAAAAACTGCGCCACCTGAAAACATAAAATAAAGAGGTTTATGAGGGAGTTTGTAGGTGACCTTCGTAACTAAAATAAGTTGCTTATAATTTATTTTCTGAAACAATTGTAGTTACGCATAAATTTATTCAATGTAGTCTCTAATGACTAAGAGTTTTAAATACTTTTAATCATACTTAGTATATCTGTAATGTTTCGTAACCTCGAATTTAGTTTTAAAATAAATTTACGATTCCAGTTATATTACGAAATATTTTTATATTTCCTCTTTTAACCTAAATTGATTTTTATTTACAAACTCAATTCGACTTGCTCTAAATGGTAGATTGTAAAGTTCGCCAACTATAATAATGCGTCTACAAAACGAGAGAAAAGACAAAACTACTTTAGGTAATGGATAAAATTATTGAAATTATTAAAAACGTCTGAGTCTGATGCTGACAATAAAAAAAAATACTCTCTTTCGGAGGTAAACATTAGATGCAACGTTAAGTTTAAATTTAGACTTTTCGTCGTTATACAGTATTATGAACAGTATTGATACAGAAACAAAACGTCGAGTCCTCTGCTGACCCCTCTAACAACAACGCTCGTTTCTGCTCAAACGTGGAACCTCGCACTAAACTACTTTATTTCTCTTATAACTAATGATACAGGGTGTGGCAAAAATTAAGTCTTACTGACTTCGGAATCGAGTTGTACTTTTTTTAACAAGTGGTGAAGAGAACCGCGAAATTGACCACAGAATAAATATATTCTTGGTACGCATGTATATTAGTTGAAGCAGCATACATGGTTCTTTGCACAAAAAAACCAATGCAAAACGCTGGAGAACATATTCCAGTGCTAACCCAACAGCTGTAGAAGTGATTCAGCGGTTCAAAGTAACTAGCGGATTCCCTTACCGGTTGTGTAGAGGGAGGCGCGCGTACGGTCAGGAAATCACTATGATTTTGACCTTTGCAATAGCTTGTACATCAGATGACAACTTGTAGGGAGATTATAACAATTTAAAATTTCCAATCAACCTTCTTTTATGATGTGGTAAAACTGTAGAAAGATATTAAAGCTCGATCGCTACCACCAAAATTTTGAAAGATAACTTTAACTTAGTAATGTAAATGATGAAATGAAGTACCGTAAGCATCAAGTTTATTAAACTTGCATCAAACACTTCGCCTGCGTTATTAGTGTTTCTTCTTTTGATATTAAAAACTGCCAACTTGGCTTCTTTCAATATTAATAATTTTCTCGATTTCAATAATCTTAATATTAACACGAAGGACCTCCCTGTAGAGCTCCCAGTCATAGTTTAGTGGTATCATCACTATCAGACTCTGGGCGGTGAGGTTCTGGGTTCGCTCCCGACTGCCGGGCTCTTGGGCTGGGTTAGACTGGCCACTCACCCTGTTAATGCTAGAGTTTAGGTGACCCTTGGGGCAATCACCATCACAGAGTGGGGAACTGAGTTTCCAGGCTTACTTTTTTTTTCTTTTTTGTACCAAACTCAAAATTTCTTCTTTAATTAATCTCTGTGACACCTTCAAGAGCGTCCAGTGGCTCAATCAGTTAGGGCGCCAGTCGGCAGTGCTGCGACTCCTTGAGTCATGGGTTCGAACCCTAATGCTGCCCAGAACTGGGCGGTTGTCTTTTCCGTATCTTTCGTCGTGACGAGACGAGGCGGCGGGCCGGCCACCGCGACTGAACTGACTCTGGCTCGGGCCCCTAACCCAACTTCCTGGGGATATGGGACATTGGATGTTACCTTTACCGGATACCTTCAAATATCTATCGTATTTCATTAACTCACGGTGATGAGTGAAGAGGTTCAGAAACTGGCACAATGGATCAGGCCAGACGAATGCGCATCATTGCACTAACTCGCAAATTATTATTATTATTATTATTATTACCAGCAAAAATCGGGATTCAAACCCCCGACCTCAGTGCCTTCACTTCGCTTATAGGGAAACGACGTTACCCACTGAGCTACAGACGCTGGCTAGCTAACGGCAAACACAAACAAGAGAAATCAAATTACTCTAATCATCATCAATGCATTCCTACTTTCGTATTCTTCTGAACCAAGCCTGAAGAAAAGTGTATTCGAATGAGGTCTCTCTGTCTGTCTTACCTCTTCCGAAACTTCGTGCGTCCTCTGCGCATCCATAATGAAAACCTTGGCGACCTCCTCGTGAGGGCCCAACATTACTCGCGTTACCAAGGGCGATTCATTGGCTTTGACGCGCTTCAATTCTGAAATGATTTAAAGGATCTTGCATTACCCGAACATAAGGACGAAATCTAATGCTATCTTTCTGCAAAAATTAACAATCTCTGAGAAAACTTTCACAGTTCAAGACTCCGTGTATTCGAGACTGCATTCTATATAAAAGGATGAAATCACAGTTTAACTGAAATCGCCTTGAAAGATACCCGGAATCAATGAAATAAATCGTGGCAACAGTGATTGATATAATTTTTCAAAAAAATATTTAATGTGGAGGGGCAACATGTTTGAACTTAGTGAAATGAGGAATCATCGCACGGAACATTTGAAAGGTTGAAAGGGGAAACATTAAAACAGACACAGGCAAACACACCAACAATCCCCAAGTTTTAAGAGTCTTCAATAAGTTAACATTTTAAAAGAATTGTTTTGTTCTCTCCAATAAAAAAAAAAAAAAATTCTGGAGGTCAAGCTTAGGTTTGAAGAGTCATTTGGAAGACATTTTTGGCATCGCACAGATTTACATCATCATTTACAACAGTTAAAATGAGAAAAATAAACTAAAAAGTTTGAATGAGATACCGTCTAATAATGAATTTAAATACTGATCGAAGTAACAATGTGGGAATGTGAAGACATTCGCCATTTGTTCTACTTGGTATGTAGGAATCACAATACACATTTTACTTCTCGTTTTCCGAACTAGCTTTATGTAATAAGTTAATAACCAATTTAAACAGAGTGCTGAAACTTCAAAACTTGCGCGGTTTACTAAAACCTTTCCCGCGTTAAATAACTGAAATAGTAATAATATAGTCTGAAGTCTGAGAAACCTACCTCCATTGTCTTTAACAACGAAAAGAGCAAAGTTAAACGCCGACATTTCTACTTTGTACTTATCCAGCAGCATATTGAGAACTTCCTCCGCAGTTGTCTTTGAAGTTATCCAAATGCTGCAGGGAGATCCGTAGGGAGGTGTGAAAGAACTCGTTTCACGTAGATAAAAATGTCCATTGATAGAACATCGCCTCTGCAATAAAATAACAGGAAAAGAATAACGCCTCTTTCCGCTCACAAGTCCATTCTTGTAATCTTCAAGTTTTTTAACGTACGCATACTTTCTCGACAAACAGATGGCATACTACGAGTATACGGAAATTAACCGTGTGTTGCAATTTTCTCGTTTGTCCCAAGTCGCAAAAATCTGAGCTATAAAAACTGCACTAGACTAAAATTGCACTACAAAAAATGTAATCCTCAAGTTTTAAACTAATTTGCATGGTAGCTATGCAGTGCGCAATCTTTCAGGAAATTCAAAACCTCGAAGAGTAAATGAAATGTTTCATACACTTAAAGCTGATGACGATGGCAACGCTGCAAAACATAAAAGATCGTCCATCTCACTACTACAATCCATTCGGCAATTCTAAATGCAGATAAGCAAGCCCCCATGTCCCCCTCCTCACCCATTTCAGAATGAAAGTCGTCTGAAGTCCTACGCAGATATTGGAATGTTTGATTATGATTCAAAACATTACGTTTTCCGCAGAGAGAAGATGAGCGCTTATTTTTCACCACTTAAAAGTGTATAATGAACTGCGTGAGTAACATCAGATATGCCCCTCGTGTCTTTTTTGGGGCATGATTCTAGTTTTGTTTTGTTCGTGTGGATTTGGTAACATGGGGCTTTCTTTTAAATTTTCTTTCTTTTTAATTTCTTAGTATTTTATGTTTTCATTGGCTATGTAAAATTAATCTATGAAGCATAACAGTATTAATGAGGAAATTAATTCTGGATAGAAGCTAGAAACATCTGGATTTTCTGCGTTTATGGTCACTGCTATTATTAGTCAGTGCTAGTATTGCTAATACTGGTGCTAATATGAAGCAATATCACTGGTAATTTAATTTTAGCCACTTTTTTTTATATAAATAAAGATGCTAAGTATAAAAAAACTTGAATATGTATATAATCGTTAGAAAATCAAGAAGTAGAAGAGTCACTGAACTGTTGCAAAGCGATGCGATAACCTGACTCGTTCATACAATATTTAGACGTACGTGGTTATTTTAGTCTATCTTACTGTAAGCGACAAATTATTTGGATAGTTTAAGTGGTTTACTCTTTCACGTGTTAGCACTTTGCCCCCGCGCCCCCCATCTCTCTCTCGCGTCTGAATACGTGAGAAACAGACGTGGATAATAATTCTGTAAATGAAAGTAGAGTTGGTTGCAGGTTAGGGGCAAGTGATTATTTCAGTAAATGTAGTGTGGCAAACCAGGTATTCTGTGATTGCTAATCTAGTCGGCATCTATAAAGAGACCAGGTTTTAGTGTTTGTCTTTACAACGGATAAGAAGTTAATTTGTGTGTGTGGGGAGGGGGGATATGCACGAGGTTCCAAATTTGACTAGTTTAACTTTAATTAAATTTGCGCATAAGTTAAATTCATTGGAACTTGGCACTGCAACAGCCAGAAAAGTATTTTTTAGTAGTAATCACCCAAGTAAATTATTTGTGATCTAGGAGTTTTACTGAAATACAATTTCCACTTAAATCTTTAGTACTTCAACTCTGAAAGGAACCTATTTTATTTAATACTGAGATAAAGCGCCTATTTATTAGTATTTAGTATTATATAATACATAATATAATACTGCCACGACCATCCCTGTATCTAAAACACCCATCAGATTTTCATCAAATCCTCCTTACCTTCAACTTCGATTTTTCCATTCTACGTCCAGGTCTTCTCCTAATCGCTGTGGAGCCAGTTTTGTTAGAGAGCTTTTCGTGTTTCTCGCTACTGGTGTTGTTATTAAAATTGTTTGAAGCGATTGAATCTTGCGACTGTTGCTCCGAATGGCCATTTGTATGATTTAGAGAAGTGTCGTTAGTACCATTAAGGTCATTCCCTTCGTGATCAATCGCTTTAAAATCGAGTGATGGCAGATTTTTTAAATCTGAAACAACGTTCGAGTTTGATTCTTCTCGAAACACTGAATCTGTTATCGGGCTCTGAGGTTCCCCTAAATGTCTATTCCCCGTGATAGAAGTCCGTCTATTCCAGTCTCTGTTCGGAGATTCATCTCGCCATAAGGGATCCTAGGAAAAAGAAAGTTTCATTACGCTGCCTTTAAGTACTTTAAGTATTAATCTAAACCAAAATGAAATGATGGAACGTGATGAAGAACTCTTATTTATTTTAGGTCGTTTTATGGAACCTCACAAAACGGTTTGGGGGGGGGGGGGGGGGCAAATACACAAGCTGCTTCATTGTTAGTTTGCGCAATAAAGCAATACCAAACAAAGACTATTTATAGTTGATATATTTATTCGTTTACATCTTTTTAAATTAAACAATAAACAGTCTGATCCATAAACTTGCACTTTGGAATGAAAAGTAATAAACGATACGCTTAAATTGCAAAAAGGCATTTTCAATTTTTTTTTTTTATTTGCACACGGACAACAAATTACAAAAGTTCACAAAATATGAATGATTAACCCTTTCCGGCCCGATTTATTTATAATATTATGGGTCCATATGAACTCACTGGGCCAGAATGGGTTAAAATAGTATTTTTCTAAAACGAGTTTCACTCAAAAACTACACCTGAAAAGAAATTTTTGGTTTCCCAGATGGTGTAGTGGTAAGAGAAATGCTCAGGAGGTTGTCTTGCGACGCGACAACGAACGATTCTAATACAAGGTATTTTTCTTAAGTTCACGAGGACAACAACTACAAAGATGTTAAGAGACAGTTTATACTTCGACTAAAGCTAAAAATTAACTCTACCTTACTCTTCTGATAGGTGCCAGAAATTACTTTAATACGAGGTTCGTTTCATGGGGACAGTCGCAACATTTGGAACAACTGTTAAAAAAAAAAAAAATATTTACTAAACAATTGCTCCAAATGTTTCAAACTTCAGTGGAATGACCCATGACTTAAAATTTGCCACTGATTCAGTAAGCATAGAAATAATTACAATGATTGTGCCAGTATTTTCTGCAAACAACAAAATGTCCAGTTCTCATGAATTAAAAAATTATAGAGCAGTATGAAATTACTGTAACCAAATAAAATTTTCTTTTTACACGATATACTTTTGTCTCCCTACAAGAACTATGGTAATTAAATGTACAGTACTTTGCAGGCACTGCATGATTTCTATTTCCTAATGACATACAAATACCATAACTTTCAGTTACGTAATAAATATAACGTAACACTTGTATTATTTTTTAATTCTTCAATGAAAATAGTGGTGGAAACTTATTTAAAAAAAAAATAACATTGGTTAAGTTTACACTAATTTTGAATAAGGTTATTAGACTTCATTGTAGGTGACTAAGCTTCTACATAAAAAATGTAAGTGCTAAATATGTTCTATAGTCCATCTAGATTTGATAAAAAAAAAAGCTTTTTAATTAATTCTGAGATATACAGTAACCAACAACCTGCGGTGGACCTACTGTAATAATCATAATTGTTTAGAAACTTACATCATCATCACTATCAGAACCGTAGGTACAATTCATTCTGCTTTCAATGCAACTCTGCCTCCTTGTGGCTATCATTCGACTATCTTCTTCTTTCAAGTGGATTGTATTGTTAACTCCCCAATAAATGCGCAGGACTCCTTCAAGGACCAACCTTCCATTCACCTGAAAAACAATACGTCTCACTCCCAAACTATCAAGTATTAATAACAATTAATAATGTCATCTACTGAATGAACCTTTCTGATGGTTCTGGATGGTGTGATTAGTAGGAGCATTAGCTCCTACTTTCACTCTAATACCTTTTCCCTTTCCAATAATAATAATTTTTCCAAGTGATACCACTCCAGTATTAATGCTGCCTATAGTTTTATGTGGAGCATATGACCCTATTAACTGAAATATTCCAACCAACAAACTAAAAAACTAAACACTAACTACTAACTACTTACATTTAACTTACTTATACATTTTCTGACAACTACTCAACTACTTCAAAACATTAATCAACTACTGCAGGTTTATTGTGTGTAAAAAGGGGGCTTCCAGATATTGATAACATGAACTAAAGAGCAGGTATAAGAATTTAAGTATCTGGGTCTATCTATTACCAGCTCCATGAATGATGACTTAGACATAAGGAAAACAATATTGAAGTTACTCTGCTAAAGCAAACATGATAAGGACTTAAAATTCTGTAAAAGCAAAGCGTAACACTCTTTTTCATACTTTCTACACTAATATTTATGGGCAGCAACTCTGGGTTAATTATAAAAAAGGATCCTGCGGAACCGTCAATTTGCTTTACAACAGATCCTATAGACTGCTGCATAAGTTACCTCCAAGATGGTCAGCCTCTCAAATGTTCGCAACCGCAATGTTCCAAGCCTCCCTGAGGTAACAAGACGTGCCCAATACAGTTTAATGTGAAGAATTAAAAACTCAGACAATCCAATTGTCCAAGCTATTCATCAGTCCTCCTTTATGTCTTCTAGACTGTGGACCTCTTGGTATGAAACTGCGTCTCTAGTTCATCTTAACTCCTGCATTAGCCATCCCATTACATGTACTTTTTATTTTTATGAAACTGCTATTACTATTTTTTTTATTTCTTGTCTTCTTACGTGTTATCATTATTTCTTTATCACCATAGTCCTTTTTTGGCTTTGGTTTTAAAGTATTTAATTAGTTGTATTGTTGATTACCTTGATGGATACTATACCTCTTTTTAAGTTGGGGGATGTCTCAGGACTGCCAATGAACAGCATTATTGTCATTTTTATTATCAGCATTTTTGTTTCAGTACGGTTCTTTTAGTCATAATTTTTAGTTTGTTTGATTTATCTTGCCATTAGACTGGCCAACAAAGTTTGAAAAAAAGTTTCATATAAAACAGCAAATCATTGATATTAACAAATGTAATAAAAATTTATCCATTTAATAATAACCGAGTAATGAGGTATTCAGCAATATCAAATTTTCACTTTGTTAAAATAAACTGAGGAAGTTATAGTCACTTTTTACTTGAAATGCAATAAAGGAAATACAATTAAAAATAAAATGATGCATTCAACAACCAAACTGTCATAATTTTATTCATACCTTTCAAAAAGGCATTTAATTACAGCAACTGTGATTTTGTCTTCAAAGGCTGCCTTTCACCTCCTTTCCATTACTTCACTTTTTTTTTTATGGTAAAATAAGAAGCACATTTCACTGGTTATCTTAGTGTAGCAAATAAAAGTTACTTCAAATGAACTTCTTAATGCTACCATTAAGGATAACATTTGTTATATAAAAATTAAAACTCTGTTGGTTCACTCACTCATGAACAAAGTTCTACAAGGTTTTAGCAACAAAACTCTTTATTTTCTGGTGATCTTTCGAGCAAACTACCTGGCTAATTGCTTTTGGAGGAAATTTTCACGTGAATGGGGTGATGGTTGGAGATATGCTAGACTAGGTGAAGTTAACATTAACTGTCACTGCACGAAGCTACGAGTCTGAAATTCAATATGGTAACTAATATATTGAAGTTCATATTTGCAGCCAAAACATTTGGCAAAATGAGAATATTACAACCATAATAGGCTCTATAATAAACTTAGAATATGTAATGCCATAACGCTTAAATCGTTATAAAAATTATAGCCTACTCTAAAACAAGGTTTCTTAACCAGGGTTCCACAAAATTTTATGAAAATGACAAAAATAGGTAACTAAAAATAGGGAAACTTCAAAAGAAACATCATTACATGGTATTGGTAGTGTGGAAAGTGGGAAAAGTATGTTGGTGCCAAAAATAACATGTCACTGGGGTACCTTGAGCCAGGAAAGGTTGGAAACCACTACTCTAAACAATACACAACTGTAAACTGACCAACTCCAATATTAATAGCCTATGTAAATATTATACAATGTAGGTCCAACACAATATTGTATAGGCTATGTATATGGATTATACAGTACTAGTATTATATATATATATATTGCATAATAATCATACAGAAATATTATGATATCCTTGGCAAGTTTATAACAAGAATATCAGAATTAAACTCACCTCACGAGACTTCAGTTCCCCAGGTTTTCCTTCATAAAAATTATTGTAGATTTTAAGCTGAGATTCCAAATGAGATCTGAAACACAATAATCATAACATATTCCCTTGTTATTTCCCACTTAAAACCAGAATGCACTTGCCATGTTTTAAAAGTATGCAAAAAATATGCTTCATATATGACATGGCCTTATATTACTATATTACCGTAATAGAAGCTCTCTTAAACTGCGTGAAATTTGACTTAAAATTTGTAAGCTTACTAATTTCACTAGCAATATGTTTTGAAATGGTCTTTTACAAAATAAAACCATGTCTTCAAAAGTTTAGAACATGAAGTGGCAATAATTAATCCAATATGATCAGTAATGAGGGAACTACTGATGAACTGGTAAAATGACCAATTGGGGTGAATACTGAACACCAATAAGTAAAATATTTTCACAAATGTGAAATTAATTAACATGCACCCACAAGATAATGGAAACATGATTCAAAGTACTTCACATATTTCTACACCTTATCAGATATACCACAGTGTGTGTGTGTACTAGTCGATATACCACAATATATTTGGCAGGGAGGGTAACTAGATCAGAATGAACAACAGATTACAGGGTACTGATTATCTAGTGGGGTAATTATCAGGGCTGTGGAGTCGGAGTCATGGAGTCGGAAGTGCATAGCTGGATGGAGTCTGAGTCGGTGCAAATCCTTCAATTATAACCATAGCAGCCTAGGCCTAGGCCTAGCTCAATTTTATGAGTAAAATAGATTTAACCTAATGTTTTAATATATATATATAAATAATATATAATATATAAATATATAAATATAAATAATATATAAATATAAACAATATATAAATATATAAATATAAACAATATATAAATATATAAATAATATATAAATATAGTTGCTTATAATTAATTAATTAACAATTAATAAGGAAATTTAAAAATTTTGTACTAGCAACCCTAAATCTTTTTCAGATTTTTAGATTTCAATTTGATAATTTTGATAAGCATCACTGAAAGAAGATTTAATGGAAGTGATCCTTTTTTTAAGAACAAATTCAGTTTAGTTTAGGTTAGTACATTTTGTTACGGATGTTTATAATAATACAAAAACATCTTATTAATTTGCTAAACCACTAATAATCTTATTTTGTTTAAGCTTCAATCAGTTTGTATTTTGGGATTTATTGTAATTTTTTAATAAAGAGAAAAAAGCCATTAAGGCATAGTTATAGCCACTAAGTACCCTGATGAGTCATGTGGTGGTGACAAATGCCTTGTTTATGAATCTCCATTGGCCTAATAAAACTAATCGTAATCAATTTGGCTTTAACATTCCATCGGAGTCGTAATTATGCAAGTCAGATTTCTGGAGTCAGAGTCAGAATGTTAAAATTTTTGGAGTTGGAGTCGGCAAATTTTATCACTGACTCCACAGCCCTGGTAATTATACCACCATTTCACTCGTTTAAACTCACTAGTAGGTTACTCCTACTAGTGGAGTAACACTGGTTTTGTTACACTGGCTAAGGTTGTTAGGTTAGGTTAAATTAGGGTTGGCTGGTTTGGCAAATTATGGGAAAGTTTGGTTAGATTAGGTACCCCTCTAATAAATAGTAAAGTAAGCATGTGTATGTGTGTGTATAAAAATGTACACACATAGGGTTGCCAGATGTCCCAGTTTTTGGCCTCTTGTCCTGGCATCCCAAAAAGACCTTTCAGGACTATTGAATATAGACAGGGTAATATATACATTTGATCAACTGCCTCAATAATCAACTTGTTTTGAAACAAAGCAGAAAATGATCCTTAGCACTTAGTCAACCATTTAGTGGACATTTGTATTTTCAAAAATGGAAACAGAATTTCAGGAACAGTATAAAGACATTTTGGTGCTACTATAGCGTGATTCCTACCTCGATTCGGCAGTCTACCTTTTAATTATAGCTTCTTACCTTGTTTACTAATTGCTTGTTTACATTCCAATGTCCATCGCCCTTGATGATTGGTTAGGTTTAGTCATGATATTTTCGTTAGTTTTAATGAAAATATCATGACTAAACCTAACCAATCGTAGGTAGATCACATACTATAGTAGCACCGAAACTATTTTTTAAATAAATAAAATTGAATAATAAATAGCATTTTATATTTATTATATTTTCATTTATACCTTGGATAGGAATCACACACTACAGTACTGTAGTTTCGAACCAAAACGGGTAGGAATCACCCTATAGTATCGAAGTCACCGGTAGGAATCACGCTCTAGTAGCACTGACATTTTTACAATATGTGAATATCTAATTTGCTATTTCTGGCCACAATGGAAATGTTGAGAGAATATTTTCTTTAATGGAAATACAGTGGTCTGATGAAAGAAATTGCCTTACCACCAACACTGTCAAAGGTATCCTCGAGTGTGTTGTAAATTTGATTACAACTGCTGCAAAATGTTGGATTACATAATGAAAGACAAAAGATTAATGAAAGATGCTAAATCCAGTGGAAAGTACAAGTAGATGTGTTTCTTGTTTATTTTTAGCTATTTGTTGGAAAAACATGTACTTTATTTTTTTATTTTTTTTTGTTTGAAAGAAAATGTTTATTTTAATTTATATTGGGAAATTCATTTTGTTTTAATAAAGATTATTATGTAAAATTTTATATGAATATATGTAAGTTACGCATCAATATACTGGTATATATATAGGCCTGTGGTAGCATTTAGTCAGCTATATTATAATAAAAGTTTTGCTTTCTCATGCAAGCAGGAAACTGACTTTATATGTTTCCCCTTCATATTGGTTATCTACTGCAGACAATGCACTACTGCCTTAAGAATATAATTCATGCACTCTGCTTAAATTTGTGTATTACACTGAAAAATGACAGTGTGTGATTAACATTAAATACAATACAATATTTTATCACTTATGCATAAACTTCTTCACTAATAAGATACCCATTGTGCATTTTAATACTTATGACCTCTATTACAAGATACAGTAAAACCTGTGCTATCTAGCAATCAACTATCTGGAAAACTTTAGAAACCAGCAAATTTCATATTAGGCCAATACAATTCACCAATCTAGAAACCAGGACGCTTTTTGATGCCATCCAAAAAATCTAGAACATCCTTAACATTTTTAATAAAATAAGGTAAATTTTACTTGTTTCAATTGTCTCATACATACTTAACATAGTGTTTATGTTGATTACAATATAGTTTACATTGGTGTACAGTGCAGTATAGCCAAAATTTGAGTTTTACTATTATTATCCATTGGTTTTTCCTAGGTTAATGGTACCCTCGGATAACTGGAAAATTTAGACAACTGGAATGGCCTAATCCCTGAGCTTGCCAGATAATGAAGGCTTTACTGTACCAATAATTTTAGCTGTGTTAGGCCTATATTCAAATTAACAGATACAGACAATTACTAACATTTCTACAAAAAATTTGGGCCTTACATAGCATCTCACAACAGTGCCACAATTTCCTACTATCCAGAAAAATTTCATAATTAAGCAATAAAGCCTACATACAAAATTAATTTTAGTTTGATTATGGTATTAAAACCTACTTTAATAAGCCTATAACATAAATGGTGTAAATAAAATCATCTCTACCTCTTAACCTGTCCATCCCTGTTCTCAACTTTGCCAAAAGAAGTGTGGCATTCATTTCTTGTTCCATGCCCAAATAGCTGAGGACCAAAGAGAGCTCCATAACATGGATGGTGGCAAAATGGAACTCCTTTGTGCTGGTAAAAATATACCATTTTACTAAGTTTTAAATATTAAGTGCATACAGTATTTTACTATGTATAGTCTTAATATGATAAATCTTATTCATGCATTCTTTAAAAGGGAAAAGACAAACACGAGGAGGAAATGCTTACTTCTGCATGTTGTCCAGGGTTTAAGCGTTTGCCACATTCTTCGCATCGAAGGCAATTTGGATGCCAATCAAAACCGAGAGACTGCTTTCTTTCAGCTACAAAGTGAGAAAAATAAGTTATTAGAATTCACTGTTAACTCAAAACTTTCCTTAAATGTTAGTATTAACCTAGGCCAATGGTTCCCAACCAGTGGACCATGGCCCACTTGCTTGTCTTTTAGCACTATGTAATAAGTGTTAATAACAAAAATGTACTTATTAAACCTTATGTAAACATGATACCAGCTTAGCAACATGGAAAGTGGGCCACAAGTTATTCAAATCAGCTCTAGTGGGCTGTCACCTAAAAAAAGTTTGGGAACCACTGACCTAGGCTATTTCTAATACTACTATTAATGTGAGCAAACTATTTCTAGCTGTATAATATTAGCATTATGGATTATCATATTCAAATTATAGCACTATACCATTAAATTTGTCATAAAGGCCCATGATTTACTGGTCTTGATTTTAAAGCCTATACAGGGGGTCCTCATTATCCAAGGATAATGGGGACCAAGAAATCACCACTAAGTGAATCCACTTAAAGCGGGGACCTAAAACCCATAAGAAATAATGAGAATAAGGTTCAATTGGGACCTTAACACAATAAATGACACTCAAAATTATGGTAATACATTGTAAAATACACTTTTTAAACCCTCTTATGTACTGCTTTACCACTAGCAGTACACTTTGAAGTCATGGCTGCAACAATAGCACAAAACCAACAAAATCAGAATGAAAACACCAGAAAAACGTGGATGGGTTCAGCACTGACAATAGTTAGCAAGAGACTGAGATTGCACAGCATCACGATTGGGGGTGGTGGTGGAGCATTGGAGGTTGGGGAAAGTGAGCAAGACAGCAAGCATGAGGGAAATTTAAATGGTTTTCCATTGCACTTCCGCATTCCATGTACATTATCCATGGAAACCTTTAAGTACGGGAAATTTATCTGTAAGGTTCTACAATTATTTGGCCATGTAAATGCGGGGACTCTGATAATGAATACAGGCATGCCTCGGTTTACGAATTAATTCATTCCTAGAGAGCATCCGTAAAGCAAAACTTCGTAAAGCAGAGCATTATTTCTCATAGACTTAATGTTATAATCAAGGGTTACGTTTTCAGAACAAAATTTTACATACAAAATTATATAAAAATCGCAAGAAAAGGTAATAAAACAATAGTTTATGCAGCAAACAATGGTTTGTTCATAGAATGCATCATTTTAAATAAAAAAGCATCATTTTAAATAAAAAATAATCCTTTAAAATAAAAAAGAAAGCAAAGAAATATTAAAGTGCAGTATTTAGTTTTCATTTGATGCACTCATAGACACACTCGTAGACACGCTTGTAGATGTCAAAGCAGATGTATAAACTGATGCATTCCCAGACACCAAGGTGCATGAACGCGCCAGAGCAAACAAACGCATGCACGATGCTTCTGAAGCGATTACCACATTATGCATTGTATATGCTTGCGTGAGATAATTATTTTTACCTTTTAAATTTGTTTATTTAGTTTTTTATTTAGTGTGAAATAAAATTCGTAAACCTGGGGATTCGTAAAATGAGGCGTCATAAAGTGAGGTATGCCTGTACTCTGATAACAAGGACCCCCTGTAGCTATATCACTTAAATTTTTTGTCTCATTCATGAAATGGATTAGATCTGCTCTTATTCTAAATTTAATCAGTGTGTGCGTGTGTATGTGTGTGTGTGTACACACAAACAGTAGACTCGCAACTTACGCAGATTTTTCTTACGCAGTTTCAACTATATGCGGGTTATAATTTTACAATTTCGGTGCTTTAAGGAAGCATCACATGTCTCACCTTCATCCACATTCGCAACGCCATGGAGGACAGCACTAACAAGTGTTATGGCATGCTGGAAGGAATTCAACATTGCCAATTGCATCACTTTTGTGTTATAGGTATGGCATACATATAACAGAGTTACAATATATCGTGATTTAAGGGTGATTTAGGGGATTTTTTTTTCTTCTGACTTTACATGATTTTGGCCTTATGCAGGGTCCCAGTTATGTAACACCTGCGTAAGTTGCGTGTATATATATATTATATATATATATATTATATATATATATATATATATATATATATATATCGGTATATATGAAAATTATTTCACAAAATATATACTATAAAGTATATTTATTGTACAAAGCAAGACAGACCATTTTCATGATTATATAAATTATGGACTACTACTGGACAATCTACCCACTTTATGAAAATTTCAGTATTTGTCTAATCATACAAAAATTACTTAGGCATATTTATATAACAATTATCTCCCTTATTTTTTTTAATAACTAGATACGGTATTTTATTCAGCAAAATTCCAGGATCCAGACACAATTCATAATAGCTTAGTAATAAGTTACATTAAATTAGATTAGGCTAGGTTGGTTAGGTTAGTTTAATAATTATCACCTGTCTCTGAAGTGCATCTGGATTCTGGAATTTTACTAAAATAGAAGGGATTCAAATTCCCCATATAATAATGTGAAATTCCACATGTCAGACAGTTCAGAGACAGAGTCCATAACAGCTTGGTAATATGTTACATTAGGCAAGGTTAGGCTAAGGCTTGGTTTGTAATTAGAGCCTATAGATCAGTCTCTGAACTGCATCTGGAATTTTACCCATTATTCCTTAAAAAAAATTTAATTTTGTAACAGGACCTATCCTTTAATCAAATTTTCCTCTTTTCTCCCACTGTTAAGTCCAGTACCATCACTACTATACCATTTGAGGCATTTATAAAATGGGATGCTCAAAGTTTTAAAACTTGAAAACTAAACACTTCTTCAAACATATTTAAATTGATGTTTGGCTAGGTCCACACTCATCATAAAAAAAAAAAATATTTTAGAAATCCAATACTTCAGATTGAGAGATCTTATGTTACTCTTAAATTTAATATCTTACTCTGGAGGTGGTAATGTACAATTCACAGACTGGTATAAAAAAAAAATATTAAATGGGTTGGTTATCATAGCCTATTTAAATTAAAATGAATTATTGAAATACTGACCTTAACATCAATTTTTAGAACAAGTCTAGCTAAAAAAATACTCAAGTTCTCAGAACAAATTACATACATACATACATGTATGTGTGTGTGTGTGTGTGTGTGTACATTTTCATATCTGGACCTAAATATCAAAAGGGAATAACTTAGTTCATGATTATTCTGGTCAGCTTAGTACATTGAGATACTGACTATACACACAGCCAGATTTTTAAAAATTACTGTATATACAGTAGTTTCACAAATATCATCATTAAATGCTGTCAGTTTTTTACAGGGTCGGAAGTAGGGGTGCCAACTTAAATTTCACAAAACTGGAGTTTTAGGATGTGACCATATCTTGAAGTAGCATATGCTACTAACTTACGCCAACTTACATTGGGTAAATTTAGGCAGTTGTTGGGCTTAGTAATGCAGGACAGTGAATTTGTCAATAAAAATGCTACTGAAATGTGGTCCACACTCAAAGAAATTTTAGAGGATATACAATGTATATGTATTCCTTTCAAAGCTATTAGGAATAACAAGCTTAGGAAACCTTTGTGATAGAATAAGGAAATACCTAAAATGATTAAAAATAAGAAAAAGCATTCAGGGAGTTTAAAAGTAGCAAGTCTTGTGAACTTAGATAATTATTGGTGGTTAAGAAATACTGTATGTTAAATAGTTTGATTCAAAAGAGCAAAAGGCATAGTGAAATAAATCTAGCTAAAAATAGCAATCACAATCTAAAGAAATTCTTTCGTTACAATAATAAAAAACAGGATAGGATATTGTTGACAGGAGCGCAGCCAGATTTTGTAAAGTCGGGGGTGCCCAGTGATAGGCACCGTGGGCAGTATCTAGATACATGTATTGCCGATACGTATCGATCGATACTTTTGTAGATCGGTATCGGTATCGCTTTAGCTACTTGACAAAAGTATCGATTTATCGGTATCGCTTTAGCTACTTGACAAAAGTATCGATTTATCGGTATCGCTTTAGCTACTTGACAAAAGTATCGATTTATTGGTATCGGTATCGGTTGTACTTGTGTTGAGATTAATTAACCATAATATAGAAACGCTCATATAATATAGAAACGCTCATATAATATAGAAACGCTCATATAATATAGAAACGCTCATATAATATAGAAACGCTCATATAATATAGAAACGCTCATATAATATAGAAACGCTCATATAATATAGAAACGCTCATATAATATAGAAACGCTCATATAATATAGAAACGCTCATATAATATAGAAACGCTCATATAATATAGAAACGCTCATTGGTGTTGCAACACTATTGGCCACGCCCACTCAATGTTGAGTATCTGGGTGACGGAAGTCATTCTCTCCAATCTCTGAGGCAGTACCCAGGAATTCTACGGGTCTTCCTGAAGTATAACACACTGCTACCATCCTCTGCTCCTGTAGAACGGTTGTTTAGTTTGGCTGGTCACATTCACGCTCCAAAAAGGAATAAACTGTCTGACCAGATGTTTAGCCAGCTGGTATTTTTGAAGGGTAAGAGTAATTACTTTTAATTGTTAGTGTAATATTTTCAGTCATTCACGTATCCTACAAAATTAAAACATACTTTCATTAAATAAAGCAATTGTTTTTATTTACATCTATAAAACCCATTAAAATGTCGTTGATTTTACTTACAGTGCGTACAAATTACTAGTATAAACAATAATATCTAATACCTACATATTAAATGAATAATTATAAAAATGTACCAGCGATACATGTATTGGTATCAGTATCGCTTAAGACATCTAGAAAGTATCGGCGTATCGGTATCGCCTAAGACATTCTTCATGTATTGATGTATCGGTATTGCTTTAGCGATTTTCATGTATTAATGCCCATCACTGAGGGTGCCAAGCCAGCGATTATTACCAACAGCACTGACACTGACACACACACACACGTGTCAAGGGCAGATCCAGAAGCCCATCTTGCCCCTGGGTCCTCCCCCCCTTGCCTGCGCTACTGATTGTTGATATTTTTAATAGAGATGTATTGATTGCAAATTATGGCCAACTGCCAACTAGTTGACTTTCAAAGGTCAACTGACTATAAGAACTCATTCTTACTTAGATTTGCAGACAAAAGTATTTTAATTTCATGGCTGCTACACACTTATTAATTTCTATTTAAATATATCTGTAATGCATATGCAATTTAGAGTTCTTGGTATGTTTCATATAAATTTGATGCATGCCTGAATGGTGACAAAAGTCATTTCACCATAATAGAATATTATTTGTCCTAGTGTTAATAATAAAATGCAGTGTTCACCCTTGGTTGAAAGACAGATCCAGCGATACAAACTAAGGAGTCAAAGTCAGAGTTGGGTATAAAGTTTATTTCTACAAATACTTTATTGTTAGCGTCAGAAAAAAGTTTACATTTACAACACAAAAATACAGATGTTTACAAGACTAATGTAAGTTATGTAATGTAACAAATTCAATGCTCACAATATTAAACATAATTCCTCAACATTATTTAAATTAGCATAGGCCTACTGTATAAAAAGTTGGAAACAAAAATTATGATGCAGTAAAACAGAACGTTAACTTTTTATTACACTTCAATTAGCTACTAAAAATAATTAAAATAAACTACTGTTATTAAAATAATTTCAATCACTAATCATAAAAAGAGGTAAATTTAGCATCTTATTGCTATGTTATTCAGTACCTAGTGGATCTAGGATTTCTGAAAGGGGGGACAGACCTTTACATATGTAAAAATTGCGCCAAAATAATGTTTAATTATATATAAATATAATTACATACATTGGAATTTAAAAATACATATGTTGATATGTTAACCCTTTAAGCACTAGCAGGCAATTTTTAGCATTTACTAAAATGTAGTTAAAGACCAGGTCTCTTGTAGTAAATATTGGGACTAATTTGATTGACATTATCTAATCCATCTGTTCAAAGTATTACCTGAATCAGTCACTTAAAGAGAGGAAGATCATGAATGTGAATACTATACAAAGGGTTTACAAGCACATTAACTTTCTGTCTACAAATGCTCACAACCATTAATAAATGAATATGCAAGGCTGGAAAGCATAATTTAATTAAGTATATGTTGATATTTTTATAATTTAAAAAAGTACTTGATATTTTTATAATTTAAAAAATGTACTTTTTTGCTTTTAGAAATTAAAAAATTGATTATAAAAAATAAAGCATTTGGAATGGGGTGCCAAGATTGACCAAAGGGGGATGATGGCCCATGGATAGTGCAGTCATCTATTTTGGGAGAAATAATGAAAACTTTAGTTATGAGATGCAAGGGAACTGGTTAGAGAATGATAAGACAGTAAAAAAGATCTTGGCATTATAATTAATAGTGATCTAGAACTTTCTAAGCAGTGCTTAGAGGTTAGAAATAAGGCAAATAAAATGCTGGGTATTATATTAAAAGGAATGTTAGTTACAAAAGTAAGGAAGTCATCTGTAAATTATATAATTCTTATGTTAGGCCTCACTTAGAATATGGCATTCAAGCTGATCCCCTCACCTTAGACATGATATTGATATATGCTTGATTGAAGGTGTGCAACATAGGGCAACCAAGCTTATCCCTAACCAAAGAAGACTGGATTATAGGGAAAGATTAAAGGAACTGGGTATGTTTAAATTTGAGAGACATATGATACAGATGTTCAAAATGTTTTCATGTTTGACAATTTAGATGCTGATGGTATTAACTCTAGGCCATAATAAAAAAAACTAGAAAACAGACTTTTAGATAGTCTACAAAAATACTTTTTCACACAGAGTAGTAGATTTTCGGAATGACTTGTCATATGTGGTAAATAATAGCTCCATTGTTAATTGGAAGAAAAATTTGGGTAAATGTTTGGAATACCTCTAAACTGCTTTAAACAATGAACAAAGTTACAAGATTCTTCATATGTTTTCAATGAAATGTTATAATTAAATACAATATGAGCATAAATGACAAATAAGATCCATAAATATTAATGAAAGTTTGTGAAATTTTCTGAAATTATTATTGTCATTGACATCAGAAGAGGAAAATCTTTTTTGTTGAAAACCCTTACAGTAAGCAGTTTAACATGAGTTCTGTTTGTGAAAGTTGTTCCTATACATTTTGCAAAGCTGTTGTGAAATTTTCTTCAGCAAGATATCTGTTCTGTCTCAAGTATCCTGATCCTGCTGAAAGGTTGCATGCTCTCCTAATTTGCTGGTTAAACTTTACCCACCTCACTAACAGGTAAATTACATGGAGGTTAGGGTTAGATAGGTTTGGTTTGGTTTAATTTCCATAAATTACACATTCAGGGATTTGTTTTTATATCAGAAATGCACTTCTGGTAGTCTGAGGTTGCACAAATATTGTAAAACTGAAATCATGCATAACATAGTTTGAGGGTTGGCATTAATGGGCCCAACCCAGTTTTCCCCAACTGCGGTTAAAAAAAAAAAAAAACCAGCTTGAAAAAACCTAGTATTTTCCCCACTCATGGTTTTTCCAAAATTACTCTACAATTCACCTGTATCCTAACAATGTACAGTTCTAAGCACACTGTTAACACTCTAAACCATTACTGTAATACTCATGGTAAGATTTATTGACAATCTTATTGTAGAAGAGAAATTGGTAGGTATATAATATAAATAGCCTTGAAACCTTTATCTAATCTTACAAATTAAATGAAACAAATTCCTGTGAAATAAAGCCTTTTATTTAATTATAGCTGAACAAAATAGGTAAAATTTCTTTTAAATGCTCTAGCTAAATCGGATAGAATAATTTGAAATACTAGCGAGATCAAAAAATTAAAGAAATAGCTAGCTTAACACTTTCACATTCCACGCAAGTGCTTATTTCTTACCCCCCTAACCATTCTAGGCTTGCAAGCAGTTCACTTTGTGCATAGAACTCTACATTTCTTTAATGAAAACTGCATGATATAGATAATGAATCATAAAAACTTGTAAGAGGCAAATAAACAAACCAATAAATTTTATGAAATTTATTACAACTTTGTAAACAAATGATTTATTAGTTTGATTAATGTAATATTTAGACGAAAATAATGTGATGGTTTATCAGTTGCTTGTAGTTTTCCAGTACTTACAGCTACAATAATAACTGGCATGAAAATTTCACAGGGCACAATGGCACTTTCCATGATTTGCATATGTACCTTGTATCCTTTCTGATTTTTGATTTGTAGCAAACTCTACATTTTTTTTTTTTATGGAAAATTTCAAGTTCGTGATTACAGTTAGAATCCAGTGAAGTAGGGGGATCAATATAACTGGTTTTTTTTTCATAATTCATTGCTGCTCTGATTCAGCTTCATCCTCTGAAGAAGAGTATTCAACAACATTTCTTTTTGTAGAGGCTCATGCTCACAAAGCTGAATGAATAGGCATAGATGTATCAGGAGTGTTTGAAGTGCCAGTTTGTGCAACTGAATTTTTACCTGTGGTATCCCCACTGATAAGTCATTTTGGAGTTCTACTTCATGCTCAGTAAAGGGCCATTCTGATGAATTAAAATGCAGAAAGGTTTCATAGAAAATTGTATGGAATTGCAGTAGGGTGAGCTTCTTTGAGTCTCCTTTGTAGGCACTGTAAAGTGCAAAAGCATTGTGTATTGAAAGCTGAATCATATAAAAAATAATCTTCTTGGTCCATTTGTGAGTTTTTCTAGTAAAATTATAGTATGTACTCGATCATTTGATCAATGTGGTCCACGCCTTTCATGTGATTATTATAGTCACATATTGCCTTTGGTTTACATACAATTTTAGTTGTCACATTCATAGATCCATCTTTGTTTTTACTTTGACTCATCTTTGCACTGGCAAAGTGTCTGCATTAATGCAAGTACAGTAAGTTATCAAGGAAACAACCTTTGTGTCCTTCCAAATTATTATAAAAATATTATTTTTCCTACAAAAGATTGTTGCATCACTGGGAAGTTTTGTTTTAGCTAGTTGTTGTAGTTCCTTAGGTGCACCACATACTAAGCACAAGGTGCCACATGAATAAATCTCAATGGCTAACAAGTCTTCAGATAGCTGCATGGAATTGTAATAATTATTCATGTAAACTTTATAACCTTTATGCTTCAGTGGATCAATCAGTCTATGTACATCTTTAGTCATAGAAGACTGGCCACAATAAATCTCAAAATTGTACATATACCCAGATTTTGACTCAGCCAATACATAAAGCTTTATGCCGTATTTATCAGGTTTTTGTGGGTTGTATACTTTGAAAGACAAATGCCCTCTCCATGACATGGTGCTTTTATCTAGAGACAGCTCTCTTTTAGGAATATATCTATACAGCTTTGTACCTACATTGGAAATAACCTGTGAGAGTTCTAATTTTGATGAACCTATCAGTATTCTCAGCTGGAATAATTTCATTATTGCAGCTATGAAAAAAATCTACTAATTGTTTTGAATCTTTTGCAGGTCATTGTAGAATTGAAAGATGATACTGTTTTTTTCTTTAGTCACCCAATACAGGCGTCCCCCATTATACGATTGGGATGCGTCCCTAAAAACCCCATCGTATATCGAACGATCGTATATCGAACTGAAGGCCTTATGGGAAAAATAGGGATACGTTCCCAAACATTCTGGAAGACCCCCAAAATTTGCAGATTCCACTATTATTTTGCTGTATATTTTACTGTTATGTACAAAAAGTGTCTGAAAGTAAGAAATTGTGATTAATAAAAGACAATTTATACATGAACACTCACCTAATCGTATTCAAATCCGGTCCAAGTCATCAACGATGCATCAGTCCAAGGTAACGATGCCTACTCATCACCACCGGGTGGTGGTGATGGGGGAGGAGGGCCAGCTCCCGCATCAGTCAGCGATGGAGGAGGATCGATGGGCGATGCAGGAAGATCGATGACTTCGGGAGAGTCCCTCGGAGATGGAGGAGTTTCTGAAGTTGCAGGAGAATCCATCCCCGAAGATGTTGGAGTTGGAGATCTAGCCTGCTGCCGACATGCAGGAGTTGTTGCTGCACTTGCTGACAATGCACTTCTCTCCTGCCTCGGCAGCTGTTGCAGGCTTGAAAAATCGGGAGATCGTAGTTTGCTTGGTGTTCCTCCTTTTCTGTAGGTAGATCTCCCGATAAACGCTCAGACCCTTTTCAATATGATTGACAGCAGCAGCACTACATTCGTAGTTAGGGTCCTTGTCCTTCACCAACTCGATGTACGTGTCGAATCCAGTCAGAATCTCTCTCAAGGTTTTGAGATCAAGCATTCTGACTGGGTCCTCATCGTCCTCCTCATCTGGGCTGGACTCAACGTAGGCCCGGTTTTGTTCCAGAGCCTGTAAGGCTTCCGTGTCCAGCTCCTCAGCATGACTGGCGAGAAGATCTTCGACATCCTTCTCGTCAACCTCGTCGAATCCTACTTGGTGAGTCAGCCTTACGATGTCACGGCGCACTTCTTCGATGGCAGGGAAACCAGTGGTCATTCACGCATTCAGGCCATATCTTCCGCCACACACCGTTCATAGTGCTTGGCTGCACCTCCTTCCACGATGCATCGATGTTGTCGATGGCCATCTTGATGTTGTACCGCTTCCAATAATCCTTGATGGTGGTGGCATCGTCGTCATCGATCGATCGTACAAGTTGTTCCATCGTACGGCGGAGATAGTATGCCTTAAATGTTGTGATGACTCACTGATCCATCGGCTGAATTAGAGACGTCGTGTTGGGGGGCAGAAACATCACCTCGATGTTGTCTGCCCAATCCTCCATGGCTGCAGGGTGGCTGGGGGCGTTGTCGACGAGGAGGAGGAAGCGGTTTGCAAAGTTGTTGGCTGATGCATACCTAGTCAGCATGGGAGAGAGGTAGGCTGCTAGGTACGACTGGCACAAGGACAAAGTCAACCACGCCTTGGAGTTGGACTTCCACACGACAGGCAGCCGTTCCTTGATGTAGCCCTTGAGTGCCCTGGGGTTCTCCGAGTGGTAGATGAGGAGAGGCTTAAACTTCAGGTCCCCTTTAGCGTTGCCTCCAAGACCCAAAGTGAGGCGGTCTTTTGCTGCCTTAAATCCAGAAGCTATCTTCTCCTCCTGGGCAATAAAAGTTTTGGAAGACATCTTCTTCCAATAGAGGCCAGTCTCGTCGAAGTTCAGCACTTGTTTGCTGCTGTAGCCTCCTTCGCTGATCTTCTCCTTGAGGACATCAAGGAATTCCTCCGCGGCGACGTGATCAGCGCTGGCAGCTTCACCCGTCAGGCGCAGGTTATGCAGACCAGCGCGTGTTTTGAAGCGATCGAACCAGCCAGAACTCACCTTAAATGACGCTTCGGAGGTTTCACCTCTCGACTGCCTGACGTCCTCCCACAATTTCTTTGCCTTGGCGCAGATAAGGGCAGTGGAGAGAGGCATCCTGTGCCTGTTCTGATCCTCTATCCACAGATTGAGAAGCCTCTCCATCTCTTGGATAGTTGAATCCTGGCTCTTCGTTATCCTCTTGGCAGATAACGACGACACATTCTCGCCAGCTGCCAGGATCTTGTCGGAATTCTTGATCACTGTCGACACAGTGGACTGAGCCAGTCCAAGAATCTTCGCTATCGAATTAGCCCCTTGTCCATTCTTGTGATGCTTGACAATGTCAAGCTTAACCTCCAAGCTCAAACTCTTGCGAGGCTTCTTAGCAATACCCGAAGCACCAGCACTTAGCCTTTTCTGAGACATGCTTTCAAGTTGGAGATCGTTAACGCGAAATAAGGCAATCGTAAATCGAAAGATGGGGGTACTTTTTAAAAATCGTTAACGCGGGAAATCGTAAACCGAACGATCGTATAACGGGGGATGCCTGTACATTGTAATATCAGGTAGTTTAACTATACCCATGAGCCATGAGTACAGTGAGGCCTAAGTAATTTTCTAATTCAGTGAGGTTGATATCAGTCCAAGCAGTTTTACAAGCTAAGTCAGTGCCTATTGTTTACCTGCCATACAGGTTAGTCTGTACAGCCAAACATTCTAATTACTGTACTCTCTTGTTACGAAATGTTTAATAAAACCTAAAGGAGATGATGGAATTGCTTCTTGCATTTCTGGATTTGCTAAAAATGGCCCAATTTCTGGCATTGCATTTTCCTTACACCAAGCATTAGTTATGAGTTCTGCCATAGATGATATAGGTTGATGGGGGCATTCTCCACATTGGTATTAGGCCTAACTTCAATGTCAACCATAGAAATATCTGACAATATATGCTGGATATCAAATTCATCCGTCATTTTTTTATCCTCACTATCTAATTCCAAATCTGATAGGTCTGATAATTGTTCTAACAATTCTTGATATTGGTGTGGAGGAATTTTGCAATTTTTTTTATGCACTATTTTTTATATATTAAAAATATCAGAAAAACTGTAATAAAAGAATTTAATCATAAGATAGTAAGTGAATAAAATATGCAAAACAAATTGTAATAAAACTATTTAACACTAACATTCTAAAAGAATATGACATGCAAACCTCAGAGTATAGGAACACCTCAAAATTCGTCATTTCGCAGATTCAGTGTCAATCTTTTACTACCTATAGTTTCGCAATCTGTCATCCATATTCACAGATGTCATTTTTTTGAAAAAATATGAAAAAAAAAAAAATAAAAATAAATAAATAAAAAAATCGAAATTGACAAAAATCAACTGTTTACCAATGCAATATATTATTATATTTTGCCGAAAAATGAGTAGAATTTGATTAATTAATCTGTTTAATAACGTAATACAGTAAAATGTTTTCTCATTGAAACATGTTATAATCTACCTCGAATTTCATCACGTTATTCCAGAATGAATTAACAATGAATCTCAAGGTATTCCTGTATCAGAAATGAATCTCTGATATAAAAATGAACAGTTTGGAGTTATTCTAAACAAGTACCAAAATTTGGATGCTTTCAGTAATGAAAGATAGTTTGTAGATTGTAAATAGCGTATATTCTTAGCTTATGTCAGCTACTTTGGTAGCTCTGTAAATAGTTTTATGGGTATGTTTCCATTATCTGTCCCCATGCAAAATTTAAACATTTCTACAAGATTCCAGTTTTTTTTAATTTTATTAAACAAATGTAAGCAAGATTCCACAGGGTTTTCTTAACAATTTTAGGTACTTTTCCGAGTGCTTTTTTGTTATTTACCTGCATATTCTTTTTCATTATTTACTGCATATTAAGCCATTTATTGGCAAATATAAAAAAATTCATGCACAAGTATAAACCAAACATTTATTAACAAATTCATTAAAACTAACAAAAATATCACAACTTACTTAATCAATTGTCAAGGGCATACAGTTGACCTAACCAGGATTCAATTAACCTAACTGGGCATTCAATTAACCTTGTAATTATATAAAAAAAAAAAGATATATATATATATATATACAATAGCATAAAAATATAAAAATTGTGGGTAAATAATGAAAAAGTATCCTTTTCTATTATACTCCAGCCCCCACAATCTAACATAACACGATATAATTATTAGGTAAAAATTACTTAAAATTAATCAAAACCTACAGAAAAATTATTGAATGCCCAGTTAGGTTAACTGTATGCTCTTGACAATTGGTTAAGTCATGATATTTTTGTTACTTTTAACAAAAATATCACAACTTAACCTAACCAATCATCAAGGGTGTACAGTTGACCTAACCAGATATTCAATAATTTCCCCATAGGTTTCAATTAATTTTAAGCAACTTTTACCCAAAATTATATGCATTGTATTCATATATACTTTATTAAACAAATGTTAATTCAATACAAGTGAAAAGAAAAACAATCTTAGATATGTAATTCTGGAGCCTGAAGGCAAATTTTTTTTATTAGGGGGCAGATAATGGAAAAGTGCCACTTTATGTTACTTAGCTGACTTCATACCGACATTTTTGCTCATGACTTGGATAACTTTGACAGGCCCCAAGTGGCTTCATGTTTTCCAAGTGAAATGTAATGTTAAGTTTGGCTAAATTTGATTAGATTAGGTGGATCACCTGAAGGTCCGTCACCCCAGCCTTTTTCAGTTAGCTTTATAAGGCTAACTAACAAAAATATCACAACCTAATTCTTTGTGAAAGAGTGGAAGTCTATCTATATTATCTAACTCAATAATAAATGAGTTCGATAAAATAGACTTCCACTCTCTTTTTACAAAGGATCACAATGATAGGACAAGCCTTAAACTTTTTCAGCAAAGATGTAAATCACAGTTAGTACAACATAGTTTTTCAAATAGAATAGTAAAATTGTGGGTAACAGTTCAAAATAGGGGCACCACCTCAATTTTTGTTTTTTCCACCAAAACATGCTAAAACCATTGGTTTCCTGTTGTTTAGGATGAATGTGACCATCGCCATTACAGTAAATTATTGCTTGAAGTGATTTCACCCCCCCAACCCCTCCTACAATCTGGGGGACCACCGTGGGAACTGGGGGTTTTGGGTGGGGGAACACAGCACAAGCAATAATTTACTGTAATAGCAATGGTCAGATTTATCCTAAACAACAGGAAACCAATGGTTTTAGCATGTTTTGGTGGAAAAAACCCTTATAACCTGAACCCTATACTGATCAATTTGTGATGCGTGATCTTTACGGGGGCTCCACCCACGTACCCCTGAAACCTAAATTATACAAATGATAATGTAATAACATGTTAAGTTATGCACTTTTTTAGTCTTCATCTAGGACACATGACAAATCAAGTTCTCAACACAGCCACGAGCTCTACTAGCGTCACTACACATCCCTCACAGACCAAAGCCATTTTCAAACTGAAGTGAATGAATGATAGTAGGGTTGCCAACTCAAAATTTCCTAGATTCATAGCACTGAAGTACATATATATATTTTTTCATAATTTTCTAACTTCATTTTTTTGACTATGCGACACATGCAATCAACGTATTTTAATGAGAGAAACAACTTTGTCTCTATAGTATTTTTCAAAATTTTGCTTAATTAAGTGGCACCTGTATTCTGAACCATTACCAAATTCTGGAATAGCTCAGATAAAGAAGTTGCGAGTTCCCATACTTTGGAGACTTTTAAGAATAAACTAGATAAATTAATGACAAAGAGGTATCTGGTAGTGATGTTTTGCTGGAACTGGTATAGTAATGATGTGAAGAGGAGGTTTGTGAATTCCCACATATACATATAGTTTATTTTTTTAATTGAGTATATCTCATCACCCACACAGAGTGATGGGATGTAGGGAGGCAGCATCTTGGGTAAGGGCAGTAGTACTCAGTGGGTGGCTCACGAGTCAAATATATATACATATATATAGCACATTTGGCTTGCGAGCCACGCAATGAATACCACTGGGTTAGGGGGATACTCTTGTCTTAATACCCGCTATTTAGAGAGATTTCGGTACCATAATAATCTACTTAAGCTCCCATCTCTCCAATTTTCATAAATTATACATTGGTGGCTTCATTTCTTCATTAGAAATGCGATTTAGTCTCTAATAAGGGAAATGCTTCAAAACCTAACCTAACAACATTTTGAAGCACAGCTCGCCTTGCTATAATGCCAACCATTTTTTTTGTTGGATACATTGCACACTACCTGTTTTGCCTCAAGTATTCAGACCCTCAGAAAAGGTTGCATGCCTTCCTCATTACAGCAGCCCAGCTCTACCCACCACACTAATTGTAGAAATGTACGTTAGGTTAGGTTTTGAAGCACTTCCCTTACTAAAGACTGTCTAAATCGCATTCCTAATGAAGAAACAAAGCTACTGATGTATAATTTATGAAAATTAGAGAGACAGGAGTTAAGTAGATTATTACCCACCTCTAAATGGGAGACCCTGAATGGGTATACATTCAAATGCTCTATACAGTCTTTACAGTCTCACCTACTCCTTTTCTCTTAGGAGCTGTATTATTCAGGTTGTATGTACATAGCTATATACATATAGTCATATGAGAAAGTAGACAACCTGATCCTTCAGATCTGCAAAACTATTGTAAGGTACTGTATATACAAACAGTGACTAAGATCGGTATTATTATAGTATTACACCCATCTAATGTCCAGCAATTATTATATGTTCATTAACCCCTTCGATCATGACTTATGACATAGGGTAAAAAAGAAATTTGCCTTTATGTGTGGGTATATAAGAACCAATATGGTTTATTTTTCAGCTACCAAATTGGGTACCCAGTGACTGAAAGGGTTAAGTAGATTTTTTAATTCCAAGACACTTTTCTTCTATAGTGTTTTCATCGCAAATGCTTCATTTTCAAGATATAAAATTTTTTTGGGTGTGTATCTAGTGTGTGTTCGTACGTTCATTTGGTGTGCATGCGCGGCTGACCATTACATGTCTGCCCAATCACTGCGCTCCATCCATTTTGAATTACTTTGCTACTGGAATGGCTTCGTGTAACACATGCTCGTTCGATTATTACCACTGTATTGTCGCTTTCTACGAAAATGAAGTGTCCACATTGTAAAACGGAGTGTACATATCGTCAAGACCAGAAACGGTTAGGTTAGGATAGGTTTGGTTAGGTTAGGTTAAGTTAGGATAGGTTAGGTCAATTTTGAAGGTGAAATTTACGTTTTTCCTATGGTTTTTGATGTTTTAAACGAATCTGACCTTCAAAACCGTCGGCTGGGGGGGGAGGGGGTTATCTCAAAAACGAGTCATTTCCGACAGTTTTGAAGGTCAGATTCATTCAAAACACATCAAAAACCATAGGAAAACAAATTTCACCTCCAAAGGGAGATGGGTGTAATACTATAAATTTACCTTAAGATCCTCTAGGTCCATGTAAAACATCTTGAGAGGAGATAATCATATGTGGTTTAAAATTAGTACAGTAGTGGTATTGAAGAATGATCGGAAATTATTTATATTAAGGTCTCCACCAAGTTGACAATACTGGCTGTTATCAAATGTTTCGGCATAATTTTAGGAGTCTAATGGTATATGTTGTTATTTGCGCAATTGCGTATTTATAATGTTATAGGCTTTTAAAGAAATTATTTTCTTAACTCTATTTTGGTCATAATTTTTGAATGACATCATCATAAGTGTATCTACTTGGGTGGAAAAATCACATTTGGCTACAAAAAATGAGGTATGCAGCTAGTGTGTTTTCCATTTTCTTCATTAGTTGGTTTTCCAATATGGCGTGTGAAGGGTGTGAAATGTATTTCGAAGATGTGATTATAGATATTAACAATATTGATAATTCTGCTGTAGAAATTTTTGTCAAACATGGTGTATTACAGTCATCTTTTAAATGTAGAGTGTGTGGATCTAAGTGTTCCTACGATGAATCAAGGTATAGATTTCGATGCCAGAAACGAGTAACTGATAAGAAAAATAAGAAATGCCAGCGATGATGTTCATTTACGATATCTCAATTTAGAGATACATGGTTAGGTGAGGCTCGGATATCTTCATCTCTTAACTTGCGTTTCATTAACATCTTTCTGCGCAAGGAATTCTCGCAGCGTTATTGTGAAGTTAATCTTTGTATATCATCTAAAACTGTTGTTGACTGGAGGTCATTTTGCTGTGAGGTTTGTTCACATTGGCTAAAAAATCAAAAAATCAGAATCAGGAACCGATAGGCGGAAATGAGATAATTGCAGAAATGGGATAATTGTGGAAATTGACGAATCGAAATTTGGACATTGTAAGTATCACCATGGGCACCCGCAGGATTTTTTCCAAGGGGGGGCAAAATTTAATGTATTAATAGGTAGGGACTGGAGCAAGCAAAAAACTTTTGACCCCTTAGGAACCAGCAGGTTAATTCTAAGCAAGTTTAGTGTTGTATTTTCTGTAATGGAAAATGCAAATATATATTGTATATACATACAATGCACATGATAACAATCACTTATTTTATTTATAACAGAAACATGATAGAATGAAGAAAAAAGCACACTGAAGTAAATGTTGTACCTAATTTGAAAACTGTGTTTCGAGCATCACCTACACTGCTCATTTGAATAGGAATTGTAGTCGTCTGCGGTCACTGCCAAAATTATGAACAACCTTTTCCATAAAATCAGTTTTGTTGGAGTTGATTTTCTCCCGGTGAACAAATAAAAAGGTAGCAACCTTTTATCATGCACACAAATAAAAATTTTCACCCTTTAGGAGGCAGTTGGATACTTTTCAGCAAGTTTAGGATATAAATATTTTCTTGGCATTTCCAGGGGGGGGGGGGGGGGGGCAAGCACCCCCCTTGCCCCTACCTGCGGGCGCCCATGAGTGTCACCGAGGGCGTATTATGGGAGGCGTTTGGATTTTTGGTGGAATAGAGCGCATAGCTAAAAAGAAATTTGTGGTGAAAGTGCTTACTCAGTCAGCGGAAACGTTAATTCCCCTAATCCAGAAAATGATAAAGCTAGGCCATGTCATTTACTCAGATTCGTGGACAGCGTATAGTGGAATTTCTAACCTCCCCGAGGGATACACGCATCAAATGGTGAACCATTCAAAAAACTTCGTAGACCCACAGAATCCTGATATTCACATGCAGACCATAGAGCGTTTATGGACACACATGAAGGAGTGGATACTATGACCAGGGAATAGGGATGAACTGTACAACAATTACATCGCAAGGTACCTATTCCTCGCATCCCATTCAGATGATGGGACAGTAATGCACCACTTCCTTAGGGCTATTGCCAAGCTCTATCCACCACCCAAGAGTTAAAAAGGTAAGCCCATTTATGATTCCATTGATATTAGGGTTAGGTTAGGTTAGGTAGGTTAGGTTCTCTAGCAATTTGGACACTGGAAAGTATAGATCCGAGTGTTCCTATGATGAATCCATTGATATTAGGGTTGTTAAGTTAGGTTAAGTTAAGGTAGGTACGTTAGGTTCTCTAGCAATTTGGACACTGGAATGCATTTTTCTAGTAGTATTTGATGTGCAATGTTAAAATCTGGCCTTCATTTTATGGGGAAATGAACCAAAATATGTTAAAACTTTGAAGTCTCATAACTTTTGATTGGTTCATTTCCGCATAAAATGAAGGCCAGATTTGGGTATTATTATAGTATTACACCCGTCTAATGTCCAGCAATTATTATATGTCCATTAAGTAGATTTTCTTAATTTTAAGACACTTTCCTTCTATAGCATTTCCGTTGCAAATGCTTCATTTTCGAGATATAAACATTTTTTTGGTGTGTATCTAAGTGTGTGTTCGTACGTTTGTGTGTGTGTTTATTTGTGTGACCGTTACATGTCTGCCCAGTCACTGCGCTCCATCCATTTCGAATTACTTTGCTACCGGAATGGAACACTCATTCCACTCATTCAGAAGTACATTAGGCTTGGCTCTGTGATTTATAGTGATTCCTGGGCTGCCTACAAGTGATTTAGGTTACAAGCATTTTGTTATTAATCATTCTAAAAATTTTGTGGATAACGAGAATATCGAAATTCACACACAGAATATCAAAGATTTGGCAGGATTTAGAGGAATGGGTTAAGAGGCCAGGTATTCAGTCAAAATATCTATACCAATACCTGGCAAGGTATTTATTCATTTCTTCAGTTAAAGACAAGTAAAATCTACTCCAGGAAGATGTAACGAATATCCCTACGGTCATAGACATAATACCTTTTGATAATGGTAATATTTTGGATAATATTGTCGTTAGTGAAGGGAAGTAATGCGCTATATTGATAAAATGAAAACGCGTAAATCACCTGGTCCGGATTCCATATATCCCATACAACTAAAAGAATTAAAAGATAGCATTGTTGTGCCGCTAACAAAGATTTTTAATGCGTCTATTTCTGAGGGGTGCGTACCAGATAATTTCAAGTTAGCAAACGTAACACCTATCTTTAAGAAAGGCGATAAAGGTGCGGCGGGAAATTATAGGCCAATCAGTTTAACGTCTGTTGTAGGTAAGCTACTGGAATCAATAATTAGGGATCGTATAGTCGAATACTTAGAAGTGCATAATCTGGTCAGAAATACGCAGCACGGTTTTAGGCGAAACAAATCTTGCTTAACTAATCTTTTAGAATTTTTCCAAAGCGTGGTTAACGTTTACGATAGACATCAGGTGGTTGATGTAGTGTATTTAGATTTTCAAAAAGCGTTTGACACCGTGCCGCACAAAAGACTGATTGAAAAAATGAAGGCTCATGGAATCAGGGGTGTAGTAATAAATTGGCTAGAAGAATGGTTGCGAGGCAGGAAACAGAGGGTGGTCGTTGATGGAGCGGAGTCGTGTTGGGCTAATGTAGCGAGTGGCGTTCCTCAGGGTTCTGTATTGGGCCCTTGCCTTTTCTTATATATATTAACGATTTAGATGTCGGCCTAGTCAGTACAGTCTCAAAGTTTGCGGATGACACGAAGCTGGGTGGTAGGGCGATTAATGACGAAGATAGAGGTAAAATTCAGGAAGATCTGAATATAATCGTTGATTGGTCAGTCACATGGCAAATGAGATTTAACGTGGATAAGTGCAAAATTATGCATATAGGTTTGCGTAATGGTAATTTTGCGTATAGTATGTCAGGGAAAGATTTAACAAGCATAGAGCAGGAAAAAGATTTAGGAGTTATAGTCACTGGTGATTTAAAAGTAGCGAAACAAAGTACAGCAGCGGTCAATAAGGCGAACAAAGTGTTAGGTTTTATAGCTCAAAATTTTGAGTACAAATCGCGCGATATTATAGTTCTCTTTATAAATCATTAGTTAGACCCCATTTGGAGTACGCGGTCCAATTTTGGAATCCGCATATGCGCAAAGATATAGACAAAATCGAAAGAGTTCAAAGACGAGCAACTAAGATGATTCCATCTCTTAGGTCAAAGTCGTACGAGGATAGGCTTACAGAGTTAAAATTGACTACACTCGAGACTAGGAGGTTAAGGGGTGATCTAATCCAGGTTTTCAAAATTATGAAGGGGTTCGATAACGTAGATAGAGATAGCTTTTTCGAAATATCACAATATAATAGGACTAGAAATAACGGGTGTAAGTTGACAAGTAGAAGGTTCGAGACAGCAGTTGCGAAAAACTTTTTTACGCATAGAATAGTAAATAGCTGGAATAGTTTGCCGGTAGAAGTAATTAGTAGCACGTCTATAAACATGTTTAAAAATCGATTAGACGCATATGTTGATAGAAAGGGTATAGTAGTTTAAGGTAGTAAAATTAAGGCTTCCTGGGGATAGATCCCACAGCTCAACACAAGTGTTGTGGGATATAGGGAGGCAGCGTCTTGGGTTAGGGGATACTCTCTGTCCTTACACCCCCCATTTAAAGAGATTCATCTGCGAGCAGTGCCCCCCATAGTACTGAGAGGTATTGAAAAACTCATGATCTTCACTTGCCCCACAAACACCTTTAAATGGGAGACCCAAAATGGGTGCACACACATTTCTACATTACTGTACAGTCTTTACAGCCACACCTACTCTTTTTCTCGTAAGTGTATATATTGTAATGTATATGATTGTAAATTTTGACTTGGTCCACTATCGATATGGACCGTGACTTGATGGATACCGTAATGAAATTGACTGGATTCTTTGGATCCGATATATTTGCATGTCCTTTATAAATAGATATAGTGTAACATATTTGTGGATAGTAGTCTATTATGACTTGATCCTCTGGATCAGAGATTCTATCTTTAATTTTAAATTGATAATTAATTAGTTTTAAATTGATAATTATTTAGTTTCGTAAAAATTGGTCGTTGCCAATTTACTGGCAGTTTTTACATAAATTTCTTATGTTCTTGTGGTTTGGAACCCACGTAAAATTGTAGGTCCCCTCCGCCACCACGGAGGACATACACAATACACGAACACAGTTAGGTAGACCAGCCATGAGTGGATCCTAGGGTCTTTGTTGGTCTGAAACATTATAACATTATAACAATAAGGTAATTCCTATTTTTCTTTTAGGATATGTTAGGTTAGGTTAGGTCAGGTCAATTTTGAAGGTGAAATTTGTTTTTCCTATGGTTTTTGATGTGTTTTGAATGAATCTGACCTTCAAAACCGTCGGAAATGACTCGTTTTGATTGCCGGCTGGGGGGAGGGGGGTTATCTCAAAAACGAGTCATTTCCGACGGTTTTGAAGGTCAGATTCGTTCAAAAACCATCAAAAACCATAGAGTCATTCCAGCTCAACTGGTACAGATTTCAGAAAGTTGGTCGGGTGACCATCTCCGATTTTCTTCAAATTTTCAGGGTTGATTCATACACCATTCAATAGCTTAAATCTAAAATTTTAGCTTCCTCAGCCAAAAGCTTTTAATTTTATGGTCGCTTAAATGGCCCCCACCTTCGACAAAAAATGCCCATGTTGGGCTTGATTGGCCAATGCCTTCATTCTGAGAGGCCTTGAAAAGTGTCTTCTAATAGGAGTAGAAGCTTCAAATTTGTCATGCCAATACAATTTCTGGTGGGCTTTTCAATATTTCAAGCTAAAAGGCTGTGGAACAAATAGTTTCTGAGTTACAAGGGCTTAAACATGGCTCCATTTTGAAGCTTGCATCAATTCCTCCCACTTTAACGACTCTACCATTTTCAAAAGTTTTAGTTCTACATCAATCACAGCTGTTTTAATACTCCTAATAGTCTCTATGGGTTGTAAATTTACGAGTGAAATAAAAAATAACCAAAAAAGGATTTATTTTTATTTTTTTAAATTTCCAAAAGTTGCTATTTTCATAAAATTTGCAAAATTAACATCAACTTTGGGGCTTAATATAAAGGTGTCCAAAATTAGTCGGAGTTGATACTTCTAGTAAAGAAAGATACATATGTGTACAAAAACATATATTAAGGAATAGATCTCAACTCAACTCCTTCATATAGTTTTGGCTATTCAAAGAAAAGTACTTTGTGAAAAATTCTGAATTTTTTCAAAATTTTGGAATGTTTAAATTTCTTTTTACAATATTGAATTGTAATTTTACTTCCATTTTATTACTGTAAGTTAATTCACAAACGTTAAATTATCTAAATAAGTTTTACTCATAAAAAAGACAACATATACCTAGATTATTACTACATTTGCAGTTAACACAACAGATAGACCAGCTTGTAGGCTCAATACTTGGATCTACCTAAGTAAATCGTGTAGAACCGTGTTCTACTGCTCTTTAAGCACTTCCTAGTAATTTAAATTATGCAGTTAGTACAGATAAACTAGCAGTAACCACCATTTTCAGTACAAAACCTTAAATTTAAGTAGCTTTGTTGTATTACTTCCCTTAATACAAGTGTACAGTACTTAGCTATATACAATAATGAATTCTTGAGTTTTTAAGCATGTGAATTATTGGCTATAAGTTCATATTCTTCTTTTAGTAGGTGTTGTTTTATGTAAATTCGTATGTAAACTTATATATAGCTAATAACTCTTATGTTTAGACACTGACTCAGGAATTTATTATTGTACTCAGGCTTTAAGTCTGATTGTCTTCAACACTCCATGGCCTCACAGCCATAAATTGGCAATTTATTATTTAGCTTGGTACAGGTCTGTAGTTACTTAGGCTTTTTTTTAAAATACTCCTCAATTTTAGATAAACAATCATTTGATAACTTGTACTGTCTCCCCATTTTCCCAGCAACTGTAGGTGGTTCAATTGAACACAAAACATGTTGGAATGGAATCCAGCAAACGTCCTCTTGTTCAGGCCATTTAAAAGGATTCTTTTCATGAAATTTACTAATAGATCCTTCTCAGTATCACACACTTCAACTATGTTTCCAACAAACCAGTCACCTTCATAGAAACAGGCCACATATGTACCAGGTTTATATTGGTAAGCGACATTTTCTTGTGTAGCATTGAGGAAGGAAAGTTGTAGCTATGTTAAAGAAATTTTCATCACTAGAAATTTTGTACAGTTTAATGCCTGTTGATGAAGGTCTAAAGCAGTGATATGAACAGGTTCCTGGGATTGTCTTAATTAAGGAATACCTTTTTTCTAACTCAAATAAATTAGCATTTTCCTCAATTTTAGCTGAATCAATGTACAGAAATTGTATATCATTAATATTAGATTTGCACCAATCGAACATCTCTTTTGGGTTGGTGATGTGACCTTTACTTGTTGCTTGTAGACTTGCCCGGGCAACTAACCTTTTGACGGTGCCACCAACACCATCACAGGGGCTCTTTCCGTGAGAGGTGGCAAAAAAGTTCCATTCACATATTAGTTGGAAATCTTTTTCATGTAACACTGAATTAGTGATGTTTTTATAATTTTTATATTGACTTGCTGCGCCATCACTAAAGTAACAAATATGTTTTAGTTTAGGATTCTGACTTTTAAGTAATTTCAAGGCTTCACATAAAAAAGAATGAACTGCAATTGTGTTGTGTGTAAGTGAATCTGATATTACACAAAAATTTGTAACTTTTAGTTCACCAACTTTTTGATAGCAGACTACCGGATGCAAGGTAGCCTGGGTATTGTCCCAGTGATGCCCTTGTACAGCATCCTGAATTATAAAACTATAGTTTTCAGAGAAGTCAACAAGCACTAATGCTGTAGAACCATTGAGGTTTTCTTTACAGTCGGACAAATATTTTGATTGGGCTTTTGCTATGAAATGGTGTACTTTCAACTTTTTTGCACTTTCACATGTCTTCTACTACATTCGAAACACTTTTTGTCAGTGTGACCAGTTGGGTATGGTCTGTGGGTCATTCTCTGTCAGATCAACCAGTGCCTAACACCTCATCTCTCAGATTTTGCTGAAATTTGGTTTATAGGGAGTTTGTGGGCCCTGAATCCATTTCTGAAATTATAAGGTCAATCCGACCAACGGTTCAAGAGATATGACCTTGGGAAATTTGAGGTCACTTGCGAGGTCACTAACATTTGGCGACCCATAACTTGGGTAATAATGGTCACAATTATATAAAAGTATATATTTAGAATCAGAAAACGACAAGGAATCCAAATATGCAAGTTTTAGAACTCTAGGTTGAAAAATAAAAAAGTTACACTGTAACCAAAATTGAGGTCACGATTTGACCTCTGGGGTATCAAATGAGAATTTTTTTTTTAAATGTAAAAAATGAAGGCATAGGCATTGGCTATTAGAATCAGCAAAAAAAAGTTTGTTTATGTTAGTATTTTTCATGTAACTAACATATAAGTGAACACCATATTCATAAGTTGTGCGTCAATTCTACCTATTTTTTTACACAAGCTCATAATTTGACCTATAGAAATTAAAATTACATTTTTTATAGATATAAAAACAAAGGCAAAAAATGTAAAATTGCATTTCACTGCTAATCTACACTGGCAATAATAGTTATAATAGTGAAAGGGGAAGACCTACTTAGAGGATTCATGTGCTAGCCTAATACAATTTTTGCATGCTCGATGCTCTCATCAATTTCTTTTGTGGAAAAATGTATTGAATTCTGCTGCCTCCTCTTAGGGTAGGACAACTCATTACAGTTATATGATGTCCTGGCACTGCACATGAATCCTTGTTTGATGGATAATAATATGCACTTGATCCTGATGACCCAGAGGGATGTAGAAAGTTCACAGTGAAATCATCAAACTCTTCACAATATTCCTCCACAATTCCATACCAAACTCGCATGTCATAAATGCAGCCAACATACTCTCCTGGTTTGACACATTTTAGGTTACCAAGCATTGCAGGTTCATTAGTAAAATGACTTTTCCTTATTCTTTTCTTTTCTCCAATGCCACTTGAAATGGGATACACCATCAGTTCTTCCTTGTTTAGGGGAACAAATCTATGATATTTCTGAGTTCCAGGAATAGCCCTACTATCCTTGAATCGATGTTCCAACCATTCTTCTGCATCTTTCAAATCAGCTGTAGTTACAAAGAAAAAATTTATCTTCTTGCTCAAGTTTTCTTCACAAAACTGAAACATGTGTTATGGTGTAAGAATTTGCCTCTCTGTAGTTCTCTGCAAACTGGCACGAGCAGTAGCTCTTTTCACTGTTCCTCCAATCCCATCACATGCATTTTTGCCATGGGATGTAGCAAAGAAGTGCCATTCACAAGACAGACCAAAATCCTCTTCATGGTAACAGAGATTTGTGAAGTTGTATCTGTTCTTATATTGGCCAGCACATCCATCTGAGAAATAGTGCACCTTCTTCAATTGTGGGCATCTGAATTTAACATATGTCATAAGCTTCAATATGAATGAGTAAACCATTATAGTGTTGTGTTTTAGTGATGCAGATAAGAAACAGACACTAAAATGGCCATGTATTTTGTAGTTTGAAAGAAACTAGCTGTTTTTTCAATTGTGTATGGTGAGAGTGTCAATATTTGTAGTTTGTGATGGTGACATTTGCTCTCCAGGAATGACTGTTTCAATTCATTCATTAATTTGTCTAGATGTTTTTCAGATTTAGTTTCAGGTTTTGAAGTATCACTTACCTCCTCGGTAATTTGAACACCATAACTGAGTTCTAGCCTCTCCTTCAGGTGTTTCTGAGCAGATGATAGCTTACCACGAGCCTTGCGCTTTTTCTGGCTTAATGACAGCCCTTCTGAAAAGAACAGAAAAAAAGGTTTCACACACCTGAATATTAGTAATTAAATATTAATTATAGTACCTTAAATGCTATATAATTGGCTATATAGTAGATCAAACAGACCTTGTAGTAAAGTATAAGTTATTATATTAATTTATTACTTACTTTTTTTAACTGGTGTTTGGTCCAGAAATGCTAGAACTGGTTCAACTGAAGTTGAAGGATTTTCCTTTATCAAGGAATCACTGTCATTGTCCAGATCTTGAATTGAAGAGATGTTACTCAAGCCACTGATAGTAGATGATTCATTTGAATCCTGCTCAGACTCGTTGTTTTCAGTGGTACTAAGTATAGTGGGGTTTTTCATTATCAGTGTCCAGCAGTTCACACACAACAATGAGTCTTTTTTCACTCTTCCAGCACATTTTTCAACAAGTACATCAGTCACTTTTCTAAGATTGATTGTTATGCGTTTCTTGTGTTTTTGAATAGGGTCCTGGCAGTATTTCAAGTGCTGAACCATTGTATTTTGATCTGTAAAGATATAGGATTTACAATTAGGTAATATATATTTTTTAGAAAATATATAGCTATACACACTTAATATTTTAGGCCTTGATAGTCTCTGAGGCTCATTAAAACACCATACCCACCAGCCACCCACAGTGCTGGCTGGAACTGTACTAACCTGTAGACAAGGAATTTTGCAACCATCTGTGTTGATTCTGCACTTAGACAAGTAGCAACATGTTTCAACAGGTTTGTTTAGGCTACATGTGAGCTTAGTCTTCCCCTTTCACTATTATAACTATTATTGCCAGTGTAGATTAGCAGTGAAATACAATTTTTATTAAATTCTTGGAGCTTGAGGTCAAATTGATAGCTAAGATATAAAAATTCCTTAAATGACAAGCAATTTATAAATATGGTGTTCACTTATAAGTTAGTTACATGAAAAGTACCAACATAAACAAACTTTTTATGATTGTTTCTATTAGTCAAGAACTCTGACTTTGTTTTTTATATCTATAAAAAATGTAATTTTAATTTCTATAGGTCAAATTATGAGCTTAAGTGTGAAAAAATAGGTAGAATTGACGCACAACTTATGAATATGGTGTTCACTTATATGTTAGTTACATGAAAAATACTAACAAACAAACTTTTTTTTTGCTGATTCTAATTGCCTATGCCTTCATTTTTTACATTTAAAAAAAAAATTCTCATTTGATACCCCAGAGGTCAAATCGTGACCTCAAATTTTGGTTACAGTGTAACTTTTTTATTTTTCAACTTAGAGTTCTAAAACTTGCATATTTGGATTCCTTGTCGTTTTCTGATTCTAAATATATATACTTTTATATAATTATGACAATTATTACCCAAGTTATGGCTCGCCAAATGTTAGTAACCTCGCAAGTGACCTCAAATTGCCCGAGGTCATATCTCTTGAACCATTGGTCGGATTGACCTTATAATTTCAGAAATGGATTCAGGGCTCACAAACTCCCTATAAACCAAATTTCAGCAAAATATGAGAGATGAGGGTGTTAATTTCAATTTTTTTTGGATCTGACAGAGAATGACCCCTGTATGAAGCCACTGCTTAAAGGAAACCTCATCATCCATGTCATAATCATTGTTTTCAAAAATGGTAAGAAGCCAATCCCGTAATTCATTTAAACCAGGACATGTTTTGCAGTTATTAATCATGCAGTTTCTGGTTTCAGTGTTGCAGACTATTTTCCCTAGTAACTCTCTTAATTCTACTTTGATGGGGAGTGATTCACATAAAAGTTTAAAGTTCTGGTATATTTCACAAATGCATACATTGTGTGATCCTTTACTCCCCACACCCATACACCATTTTGGTCTCAGTTCAAAAAACTTTGATTTGGAGATTTTGTCATTTGGATATTTATTTTTGTAAAGCGTATATAATTCTCTGATATTTGTCAACAACAGTATTTTCTGCTTGTGAACCTTCCCTTGTGGTGTTTTTATTGATTTGTAGTCTTTTTTACCAGGGCATTCTCTAGTATATTCATTGTTTTGGAAAAATTCTATCACTCTTTCCTTTATTTCATCACTTATACCCTTGCTACTCTTTTTATTTCTCATTATAGGAAGGATACCTTCTTTTCTCTTTAAGGCCCTCACAGCATTAACCATTCTGGCTGACACTTCAAATTCTTTCATAATTCTTTCTCTGGACCAGGTTTTACCAACTGGAAGGAGTGTTAGAATTTGTATCTTTTCTTGTCTGGTACTAGTTTTACACTTTTTTTCAGTTCCTCTATCATATGCTGATAACACTTTTCTTCCTCACTCTCCATAGGTTTCTCTGCTTCCTCATCCAAAATGCTAGGCTTCATATGAAGTACTTTTGACAGCTTTGATTTTGTTGGTTTCAATTTGCTTTAGTTTCCTTTTCGCGTAAAACTTTCGATCTCTTGCTCTTACATACTTAATGGGTGAGCATTCTAGTGAACCTAACGTTTCGTCAAATATCTCCTTAACCAGGGCTGTGGAGTCAGCACATAAAAAACAGACTCTGACTCCTTAATTTTTTGTCTATCCGACTCCGACGATATATTAATTCTAAATCTGCTATGATGATAATTACACAAGAGGCATTTCATCACCACCACGTGAAGCATCATCATCTGTGGTCATTGTTACAGTAACTTTGTCTGTAGTAAAGAATCTTGTAAGTGGTGCTTGTTGTTCAGTAGATTTCTGATCTTTTGTTAACTTTGAAGTAGTTGGAAGGTTTTTATTACTATCTTTCTCAATGACAACTTCTAAAATTTTGGGATGGAAACACTGCAAATGTCTTTTCAAATTTGATGCTCTGGTTGGTGCATTTTTATCAGAGCCAGTAAAACCACTGATTTTTTGCTTCACATAATTTTTCATCATCATCATCATCTATCATACACTGACACACGAAATGTTTCCCATCTGTGGTTATTGTAAAATATTAAAAAACTGCACTTTGTTGGAAGTGTCTTTGCCATTGTGAAAGGGATTTTAGACTTGAAAGTTAAAAACTTATGAAATTTAGAAAGAACTCGAAATTAAATAAGCATTAAAAATAAAAAATATTATCTGAAAAGAAAAAATGAATTAATGGCATTAGTGTCTGAAATGGAAAACATTGTGTTTATTATTTAAGTGGTTTAACCACCATAGCTGCCAGTGATATCACACACAAAAACATATTTTATTAAAATTTATATTGAGGTCGGAGTCGGTACATTTTTACCAACTCCGACTCCACCAAAATTGCTTCCGACTCCGACTCCACGACTCCGACTCCACAGCCCTGTCCTTAACTATTTCTTCTGGAACATATTCATCACTACCTGAGTCTTTTTCATCTTCAATTGTCTTGGCTCTAGAGAAGCATATTGATCAAAGTTTCTGTCCTGGTATCAGATTCAGTCTAGTTGCTATGTCTTTGTCAATAATTTGTAGTGATTCTGCAAATAAAGTAGGGTAATGTAAACTCTAAACACATTGGAAAATAATTTTAAAACCTCAACATTTGGTTATAGGCTATTCGTATAAAATATTCAAAACATATGCATTCAGTAGCACAGTATATAGCCTACCCTATTAAAATTAAATAGCTAATTTAGGTTACAATTTACAATATAAACTTCTTTATGAAATATAAATATATTAGTACAGGCATCCCCCGTTATACGATCGTTCGGTTTAAGATTTCCCGCGTTAACAATTTTAAAAAAGTACCCCCATCTTTCGATTTACGATTGCCTTATTTCGCGTTAACGATCTCCAACTTGAAAGCATGTCTCAGAAAAGGCCAAGTGCTGGTGCTTCAGGTATTGCTAAGAAGCCTCGCAAGAGTTTGAGCTTGGAGGTTAAGCTTGACATTGTCAAGCATCACAAGAATGGACAAGGGGCTAATTCGATAGCGAAGATTCTTGGACTGGCTCAGTCCACTGTGTCGACAGTGATCAAGAATTCCGACAAGATCCTGGCAGCTGGCGAGAATGTGTCGTCGTTATCTGCCAAGAGGATAATGAAGAGCCAGGATTCAACTATCCAAGAGATGGAGAGGCTTCTCAATCTGTGGATAGAGGATCAGAACAGGCGCAGGATGCCTCTCTCCACTGCCCTTATCTGCGCCAAGGCAAAGAAATTGTGGGAGGACGTCAGGCAGTCGAGAGGTGAAACCTCCGAAGCGTCATTTAAGGCGAGTTCTGGCTGGTTCGATCGCTTCAAAACACGCGCTGGTCTGCATAACCTGCGCCTGACGGGTGAAGCTGCCAGCGCTGATCACGTCGCCGCGGAGGAATTCCTTGACGTCCTCAAGGAGAAGATCAGCGAAGGAGGCTACAGCAGCAAACAAGTGCTGAACTTCGACGAGACTGGCCTCTATTGGAAGAAGATGTCTTCCAAAACTTTTATTGCCCAGGAGGAGAAGATAGCTTCCAGATTTAAGGCAGCAAAAGACCGCCTCACTTTGGGTCTTGGAGGCAACGCTAAAGGGGACCTGAAGTTTAAGCCTCTCCTCATCTACCACTCGGAGAACCCCAGGGCACTCAAGGGCTACATCAAGGAATGGCTGCCTGTCGTGTGGAAGTCCAACTCCAAGGCGTGGTTGACTTCGTCCTTGTGCCAGTCGTACCTAGCAGCCTACCTCTCTCCCATGCTGACTAGGTACGCATCGGCCAACAACTTTGCAAACCGCTTCCTCCTCCTCGTCAACAACGCCCCCAGCCACCCTGCAGCCATGGAGGATTGGGCAGACAACATCGAGGTGATGTTTCTGCCCCCCAACACGACGTCTCTCATTCAGCCGATGGATCAGGGAGTCATCGCAACATTTAAGGCCTACTATCTCCGCCGTATGATGGAACAACTTGTACGATCGATCGATGACGACGATGCCACCACCATCAAGGATTATTGGAAGCGGTACAACATCAAGATGGCCATCGACAACATCGATGCATCGTGGAAGGAGGTGCAGCCAAGCACTATGAACGGTGTGTGGCGGAAGATATGGCCTGAATGCGTGAATGACTTCACTGGTTTCCCTGCCATCGAAGAAGTGCGCCGTGACATCGTAAGGCTGACTCACCAAGTCGGATTCGACGAGGTCGACGAGAAGGATGTCGAAGATCTTCTCGCCAGTCATGCTGAGGAGCTGGACACGGAAGCCTTACAGGCTCTGGAACAAAACCGGGCCTACGTTGAGTCCAGCCCAGATGAGGAGGACGATGAGGACCCAGTCAGAATGCTTGATCTCAAAACCTTGAGAGAGATTCTGACTGGATTCGACACGTACATCGAGTTGGTGAAGGACAAGGACCCTAACTACGAACGTAATGCTGCTGCTGTCAATCATATTGAAAAGGGTCTGAGCGTTTATCGGGAGATCTACCTGCAGAAAAGGAGGAACGCCAAGCAAACTACGATCTCCCAATTTTTCAAGCCTGCAACAGCTGCCAGGCAGGCGAGACAAGTGCGTCATCAGCAAGTGCAGCAACAACTCCTGCACATCGGCAGCAGGCTAGATCTCCAACTCCAACATCTTCGGGGATGGATTCTCCTGCAACTTCAGAAACTCCTCCATCTCCGAGGGACTCTCCCGAAGTCATCGATCTTCCTGCATCGCTGACTGATGCGGGAGCTGGCCCTCCTCCCCCATCACCCGGTGGCGATGAGTAGGCATCGTTACCTCGGACTGATGCATCGTTGACGACTTGGACTGGATTTGAATACGATTAGGTGAGTGTTCATGTATAAATTGTCTTTTATTAATCACAATTTCTTACTTTCAGACACTTTTTGTACATAACAGTAAAATATATAGCAAAATAATAGTGGAATCTGCAAATTTTGGGGGTCTTCCAGAATGTTTGGGAACGTATCCCTATTTTTCCCATAAGGCCTTCAGTTCGATATACGATGGGGTTTTTAGGGACGCATCCCAATCGTATAACGGGGGATGCCTGTACCTATATTTACTTACTTGTTATCTTCTTTCGATGATTTCTCCATGGATCTTGGCAGCTACGTTGCATTTGTTGGTAATGCATTCCAAACATTTTTTCATGGTGGTAGCATACAGTAGCACTATTTGGGTTGATTACAGTTGCTTTTGTTCTCCACAATAGCAGTTTCCTTGTTTCATCTGTCAGCTCATGTAAGGTATACATACCCACCTTCCTGGTGAGTCTGTGTTCATGACATGGATCATCCAAGTACATACCAAAGCTGCACTTTGATTCTTGATTAGAATAAGCCATTATTACAGGCAGTAAAATTAAGTTAATTGCTCATTAAATTTTCTGAAAATAAAAGATCATGATCTATAAAATAGGCCTGGACATTAATGATTAACCATCATGTTTTACATTTATAAGAATATACAAAGCGAAATGAGCTACCCAGAGCCCTTCGAGTCGCTGGTTGTTTTGACAGACATATTAAATTTCTTGTATGTTTTAGACTTATTTACATATTATTACAATTGTAAATCAACTTAAGTAATAAAATGGAAGTAAAATTACAATTCAATGTCATAAATAGAAATTTAAAAATGAGATTTTTCACAAAAATCACTTCTTTGAATCACCAAAACTATATGAAGGAGTTGAGTTGAGATCTATTCCTTAATATATGTTAGAGTTGCACCGATGTATCGGTATCGGTAGTATCGGCCACTTTTCACAAAGTATCGGTATCAGCCGATACTGTTCTGAAAACCGATACCAATACTTTGAATTACTGTTTTTTGAAGAAATTATCTTATTTTATATAAAATTAAATTTTTTTATTATTCTACAGTAATATCTTATTTAGTTGTTTAATATATATTTTATCAAAATTAGCAATGTTTACATTTACTAACAAAACAAAAAAAATCATAAAATGTAACTATAGGCCCCTATACAAGATTACAAATATTCAATACAGTAATACAGTATCATATAAATATACAATTTCGAATTACAGTAATAGTTTTCAGTAAAAATGACTATAGAAACTAGATGTAGTAACTATACTAAAGACAAAAATATGATCATTGCAACATTCTTAGATCCAAGAATTAAAAATAAAATGTTTGAAAGGTCTAATGATGATGGATCAGATTTAGGTACTTCTACAAGTATTGAAATGTTATTAAGTATGATGGTGGATACCTTAGAATCTATTGAAACCAAACGCAAACTATTGGAAACTGGAGACGACAATGATGAAAATTCAGGTGATCCAAACCATGAAAATATGTTGGAAGGTAGCAGCAATATTGATCAAGACGGTATCATTGATTTCATTGATAGTTTTGATTTTTCTCAATGTTTTATTAATAAGATTTTCATTTTGTGCAAGTAACCATAAATTGTTATTTTTTCAATATACGGTACTGAATAATAAGGATTTATCAATGTATTATAGATACTATATTGAATTTTGTATTTTTTACACTACAATTGTTGCAGTGGCCCAGTACAGTAGAAAGTTTTTTTTGTTTTTTTTAATAATATTTTATAGGACTTTATTAATGTACTACATTTATTTGAATTTTGTAATTTTTATTAATAAAAACTTTGAAAATACAAACTATTACTTTAATTCCACTCTACTTTATTTATTGAAATGAAAAAAAAACTTTATAATGCTTAACAAACCTCATTAAACTACCGGTATAATTATTGTATTTGAAGAGCTGTATATTAAAAATTTATACATTTTATTGTAGACATAATTTTATAAGTTGTTTGTTTGCAATGTTTTTTACTTTTTTAGTACATTCAATTTTAAACATAATTAAATTACAGGCTCTAGCTATATATTATAATATATTATATTATTATGAAATTAAATGGAACTAAAGTTGGGATTGGGAAAGGCATTTTAAGTTAATTGAGATATTATATCATTTACTTGAACTTTTATTAATAATCAATTTTAAAACTAAACATTAATTAAAAGTATCGGTATCGGTACTTTTTTGTGGTATCGGTATCGGCCAAAATATTGGTATCGGTGCAACTCTAATATATGTTTTTTGTACACATATGTATCTTTCTTTACTAGAAGTATCAACCCTGACTAATTTCAGACACCTTTATATTAAGCCCCAAAGTTGATGTTAATTTGCAAATTTTGTGAAAATATCACTTTTGGAAATTTTTAAAAATAGAAATAAATCCTTTTTTTGGTTATTTTTTTATTTCACTCATAAATTTACAACCCATAGGCCTAGAGACTATTAGGAGTATTAAAACAGCTGTGATTGATGTAGAACTACTAAACTTTTGAAAATGGCAGTGTCGTAAAAGTGGGAGGAATTGATGCAGCTTCAAAATGGAGCCATATTTAAGCCCTTGTAACTTAGAAACTATTTGTTCCACAGCCTTTTTGCTTGCAAAATTGAAAAGCCCACCAGAAGTTATATTGGCATGACAAATTTGAAGCTTCTACTTCTATTAGAAGACACTTTTCAAGGCCTCTCAAAATGAAGGCTTGGCCGATCAAGCCCAACATGGGCATTTTTTGTCGAAGGTGGGGGCCATTTAAGCGACCATAAAATTAAAAGTGTTTGACTGAGGAAGCTAAAATTTTAGATTAAGCTATTGAATGGTGTATGAATCAACCTTGAAAATTTGAAGAAAATCGGAGATGGTCACCAAACCACCCTGTACCAATTGAGCTGGAATGACCGACCCTAGGAAAACATAAATTTCACCTCCAAAGAGAGAGAGGTGTAATACTATAAATTTACCCAGATATGAACAAAGCACATCATACACTACTAGGAAAATGTATTTTGGCATCAAAATTGGGTGGAGACCCTAATGTAAATATTTACCGAATGATCTACAGGTTCCAAAGATTTAAAGTTAGTGTACAGCTAGTAGTGTGACAATCTGCAATTGTAGAAATCAATTGTATCTTAATTTTGCATGCAACTGTATTTGTGGTTTGTTTATATTAACAGTGGAGCCACTCAGATGGGCCAAAGGGCCCTTGTGTGCACACTATAAAAACTCTTACCATGTTACCAACCAATCATCAAGGGCGTACAGTTGATCTAACAATTGGTTAAGTCATGATATTTTCATTAGTTAGCATGTTCTATTAAAAAGGAGGTGGTTAAGGGGTGATATGATAGAGGTGTATAAAATGATAAAAGGGTTGGAAAAGATAGATTTTGAGTCTCTTTTCATAAAGATCACAATAATCAGACTAGAGGTCATAGTATGAAATTATTTAAGCCAAGATGTAGAACAAATTTAAGAAAACATAGTTTTTACAAACAGAGTAATTAAATTTTGACAAAGCTAGATGCACAGCTCTATTAGCGTTGGCTTCTGAAAGTGCAGTTAATTGGAGGAGTTTTTGCTTCGACGTCTGTGAGCATGGCTAGGGCAGCCTAGGCGAACAGTTCAAATTTGTGGGCCTGGCGAAATCGTCTATTTATTCCTGTTGGTCGCCGCTCATTTGTATAATGGTTATTATGTATTTTATCCCACTCAGTCATTTTACATACCAAAATACATTTTTCTAGTAGTATTTGATGTGATTTGTTCAATATGACCTCCATTTCCGTCGGAAATAAGATCCAACAAAGTTTAGTACTTTGGAGTTTGGCTCATTTTCAAGGGAAATGGAAGTCAAAATCTAAGCAAAACACATCAAATATTACTAGAAAAATGTATTTGGTATTAATTAACCTAACCTAACCGTGGCTAAACGAGCCTAACCCTGGCTAAACGAGCCTAGAGTATTACCTTATTATGGATTAGGTGGTGGATACAGACGAGAGCTCGTTTAGCCAGGGTTAGGCTCATTTAGCCAGGGTTAGGCTCATTTAGCCAGGGTTAGGCTCATTTAGCCAGGGTTAGGCTCATTTAGCCAGGGTTAGGCTCGTTTAGCCACGGTTAGGTTGTTAGGTAAGGTTAGGTTAGGTTAATTAATACCAAAATACATTTTCCTAGTAATATTGATGTTTTGCTTAGATTTTGACTTCCATTTCCCTTGAAAATGAGCCAAACTTCAAAGTACTATAACTTTTGTTGGATCTCATTTCCGACGGAAAGGAGGTCATATTTGAACAAATCATATCAAATACTACTAGAAAAATGTATTTTGGTGTGTAAATGACTGAGTAGGATAAATATATAATTACCGTATAAACACCCCAATGCTGCTATTGAAGGTTAGAAATTGCAAAAAACGCGGGTTAGGTTAGGTTTTTCAGAAATTTTCAATTTTAAAATTTCTCAAAAACGGCTTATTTCCCAAAGAAACGAAGTTCAGATTTGAACAAATCACGGTTAATATTCGTTTTAATGCTTTGTCATTTTTGATAGGAGACATTCTATGACAATTTAACATATAAATTCATATTCAGGACACCTTGAAACCTCAGGGAAACTGATAAAAATCAAGGAAATGTATAATTATTTTTTTATAGGAAAAAAAAAAATTTAAAAAAATTTAGACGTAAAAAGCAGCCATTATAGGCCATTGACCGAGTATTTAGCTTTTAACGCTGTTAAAATTTTAATGAATGTCGCCCTCTCCAGTTTTATAGGGAGACATCTCATGGCAAAATTAGGAAACATAGGTCAAAACAACCAATTAAAAATTGTTTGGTAATTTTTTACTATCGCTCCGGTCTCTTCAATTCCCAAATTTTATAGATCAATGGATTCGTTATTACACCAGGAATGCGATTTGGATAGTCTCAATGAGGGAACTGGCCCAAAACTAAGTTAGGACACGAAGTTTGTTTTGGGGTATGTTGAAAAAATACCCTAAAATGCGGGTAATTCCTTCAGTAGAGACTACCTAGGGCGCATTCGCGATGTAAAAAATGAATCCATTGATATATAAATTATGGAAATTGTAGAAACAGCCAACATGAGTGACCTAAAAGGTATATATATATATACATTTATATATATGTAGTAAAACGAACACTGTATATATTCACTGGGATCTTTTCCGTTTGACTGCGCCATTGAAATAATAAACTCCAGCCTTCTTAGTTAGCTTTATAAGGCTAACTAACAAAAATATCACGACCTAACCTAACCAATCGTCAAGGTCGTACAGTTGACCTAACGATTGGTTAGGTAGGTCATGATATTTTCTTAGTTAGCCTTATAAGGCTAAGTAAAGAAGGCTGGGGGCACTCACCTCTTATGTTTCAATGGCGGCAGTCAAACGGAAAAGATCCATTCACTGTAATATTATATATACCGTAAAACTAAACACTACTAACCTAACCTAACCTACCTAACCTTGCGTGTTCCCCTTCTCCGTTTCTTATCACGCACACCTATGGCAACGAAATGCTTTTCTGTTTTTATCGCACACACACTTATTACCACAAACAAATCTTCCTTGTTTTCTTAGGGCAAATAAATTCTTTTAGCAATATACCGTGTTCTACATAAAAATTAAATGCAGCCTCTTCATCATCAAAAAATTTGCATGAAGTTAAACACTGAATAATTAAACCATTGCAAACCAACGCCATCGTGACACTAAAATCTTATGAGTTCAGGTCAAACCACCCAATTTTGTTAGTGGTACCTCCTAACCTTTGTGGGATCAGCCATTTTATCACTCTCAAAAACATGATCCGCGATTTTATCGCTCAAAAAAAATTTATTAACATTAATTTTATAGCTTTAATTGGCATTTGCCTTCATATTGTACTTAATAAAAGTTTTTAAAAAAATGTAGAGAGTCTTATGGTAAATATTTTCAGTTTCCAGAGACCGGACTGATAGTAAAAAATTACCAATTGTTTTTTGTTTCACATGACCTTATCCGACCAATCAGAGACGTACATTTTGAATCTCTCATAATGCATACTCATTTAAGAATGTTTTCAGTCTGGTTTTCATTTTGGTTGCGGAGGTTGTGATTGCCTGGGTTTTTGGTACCTTGGAACGCAGTTCCAAAAAACTACTGTTGTTTGCGGTTCCTCAGAGAGACACAACAACTCTTGTTCGCCTGATCCAGCAACATATTAGGCCTGGGACTACAATCTATTCCGATGAGTGGCATGCGTATTTTCAACTTGGAAATCTAGGCTACATTCACCGGACAGTCAACCATTCACAGCGGTTCGTGGAAGACCCCATTCACATTCAAAATATTGAGCGTTGTTGGAAAGACGTGAAAAGCTGGATATTATGGTCTGTTTAGGTTAGGTCTGTTTAGGTTAGGTCTGTTTAGGTTAGGTCTGTTTAGGTTAGGTCTGTTTAGGTTAGGTCTGTTTAGGTTAGGTCTGTTTAGGTTAGGTCTGTTTAGGTTAGGTCTGTGTTTAGGTTAGGTCTGTTTAGGTTAGGTCTGTTTAGGTTAGGTCTGTTTAGGTTAGGTCTGTTTAGGTTAGGTCTGTTTAGGTTAGGTCTGTTTAGGTTAGGTCTGTTTAGGTTAGGTCTGTTTAGGTTAGGTCTTTTAGGTTAGGCTGTTTAGGTTAGGTCTGTTTAGGTTAGGTCTGTTTAGTTAGGTCTGTTTAGGTTAGGTCTGTTTAGGTTAGGTCTGTTTAGGTTAGGTCTGTTTAGGTTAGGTCTGTTTAGGTTAGGTCTGTTTAGTTAGGTCTGTTTAGGTTAGGTCTGTTTAGGTTAGGTCTGTTTAGGTTAGGTCTGTTTAGGTTAGGTCTGTTTAGGTTAGGTCTGTTTAGGTTAGGTCTGTTTAGGTTAGGTCTGTTTAGGTTAGGTCTGTTTAGGTTAGGTCTGTTTAGGTTAGGTCTGTTTAGGTTAGGTCTGTTTAGGTTAGGTCTGTTTAGGTTAGGTCTGTTTAGGTTAGGTCTGAACCAAAACACATTTTTCTGGTGTTTTTTGGTGTGATTTGCTCAAATCTGAACTTCGTTTCTTTAGGAAATGAGCCGTTTTTGAGAAATTTTCAATTTTAAAATTTCTCAAAAACGGCTCATTTCCCAAAGAAACGAAGTTCAGATTTGAACAAATCACACCACAAAACACCAGGAAAATGTGTTTTGGTTCAGAAAGGAGGAAAAGCACTAAAACGAATAATTACCCAAATCACACCAGAAAAATGTGTTTTGGTTCAGAAAGGAGAAAAAGCACTAAAACGAATAATTACCAAATTTCTTATAAAGCTAACTAAAAAAGGCTAGGGTGACGGATCTTCAGGTGATCTGATTAGGTTTGGTTAGGCAAGATTTTCAGTTATGGACCGTCTCTGAATTCAGGAAGTTTAGCGCATATCACAGTACTTTTAATATGTATTTTAGGTTATACCTAACCCAGGCATAAGATTCACCCTGAGTGCTCGTAGGAAATGGGCGGGGTTTCCGACTGACAAAATTCGGGTGACCACAGGACTACCTTAGTTGAATCACTTAGTTTATTACTAATAATTAGATAAAATCACTTACAATTTATCACTAATTAGGTTTAACTTTAAGCAACCACAATTTATCACTAATTAGGTTTAACTTTAAGCAACCTAAATTACCTAAACCTACCAAAGAAAACTGGTTTGGAGCATTTTCTACAGTGCCACATATTTCACAGGCTGGTTATTAAAAGTTTTAAGAATTTTATTAAAATGGGTGACGACAGGTTTGATGGGAGGTGAAAATATATGCAGGTCATCAAACTGATTTAGCTTAACAGTTTACATATTAATTTGGCCTCTACCACATATAATAAAGCAACATATTCTATTTCTTCTTCTCCTTCGAGCGTTCCATAGTTATATCAGACTCCAACTTTCTAGTCGGTTCAAAATCTTAACAATAGTGAGAAAATCTTGTACAGTTAAAAATATAATAATACAGCATTTGTTTTCTGTATTAGATATTTGTGACTTCAATAAGAAAGTTTTCGAATTATTAAGCCGTTTTCTTTTCATCGAAAATTTGATTTTACTTGAAGTCACATTCCTGGATCACAAAATTACAAACTTGCAGTCACATTCTTCCACTGACTTCAAGTCAGATTTGTGGATAAAAAGAACGTGGCAACTCGAGTTTGTGACGTCAAATGTAACCAAAACTTAGGCCAACTCTTGGCTACACCTACTTCGTAGTTCGTGGGTTTAGCAATTAGTCTGGATTCTCAATACAGGTTTCTATCATGAATCCAACCACAGTAAGATTGAATAAGGCCAACACTACGACCTAGATTTCAGCTTGCCAAAACTGAACTAGTCTATGGCAATATAGGCCAAAAATTACAATGATGCAAGGCCAATTCCTTACTTAAGACTTATAAATATGTAAATTTAATCAAGTATAGTCTTTTAACATAATAAAATGTATTTTCTTATGTATTTGGGCAAAATAATGTAAGAAATTCTTGAAATACCTTTGATTCTGCAGATGACAAATTGTTTATTTACAAAAAAGTAACACGACTCCGCCGAGTCGAGCTTTCTCTAACCACCTCCAGAGCTGGCTTGACAAAACTCAAACCAAGTCTAGTTTGTTTTGACGAAAAGAAGGCGACAACCTGTGATTAGTTGACTCGACCTCAAGTCAGGTGGACAAAAAGAAAACGGTTTAATATTGGTTAGAGTATTCAACTGGTGGAGCTCAAATCTAGGTCGTAGTGTTAGCCATATTCAATCTTATTGTGGGCTGAATTCATGGCAGAAGCCTAAAGTTAGGATCCTGCTCAGGGCCGGAAACACTTTTTGCGTCCCGGGGCATCTAATATTCGCCCGCTACATTGAATTTTATATGTAATAAAACACATTACATTTCACTGATATTTAATTAAATCAAACTTTACTGTTGAAGAACAAACAAAACAGTCAAAATAATTAACTAAAGCTAATAATCATATTCTTCTGAGGAAAAAACAAATTAGAGCACTTTCGGCTCTTCTTTCTGGCGAACCGTTCTATAGCGAAGTCCCAGGAAATAATTTTCAATAATTCTGAGTCAGTATTCAGAAGCGCCAAGCTGTTGAGTTTTTCCTGAGATATAGAAGAAGATCGAAGATAATTTTTCAATCCTTTTGAGCGCCGAAAAGAACCTTTCACCCGGACTTTTGCTTATTGGCAAGGAATAATAAATTTTCAAACGTATCTCTACATCTGGAAAACTAACATATAACCTCTTCTCCCTTATTATTTTTAATAAATTAAATTTCTTGTTAGATTTTTATTTAGCATAAAAAATTGTGTGTGCAACACCTTTCAGTTGTAAAACTTCTTGCATAAAGCCTGGTTCCAAATCTTCGATATAAAACTTGATCAGCATTTTAGCTTTCTCTTCAACAGTTTTATTGTCATAATCAGTTAAATGAAAAATAAAAAACAAATCTCGCAAATATTAAATCATAAGCAGATTTTTTTGTGGTGCAATTCTGAAATAATATTGTCTACGATCACTAGCGGATTTACGGGGTGTTCCCCCTTTGGTCAACCTGGCACCCCTTTTTGTCAATTTGGCGCCCCTTTGGTCAATCTTGGCACCCCTTCCAAATGCTTTATTTTTTATAATATTTTTTTTATTTCTAAAAGCAAAAAAGTACATACTTTTTTAAATTATGAAAATATCAACACCACCCTTGCAAATACCTGGCAACCTTTTCAATTTTATTTTAGAAACTGTGTATAAAATAATATTTTCCTTCGTACACTCAATTAAATTATGCTTCCAGCTTTATATATCATTTATTATAGTTGTAAGCATTTGGAGACACGAGGTTAATGTGCTTGTAAACCCTTTGCGTAGTATTCACATTCATGATCTTCCTCTCTCTAAATGACTGATTCAGGTAATACTTTGAACAGATGCATTAGATACAAACAAACAAGCACTTTATTTCAGACTCAACAGATACAAACATTATACAAGAGGTCCATAGAAGATTAAGAGATAGTTATCTGGAGCACTGACTAAGTAGGCCAGTGAATCACTGCATAATGAACATACAATTGCCTACGCCAATGCTTCCAGATTTGAGATTTATAAAATATATCGGAGACCAGCCCACTAACCATGGCTACTATTATCTTACTGACTGACTCACCAAGCCTAATGATAAATCTAAATACAAAATTGCGAATGACACTGGCACAGTTAGGCACCTTATTGTCTACAAACAGCATACTGACACTAGAAGGAGCACCATTTATAAATCTTGGAGTTCTTAATAAACTCCTAAAAATATTATTATATGCAACATATAATTTTCTCAAATTATACATCCTGTATAATTTGAGCTGTATACATTGGAGTACAAAAAGTTTTGAACAAAATCAACTTAACATCTAATGTACACATATGAAATTTTCTACATTGCCTTAGAGGCTTAGAATATCACAGTCATCTGAAAGACTATCAGTTAGTATGTGGCCAAAACCAAACAGTATTAAACAAACTTTAATTTAGGGCCTATAAAACATAAAATAAAACAGTGAATTTGTCAGGTTGTGTACTCTGTCATATTTAATCAAAGTTTGCGAAATCTCAAATTATATCATCGAAACTCAGTTGATTGGGGGCATGGGCGTACGGGATAAGTAGTCTCTGGGGGGTCCAGGTGTTTGTACCCGACAAGAAAGATGTTGCTCACTGGGCCGAAGGCTTCTAGGGGGGTCCAGAGGCATGCTACCCCCGGAAAATTTTGAAAATTAAGGCTCTCAGAAACCCGTTTTTAGCCAATTTGCGGGGTGTTTGTTCAAGTTTATTAGCTTTTACAACATCTAAGTTATGTACTGATTTGCAAGAAAATTATACAAGGAAAGACAAAATTCGTGATGAGTCTTAAAGAAACACTGTTTACGAAAATTTCACAATATCAAAACCTAAATTTCTTTTGAACATCACACTTTATCATTCTAGATTTGTTCATTAATATAACTGAAATTATTATATTTCTTAACAAAGTTTTGTGTTCACTGAGATATTAGTTAATCTCCCGACTCTCAAAGACTGGATCGACGAGCGCCATTCGTCGGGGTTGCTGTTCAGTGAACCGTTGAACTGCAGCTTCGTAATCCCGGCTTGTCGTAATGAATGCTCATCTACGCCAAGCCCGACAATCTCTCCGTGGACATAGAGTCCTAAGGTACCCTTCACAAGTCACAGTCGGGGTAGATTGTCCTTCTTCATCACTGTCAAAACGAGAGACAATGAATTTAATATGAGCAATCGATCAGTAACTGTAAGTAATTTTTAAAGTCATTGTTTTAGTTTACAATACAGTTACTAACCTTGCCAACTGACGTGGGATGGACCAAATTTGATGGACCAAAAAAATCGGTCAATTCTTGGTTGCTGTTTAACTCTTCTTGACATTGTAAACCGAAAATTCTATTGAATAAATACTTGAATGAATATTGCTTTTAGACTTTTGAGTATTAAAATAAGACACAGGGTCGACTAAACGATCTGAAACAAATGAAACAAAAGGGTATATACATGCTTTTAGTGTGTTGTAAAATAACTTATATGTTCAGTCAGTTAGCTTTTGGGAGCGGGGCTTTCTGGTTTAGAGTGGTTCTGGTTTAGGGGGTTCGATCAAACCCCCCGAACCCCCTCTGAGTCTGCCACAGGCTCAGAGCTTCAGACCGACATTTCCATAACCAGTGGTGTAGTGCTAAATAAAGAAGTGGGGAACGCATGTTACTCAGATGCGGGGGGGGGGACAAGGCGAGCGCGGCGAGCCCATACAGCTGGGGGTCAGGGGGCATTAAGCCTCCCGGGAAATCTTGAAATGACCAATTTCAGGGATATTTTGAGGTCATATGCATTGGATATTAGGATATTCTAAGGTTGAAGATGCAGTATTTCAGTGTCATTAGATATATGACATCCAGTACGATCAATAAAAATAGCTGACAACTGGAATGATTAACTAAAAAAAAGTTAACAACTGGTACGCCGTGGTGACTGTTTCACAGATCTTTATAGGCTAGCATTGCTCAGTCGAAGCTAAAAGAAATGAAACAGTTAATGACTTTCTCATATTTCTCCTAGGGTGGGAATTAAAATTTCATGACGTTAGAGATTTGTAAGTTCGGATTTTTTGAAATAGTGAGGGAACGCCGTTCCGTCTACCAAAAAAAGTAAGGGAACGCCGTTCCCCGCGTTCCCACAGCACTACACCACTGTCCATAACCTAAAAAATATTGAGCTAGCACATTAGCGTCTGCAGGAATTTTTTTAGTGTAGGGCTGAGCGAAAATGAAAGGTCCAAGCCATAAAAAATGATGCTGGTAAAAGCAAGGGGAGTGTGGACTGTGGAGTGTTAAAATGTATACTCCACATTTTTGGTAGTAGTATTTTAGGAAGACAAAGCTGGATTTTTATAAACTATGTTAATTTAGGGTTACATAAACCATAGTATTGTATGTCTGTATTTATTATTATTTGTTGTGTATCATGCTAGGTAAACAATATTACTTACTGTTATCTTGTGTCAGCTTAAATCTACAATACAAATTCAGATTAAAACAAAAATAAACACTTCTTATATCTAATTAATGCAAAGCGAACAATAGCTAAATGGATCTAATCATCTAATACTACCATTTGATATGAATACAGTTATCTAGGTTTACATACTACGACAGTACAGTTATTGGGATCACCTGAAGATCAGGGCCCCAGCCTTCTTTTGTTAGAAAATCTAGAAGAGGAAGAGCCATTGTTGTCCCAAGGCGATATGATGACTAAGCTGATTGATGCAGCATTCTTTGTATATATTAGGTAAGGTGTATATATATACAGGGTGATTCAGCAAAGAGTACATTAAATTGGAGGATGAAATCCTTGGATAATTCTAAACCACAATGTCTCTATGGTAAAATGTCAGATTCTGCATTAGTATGGCAGGAGATATAGGTTCCCATGCACCCCCACTAAAAACAAATTCCAAAATGATTTTTAGCACCCCTAGGACATCTACTTAAAGAATTTTTATGTTGCCAGCGGGGAAAAAATGTCCCACGGGGTCCTAATTAGCATATTTCCAAGATGGCTGCCATCCGCATCCATTAAAACGCTAAGTGTCATATGTCAGTAATAACAATGAGCCGATTTGACGATCTTGGTGTCGATATTATGATTTTCTGAGGTGCTGAATCGATTTCCGAGGTTTCAAAACGATTGGAGGTCAAGGTCACGTGATTCAGGCGAAGGTCAAGGTCATTTTGTTAAAGAATCGCTTCGTTTTTTTCATTTTCCGACATGCATTATTTTGACCCAGCTCCCATAGATATGGTGATAGAAGCTTACTTATTGCTTTAAAAACTTTCCTTATTATCATATTATTCGTATTATTATATGTATATGTGTATTGATATTATATGTAGGCCTATACTTCTCTTTTTCTAGATCTATTGATGATGGTGCATGCTGCTTCAACAGTGAATGCTTGATTCCGGTGATGGTGATATGCAGAGACTATATCATATAACTATATGTGTATAGCGAACTAATACCAGCTTAGCAATAGTGATGGTGGGCAGTCAAGCTTAATTAACCATGGTGAAAAAGAAGAGGAAAAGTGAAAACAGTTCAGATGCGTCTGAACCCTCTGTGAAACAGAAGTGTCTTACCTCCACTTGCGTTTGCACACCCCAAGGTACCTGATGATAATTCCTTCACCTGTTTCAGTTCTGTCAAATGTGTGCCGTCAGAGAAGTTGTCATATTTACTTGAGATCCGTAATAGAAGACTGGCTGAGCCACTTAATTCTCCCCATCGTATGAAAGCTGTATGTGTTCTGCTGCCAGAAACTCTAGATGGTCTCTATTTGGAGAGAACTGGTTACCACAGGCGCTGTTACCAAGACTTAACAACGCACCTGGATCGATTGAAGAATCCATCTGCTGATGCTTCAACTGCGCCATCGACATCACAGAGGCACCACTCTCCTCGCAAGCAGAACTCTGCAGATACTGATCTGACAAATTTCCACCAAATGGATGCATTTTCTGTGAGAAGAATGAAATCAAAGTGAATGGCAAGACTCAGAGGCCAATGTTAGAAAATCTAGAAGAGGAAGAACCACTGTTGTCCCAAGGCGATATGATGACTAAGCTGATTGATGCAGCATTGCTTGTATATATTAAGTTAAGGTGTATATATATCCATCTCATAATTGTAAGGTTAGTGAAAAATTCACTTAATTTACAGCTAGCACTTTTGGGCTCTTGTGGCATCAGTGTTTGGGACTCTGGTGGCATCATTTTGGGGCGCTGCGCGTCCTTTCTACTCGTTTGTGGGATGTCGTGCGTACAGGGTGTGGTCTGATAGAGAGCTCTCTTGCAATTCAGTTGGTTGTTTAGATACAAGATTGTTGCATCGTGCAATAGTCCCAGGTTGCGTTGTTGTTGCAAGGTTGAGAAAGAAGACCATAAATAGTACCCCTTTTGTTTTCATATTAAATTCATGTAACTAAGGTCTAAGGTAGGCCCGCATCGAGTCAGCAACCCTGAGGTAGGACCTAATAGGATCTCAAATCCGTAAGTTTTAATTTAGCTTAACTTGGGCTGTAGGTAGAACTGGCCCTTTAGAATTTGGCCGTTCACGGCTCAGCTGGGATTTTGAAACCAACAAATAAATAAAATAACATGGTCCTTCAGAACGGGATTCTACCCCAAGACTGAGTCAGTGACTATTTTTCGGCAAAGTTCTGATTGTGCAAATTGTAGCCCAAGTTAGGCCTAGACGGGTTGAGTATTATTGAATTAAGGTCCCAGGGTAGAAAGTTTGGTCGCCCAATTGCGAAACTTGGCCAGTCGTCTGTCGTCGTTTTTGGCCTACATTTTACCGGTTTGGTTAATTTTGGGTTATTATTGAATTAAGGTCCCAGGGTAGAAAGTTTGGTCGCCCAATTGCGAAATTTGGCCAGTCGTCTGTCGTCGTTTTTGGCCTACATTTTACCGGTTTCGTTAATTTTGGGTTATTGTTGAATTAAGGTTCCAGGGTAGAAAGTTTGGTCGCCCAATTGCTAAACTTGGCCAGTCGTCTGTCGTCGTTTTTGGCCTACATTTTACCGGTTTGGTTAATTTTGGGTTATTATTGAATTAAGGTCCCAGGGTAGAAAGTTTGGTCGCCCAATTGCGAAACTTGGCCAGTCGTCTGTCGTTGTTTGGCCTACATTTTACCGGTTTGGTTAATTTTGGGTTATTATTGAATTAAGGTCCCAGGGTAGAAAGTTTGGTTGCCCAATTGCGAAACTTGGCCAGTCGTCTGTCGTTGTTTTTGGCCTACATTTTACCGGTTTGGTTAATTTTGGGTTATTATTGAATTAAGGTCCTGGGGTGGAAAATTTGGTATTCCATACTGGTGTTTGGTTAGTACCCACCCAGCAATTCAGTTTATTTGAAAGTAAAATTTGCGTTTGATCAGTTTGGTTAAGTATTTCTGCCAATTCAGCTCATTTGGCATTGAGCCCAATTGTTTGCATTGAAGATGAGTGCATCTGAATTGAACAAATTTTATAAAAAGGAGAAGCGCCTACAAAGGTCTAATTACAAAGGTCATTGCCACTATAGATTCTGCCATAGAGGAAGAGGATTTACGCTTAGTGACTGCGCAGCTTTCCATATTAGAAACTAAAAAGGTTGCTCTAAGTGAGGTAAATGTTAAAATTGAGGCTCTTATAGAAGAGGATGAAATAGAAAATAACATAATTTACTTTGAAGAGATTATTGATGATATAATTAAAGTAGGTCTCCGAGCAAAAGAGTTTAGCAGCTCAGTACAGTTAGAGACCAGGTCTAATAATGAAACACAACACTCAACAAATGATGTTTGTGAAGTTAAGGTTAACAGATCTGTAGTTCAATTACCGAGGCTTGTACTCAAACCATTTTCTGGGAGTATTCAGGAATGGCAAGGATGGGCAGACAGTTTTCAATCAGCAGTTCATTCTAGTCAAGTGTTAAGTGCCGTGGAGAAGTTTAATTATTTGCAGTCCCTCTTGGAAGGGGAGGCAGCAAAGACTATAGCAGGATTAGCATTAACAGAGGCTAATTATAATGTGGCTTGGGATATATTAAAGAAACGGTTTGGTAAGCCAGAGATCTTAATTAAAAGCCACCTCCGTGCACTTTTAGCTATACCTCCTGTTAATAATCCTAATAGTGTCAAGGAGTTACGGCAGTTATATGATGAATTTGAAATTAGAACTAGGTCCCTCGATAACTTGGGTGTAGGAATGGAAAGGTATGGTATAATGTTGGTTCCTACACTGGAGTCTAAATTGCCTAGCTCAATTTTGCTTGAATTAAGTAGGGGACACTCTACAGAACATGTGTACATCCCCCTTCAGCAGATGTTAAGTCTTTTAGGCACAGAATTAGCAAGACGAGAGGAATTGAGTTTGTACAGTGGGATGGTAAACAAGGGGACAAAGGCAGGCACAGCACCAAAGTTTCCACAAAAAGGAATAACCCAGGTACAGTGTCAGCTCTACATGCATCCTCTGAGAATAAATTAAAGGGAATTAAGGAATGCATATTTTGCGAAGGCAACCACAAGTCATATAAATGTGAGGTGGCTGAGGCCTTACCCTTTGAGGAGAGAAAGGACAGGGTAACTAAGTCCACAGCATGTTTTAAATGTTTTTTGAAAGGTCACAGAGCAAGGTTTTGTAAGTTTAAAATTTTGTGCAAAAAATGTCATGGTAGGCATCAGCCATTATTGTGTGAACACACTCCTAGTAGGCCTACCCCAGAAGTAGAGACATCAGTGGCACATGCCACTGCTATGCAAGGAAGTAAAAGTAAAGGGGGATTATTGCAAACAACTGCAGCCTTATTAATTGGGAATGAGGGAGAAGCTACTGTAAGAGTGTTGTTTGATAGTGGTAGCCAGTGTAGTTTTATTAAGACCAGAATTTCCAGAAAATTGAAGTTTAAAGAATTAAGAGGGAAAATTTAAGAATTTCTGGGTTTGGGGGTTCCGTTCAAAACCGAACCAAATTTAAGAAGGTAGAAGTTCTGGTTAAAGGGTTGTTACCGCAAAGTCCCACTATCAAGGTCCAAGCTGTAGAGATTGAGGAACTTTGCGCTCCAGTCACTACTTGTTTAGATATGGCATGTGTCCAAGAATTGCAAGTTAAAGGAATTAATTTGGGCAATAATAAGTTTGAAGGAACAGAAGATATTAGTATTTTGATTGGAGCTGACTATTATTGGGACTTCATCACTGGTAATATTGTCCGCACATCTCGAGGCCCGGTAGCTATTGAAAGTAAGCTAGGCTGGATGCTACATGGTAGTTATTGCAATGAAATGGAAGTTAAGGCTCTTTTTGTTAAGATTGAGGAGAACAGCCATGGTCTGGAAAGGCATTTGAAAGCGTTTTGGGAACTTGAATCTATTGGCATAAAGGACAAACAGGCAAGTACAGTGAACAATGATGTTTTAGAGCAATTTGAAAAAGGGATTGGGTTTAGAGATGGTTGCTATGAAGTTGGCCTACCATGGAAGGATTCTTGCAAACCCGGTTCAAACCTTCAGCTAGCTAATCGGAGGTTGGAGACTTCATTGTACAGGCTAAGAAAAAATGAGGAGTTGTTAATTGAATACAATGAGGCCATCGTAAGTTATGTAAGGGAGGGCTATGCTGAAAGGGTGCAAGGTGAGCTGGTGAGCCAGGAGGCACATTATCTGCCACACCATGCAGTGGTACAGCGAGACAAAACAACCACCAAACTAAGGGTAGTTTTTGATGGCTCAGCCAAGGACAAAGGTGGTGTGTCCTTGAATGACTGTTTGGATGCTGGGCCAAATTTAAATGCAGATTTATTTTCCTTGTGACTGAGATTCAGGTTTGGTAGAGTAACATTGACTGCAGATGTGAAGCAAGCCTTTTTGCGGATAAAGTTAAAACCAGAGGACAGAGATGCAGTAAGGTATCTGTGGGTGGATACGAAAGACTTGTTGGAAAATGAACCTAAGGTTCAAGCATATAGAATGAAGTCAGTGTTGTTTGGCCTCAGCTCTAGTCCATTTCTGTTGGCAACTACTATGCAGTACCATTTTAAGAAATATTCTAAAGTCTATCCTAACACTATTGAACACATAAGGAAAAATTTTTATGTTGATGATTTGCTGTGTTCCGTGGATAATACAGAAATGGCTAAACAGATATTCATGGAGGCTAGAGCTATAATGAGGGAGGCTGGCATGGAGCTTAGAAAATGGCAGACCAATCATTCGCAATTACAAGAGTTTATGAGTCATTCCTCTGTAGTACCTGATGCAGCAGAAAGTATTGAGGATTCTGGTATTAAGGAGTTGTGGGCAATAGACGCAAAGGTGCTAGGCATTGTTTGGCAGCAAGATGATGATTTGTTTACCTTCAATGGGAAATCTTTAGTAGAGCTGGCTGAGAATGAGACAAGGTGGACAAAACGTACAGCTCTTAGTTTGGCTTCAAAGGTTTTTGATCCTCTTGGATTCCTGGCTCCATTTGTGATAAAGTCAAAAATTTGGTTTCAGAGCCTCTGGGAAATTGGACTTGGTTGGGACCAAGAGTTATCTGATCATATGGTGGTCAGGTGGAAATATTGGTTCAAAGAATTGGCACATCTTGGAGACATTGAAATCCCAAGATGGTACTTTGGAGAGTTGAACAATAGTCCAGACAATTTGGAGCTGCACATCTTTTGTGATGCAAGTGAGGAAGCCTATGCAACTTGTATTTATATTAGAGGCACATTGCAAGAGGAAGTAAGTTGCAGGTTGGTTGCTGCAAAGAGTAGAGTAGCACCTTTGAAAAGGCTTTCTGTTCCAAGGTTGGAATTGATGGGTGCCGTTATTGCTAGTCGGCTTGCAGTTACAGTGCAAAAGTCTTTGGCCCTCTATGAAATTCCAAGCTATTATTGGACAGACTCCACTATAGTTTGGCACTGGTTAAGAAGTCAGGCAAGGAAATGGAAACCATTTGTTGCCAATAGGGTGGAGGAAATTCAAGCGCACACAGATCCCAAGCAATGGAAGCATTGTCCAGGCACCCAAAACCCCGCTGATTTACCAACACGAGAAATTTCAGTGAAAGATCTTGCACAGTCAAGTTTGTGGTGGAATGGGCCAGAGTGGCTAAAACTTGGAAGTGAAAACTGGCCTTCTAATCAGCCTATTGTAGGAGAATGCCAGGCTGAAGAAGCATGGGTGAATGAGGTGTGAAAATGCGCTGTGAACAGTTGTCAAGTTATGCGGCAAGACCCCATATTGAGGCTTGAGGACATTAGCAGTCTGAAAAGATTGTTAAGAGTGACAGCATGGGTATATAGATTTACCAACAATATTAAGGGAGAAACAAGAAGGGAAGGAATTCTGAATAGTAACGAGATTCAGCAAGCCAGGAAATACTGGGTGGTATATGTGCAGAAAGAAAAATTTGGTGAAGAGAGGGAATTGCTCACCAGCCATCCATTACAGGTTCTACCAACACATTCTGCTCTCAAGGGTTTGGATGTTTTTGGATCAGGATTTATTGAGAGTAGGAGGTAGACTACAGTTTTCTGGGCTTCCAGAGGAGAAAAGACATCCAATTTTGCTACCTTCTGGGGGACACTTTGTGGACCTTTTGATCCTGGATACTCATCATAAGCTGTTACATGCTGGAGTTAGAGAAGTGATAATAGAGATTAGACAACAATTTTGGATTCCCAAAATTAGACAAGTAGTAAAAAAGGTCTTGCATAAATGTGTGGTTTGCAAGCGTTGGAGTGCAAAGCCTTATTATGAAAAGGTGGCTCCACTTCCAAGAGAACGGTGGTGTCTATACTGCCCCATTTGATGTAGTGGGAGTAGACTTTGCAGGGCCAGTCTATGTGTATGAGCGAGGGGAGTCTAACAAAGGTTATATATGTCTTTTCACCTGTGCTACACCAGAGCAATCCATTTGGAGTTGGTAAGCAACTTAAGTAGTGATGTATTCTTTTGGCCTTTAAAAGGTTTGTGAACAGAAGGGGTTTCCCAAATAAAATCATATCGGATAATGCAAAAACCTTCAAAAAGGCTGCAAAGGAACTCCAAGAAATTTGGCTCCTTGCTAAAAGAGGAAGGATTCCAATCCTACTTTTCACACCAAGGGGTACAGTGGGAGTTTATTGTTGAGAGAGCACCATGGTGGGGAGGATTTTTGGAAAGGCTAGTGAGAAGTGTAAAGTGTCCATTAAAGAAACTTTTAGCTAATGTTCATTTGAGCAAAGAAGAATTCTGCACAGTTTTATGTGAAGTAGAAGCAATGGTGAACTGAACAGTAGGCCTATCACTTTTGTTTACAACAGTATGCAGGATGCAGAGCCATTGACACCAAATCATTTTCTTTGTGGTAAACGATTAACATCAAGCCCCAGTGTGCCGGAAGACTTGCAGCCTATCCAGAGCACTCAAGGAGAGTTAACCAGACGGTTCAGGTACCTTGAAGAGCTACAAGATCAGTTATGGAAGAGGTGGCAGATGGAATACTTGCCAGAACTCAATTATTACCCATCAGGCAAGGTAAAGGGCTCCAATGCAAATTGTATCAAGTTGGGAGAAGTGGTATTGATTGGGGATGAAAGACCAAGGCAATGCTGGAAGCTTGGCATAATTGAAGAGTTGTTTGTTGGCAAAGACAATTTAGTTAGGTCTGCACTGGTAAAGACTTCAGGAGGAAAGTTAAAGAGACCTATACAAAAACTCTATGCTTTAGAAATCAGCAAAAACACAGATAGTCAAGATGAAACATTTGAGTTACACCCTCATGGAGAAGGCTTGGCTAACCTTGCAGAAGGTAACGACAACAATGCCTCTTCGGTGGGGAGTGTTAGAAAATCTAGAAGAGGAAGAACCATTGTTGTCCCAAGGCGATATGATGACTAAGCTGATTGATGCAGCATTGCTTGTATATATTAAGTTAAGGTGTATATTTATCCATCTCATAATTGTAAGGTTAGTGAAAAATTCACTTAATTTAGAGCTAGCACTTTTGGGCTCTTGTGGCATCAGTGTTTGGGACTCTGGTGGCATCATTTTGGGGCGCTGCGCGTCCTTTCTACTCGTTTGTGGGATGTCGTACGTACAGGGTGTGGTCTGATAGAGAGCTCTCTTGCAATTCAGTTTGGTTGTTTAGATACAAGATTGTTGCATCGTGCAATAGTCCAGGTTGCGTTGTTGTTGCAAGGTTGAGAAAGAAGACCATAAATAGTACCCCTTTTGTTTTCATATTAAATTCATGTAACTAAGGTCTAAGGTAGGCCCGCATCGAGTCAGCAACCCTGAGGTAGGACCTAATAGGATCTCAAATCCGTAAGTTTTAATTTTAGCTTAACTGGGCTGTAGGTAGAACTGGCCCTTTAGAATTTGGCCGTTCACGGCTCAGCTGGGATTTTGAACCCAACAAATAAATAAAATAACAGCCAACTCGCAGCTTTATAGCTTGGAAGAAGAAGGAGTCAGGATGGAAGAAAATCGAACCTATGGCAGAAGCTCTCGGAAACAGCCGTCTGTACCATAAAGTCAAGGTCATGGATCTCTTTGCAGCTGAGGCTCGCTACCATTTACTTTTGTTACCACCGCTTCCTTTGTAACTACCACAACCATAAACAGAAGCTGGAGAAGAAGGATGAGTCTGACACGGAGCAAGCTCGGAAGACTGCTGCTCACAACGCAGCATACAATGTTGTGAAGGAGCAGCTGAAGACCCAGGTCATAGACAACCAACAGGTCCTGCCCCTCAGTACTGTTCGTGACCGCTACGTCATTGAGCTTGATGTGCAAGGAGCGCCCAACACCGACTACAGATCTGTAAAGCTCATGGCAAGGCTTGAGAAGGACGAGAAACTAGGCGAACACCTTTCCTTCTCAAAAGTGGCTCTCAAGGAGCGAGGTTGCTTCTCATTCTGGCTAGTATACAGCGCTAGCATCACCCTAGCTGATGCGATAGCATGTGCCTATCAGTTGGGGACAGCCGATCAGTTGAAGGACACTGCTCTGTACTTGCGAAAGGCGATCCAAAAGGCTTTCGAAGAGTCAGTTGATCTGCCCTGGCCACCCACTGCTGACGAGTGCGACAAGCGAGCTGGGGAGGAGTTGCCTGAGGAGCTCAAGGGATTCCTCAACCTTGTCCTGTCTGGCTGTGACCCTGAGGTGGAGAAGTGTGAGAGGACGCGCCGGCTTGTCTACTCTATTGGACAGGACCTCTGTCGAGCAGTGACTAATGGACAGTGGAAGTTGTCGAAGCATATGTTCCTGTGCGCAACTGTCCGACACCTCTACCGCAGTAAGCAGTTGACGATGATCTTGAACCGACTGGGTCACTGCGAGTCTTACGACTTCGGGTTAGAGCTGGAGACAGCCATAGCCAAGGCACTGGACGAGGATTCAACTTACCTTACTCCTCAGATCATCTGTGGCGAGGGCAATGCTGTGTTCCACAGTGAGTGGGACAATCTCAACCGTGTGGCCTGCTACAGGCGTGCTGCTGAGCCTATCTTCGAGCGCCCCAAACCGTATGACGAGGGTTAAGGGTGGCTGAAAACAGAGGAGGGGGGTGCTGGAGCCTGTGTGGTCAATTGGCCTCTTGCCCCCATCACTCGTTGACCTGTTGGACACTGATGACGCTGAAAATGATGAGAGCCAGCAAGAGTGCGAAGATGCTGAGCCGTATCCAGAGGAGGCTATGGAGATAGATGATGATGATCTTCTCATGGATACTGAGAATGACTCTTAGACTTTGCTACAATGTCATTTATAATAGATAATACATATAAAATAATAAGTATAAAAGGGCTCAGTTGTCTTTCTATGATGTCTGGTTCAGGAGTTATTATAGTCACAAATTGTCATCACATGCACGGAGGTCAATGCGCTAAGTGTCCCTAATTGACACATTCTATAACCTTGAAGATGACCTTAACCCCATGACGTTGACCTCAAATTGTCTTGTTAGTTGGGATAATATGAAAAGTTTTTAAAGCAATAAGTAAGCTTCTATCACCATATCTATGGGAGCTGGGTCAAAAATAATGCATGTCGGAAAATGAAAAATGAAGCGATTCTTTAACAAAATGACCTTGACTCATGCCATTGGAGCATGACCATGACCTCTAATTGCTCCTAAACCACCACCAATCGATTTCATGACCCTAAAACCATAAATATAGACTCTAAGTTTGCATCCCTGGCTATATTTTCATATTTCCATAATTTTCGGTCTATATCCAAAACCTAGGGGGTGGGGTCAAGTATTGAGCCATAACTCAAAATTAAAGCGTTATATCACAATTTTTAAAATTGATTTATTAGTTGGGATAATGTGGGAAATTTCTAAAGCAATAAGGAAGCTTTATCACCATATCTATGGGAGCTGGGTCAAAAATAATGCATGTCGGAAAATGAAAATGAAGCTATTTTTAACAAAATGACCTTGACCTTCGCCTGAATCACGTGACCTTGACCTCCAACCGTTTGGAAACCTCGGAAATCGATTCAGCACCTCAGAAAACCATAATATTGACACCAAGATCGTCAAAATCGGCCCATTAGTTACTGACATATGACACTTAGCGTTTTAATGGATGCGGAATTGCGGATGGCAGCCATCTTAGAAATATGCTAATTAGGACCCCGTGGGACATTTTTCCGCTGGCAACATAAAAATTCTTTAATTAAATGTCCTAGGGGTGCTAAAAATCATTTTGGAATTTAGTTTTAGGGGGGGTGCATGGGAACCTATATCTACCTGTGGAGCCATTTAAAGACGTTGGTGTATGATACAGAGGTTCAAAGAAGAGAGGAATTATGGTCACGTGTTCGTGACAGGTGCGAGCAAATTAAACATAGTCCAGGCATTCTGGAACGCGTCAGACATTCAATGGTACGACGGTACAGGCCTGCATTGAGGCAGAAGGGGGCAACTTTGAACATTTCCTTTAGGTTGTAACAAAGAGGGATCACACTGTAGAGATCTGTGAATAAATTATTACAAAAACCTACGGGGTTTTCACTTCATATTTACTCTCATTAATACAACATCTTAAATGTATTGTAACATGGAAACTATGCAGAATCTGACACTTTACCATAGAGACATTGTGGTTTAGAATTATTCAAGGATTTCATCCTATAATTTAATGTACTCTTTGCTGAATCACCCTGTATATCCATCTCATAATTGTAAAGTTAGTGAAAAATTCACTTAATTTAGAGCTAGCATTTTTGGGCTCTTGTGGCATCATTGTTTGGGCACTCTTGTGGCATCATTTTTTGGGGGGCACTGCACGTCCTTCCTACTCGTTTGTTGAATGCGGCATTTACAGGGCGTTGTCTTATAGAGAGCTCTTTTGCAATTCAGTTTGGTTGTTTAGATACAAGATTGTTGCATCGTGCAATGGTGCAGGTTGTGTGTTGTTGCAAGGTTTAGAAAGAAGACCATAAATAGTGCCCCTTTTGTTTTTTATCTCAATTTTATGCAAACTAAGGCCTAAGGTAGGCTCATATCGAGTCAGCAACCCTGAGGTAGGACCTAATAGGACCTCCAAGTCCGTAAGTTTTAGTCTAGCTTAACTTGGGCTGTAGGTTAATGGCCCTCAGAGCTTGGCCGTTCACAGCTCATCTGGGATCTGAACCCAATAAAATAAAATATAAACATGGTCCTTCGAACCAGATTCTACCCAAGACTGAGTCAGTGACTATTTTTCGACAAAGTTCTGATTGTGCAAATTGTAGCGTCAATCAAATTAGTTCCAACATTATTCAGAAACCTGGTCCTTAGCTACATTTTAGTAAACGCTAAAAATTTGCCTGCTGTGCTTAAAGGGTTAACATACTGTATGTATTTTTAATTTCAGTGTATGTAATTAATTTACATATAATTAAACATTATTTTGGCCTAATCTTTACATATGTAAAGGTCAGCCCCCACCCACCTTTTGAAAATCCTAGATCCGCTACTGTCTACCACAACATAAAATGTTTCTAGTTTCATTTTTTCGCTTCCTTGCAATTGCGTGTCTTCTTTGTTTCTTGTATCTAAAAATGTTTTCTTCAACGTTTCCTGAGCATTTCATATGTGTACTTATCGTTTCCACACATTTCTTTTCCTGCGTTTCCAACTCACTGAAATGTTTCCAAACAAATTTTTAATATTCAATTAATAATAAATAATGAATCGTACACAATACTTGTGTAGAAAGATCCGTATTTATCGACTGTAATTGCCTACTAGTCGCAATGAACCTATTCAAAAGAGGAGTCCACATCACTATCATGAATGCAGTATCTAGATTACTTAGTTTTTTAGTAAGGACGAAGCTTCTCACGTGTTGCATTAGTTTCAAGATTGTCTTCCATAATTTCCTCTAACGCGTCCTTTATTGGTTTGTAACCTTTTTTAAAACCAGTGCAGGCATTACGTATCTCGGCATGACCAACGAGTAGCTGAGAGCTTCTTTACTGCAAGGGTACCAGATTCGGAAAACAACTTCGTACTAAGTACGTTCCACCTTAGTGTAGAATTGGCAAACAAATTATACAACATTTGAAGCAACGAGAAGAAATTAGTACCTTCAGCATTGTACTCAGCAGCATTGGTACCTACGAGGTTTAAGAATGTGCCGAAATGGTACAAATGCTGCCTATTTAGAATTCTGCTGTATTCTGACTTGTAGTCCAGAATAGGGACCTGCCATATTTGAAGCGTTATCGTACGCTTGTCCTCGAAAGTCTTGTATAGAAACATCCAAATTTTTCAATTCATCCAACAATGCTTTCTCAATTTCGGCATTTTATGCTCAACTGATGGCAAAAACTTTATAAATCTTTCACAGGATATTCGTCAGGAAGAATATATTTAACAACTAACATTAGTTAATCTACTTTGTAAATATCTGTCGTCGAACCAACAATCAACGAAAAGTATTTGGTTGCTTTCAATTCATCCACAATTTTACAAGTCACAAGGTTAACCATAACTGAAATAAATTAAGTGCAGGCTGTTGAAGATAAATATGAAACATCACCACGTCCACGATTCCCATATTTCTCAATGTGACTTTGTAAAACTGGATCGAATTAAGCTAGTAACTCTAATGTACCCAAATAATTCCCATTATGTGATGAATAGAATTTCGTTGTCTGTCTCCTCGAAAAGCAAGACCTCTTGATACTAAGTACTTTACTGTTGCAACAATTCTGTACAAAACTTGCTTCCAATACCGAAATTCACATTCTATTTGTTGTTTTAGACTTCTATTGTTATATATGGGAATAATGTAATAAGGTTAATTAATTACTGGTTATAAATTAACCCACAACCAAAACTGATCATGCAAACAGAATGAATTTGTATGTGTAAATACCAAATTGAAAGCGAAGCTCAAACAAAGAATTGTTTTTCGTCAAAAATGGCGCTGGGCATTTTTGTATAGAAGTCCGTTTCGTGTGTAAACGAAACAATTTTATAAATTCTTAAACACATGAAATTAAAAACACATGTATGTTAAATACTCATGTAATTTAGGAAAAAAGGCATGAATTCAATTGTCTATTTAATTTTATACAAGTTCAAATAACAATTATGAAAGGGCTAGCTGCACAAAATTAAATTAGGAAAAGAAATAAAAATTCAATTGTGAAAAAACGTGATCGTCATTCCTTCCTGCGGGTTCCCACGCTTCACGCAAAACAAAGCGGAGAAGGCGTTATAAAATTGAACGTTCATTTATATAAGGGAAACTACATTCAGGTTTAAATTGTTAGAATCGATAACATGTTACAATTATATCTTCTTTTCTAAAGGTTAATAATTCTTAAAAATAGGATGAATTCATTTAAGATAATCTAATTTGGGTATGTAAGTACATCTTACGCCTGGCAGCCTCGTGCGGCAACAGGTGATCATAGGCCGAAAAAAAGAAGTTATCATATATAAAATCAAATCGTATTAAAGCAGTGAACGAGAATGAAATTATATCAAAGTATTCTTTACCTATTGCAGAATAACATAGCATAAAATTATGTAGTTCAAAGATGGGATTAATGTCTTTATTAAAATTTAAAACTCGAAGCAAAAGGCACCAAATAAGAAAAAACACAGAAAGTCAGTGCGTCTCGAGGCTTGTTGAACGAATGTTCCCCCACAAAATCTGTGCTGAAATTTAAATGAGGAAATTAAATTTATTTCTCCTTTTAAGGACAAAAAACGAGTTCTTAGTGGATGTTGCTCATTTATATAATACATATATTGTGCCTACGGGAGAATTCAAATCATGTGTGGCACATAGAAGCGAAATTGTTCTTCTTATTTTGAGTAACTTATGCGCAAAGCTGAAATAGTCTTTCCTCAAAATTTAACAGAAGATGTAGAACTCCGGGTTACATTTGCGGAACTAAAAAGACTCAAAAAATAGTCTATCATATTTTCCCGTAAAGAAAACGGGTACCGCTTCTTTCGATTGAGTATACATTTACTGTATACGGAATTGGGGTAATCTAAACAGTGTTATTTCCATTGTATGTTATTTGCAACAGCTAATCCGATCTAGGAAGGTCCACCTGGCAGATAAGTGGTTCTAAATGTAATTCAAGTAATACAAAATTTATTTATTCTAATCGCATTATGTATGTTAGCTAATGTGGTAGAAGGCCAAACAGGCCTATGATTGTAACTTAAATTGTTATTGGCCCATTCATTTAACGGTCTTGCGTATTACAATACGGCTGTATTCAGTTAAATAACTACCAATTGTAGATTAAACTTGTCTAACAGTCAAATTTAAATTGCTTGTGCATTTTACTAAACTGTATTATTATTATTAAGTGTCTTCCCTAAATAAACCAAAATTTATCACTGGCAACAATTTTATTTTTGCAGTGAGAGTTGTTTAATAAGAGTTTGACGAATAAATTATTTTTGTAAAAGGCTTTTCAGTTATTCTCCTACACGGATTGACAGAGAAATAAGACTATATAACAAGTGATATATATAAACTTGGGTTAAATTTATATAATGTGGTTTAAAGGAAAACAGGTTAAAATAAAAGTATAAATCATACAGAAAATGTAAAATATAAACCCACGTAATATAACAATCACAGATTTCCCCAATTTATCACATCTCAATACCAGATATTAACAGCGTTCAAATGTACAGTACTTCTCTCGTGTTCCCATACTTTTTCGTGATTTTTCTAAAAGACAATTGCAATTTTGAGAATAGCCTACAAGGGAAACAAAACAAACTATTGCTTGACTCGGAATATAATAGCCATTCTCGTTGTTTCTTTTCCTTATTCACTAGTTCCCTTATGGAAAGTTAGCTGTAAGTTGTCTCTCCACGTCAACGAACGCTAACGCATACGCATCACAATTCACACATCATACACTATAAAGCATCGCCTCTGATGAGGTTAGAGTTAACTAATGTTAACAAAGAACACAATACAAGACAAGACAAAAAATATTTATTACGCATATTCCCGCCACATTAAATTTTTAAAAATATATATTGTGTGGAATAAAATAAACACAAATATTTAGATATTTAGTGCCCCTTCTGAGAATAGGCCCAGGGGCAGCTGCCCCTTCTGCCCCTCCTTAATCCGGCCCTGATCCTGCTGTCCTGTATGGAGAATCCAAGGGCGGATCTAGACACTTTAGTAAGGAGGGATCCAAAGAAAAAAGGGCACCCCCTACAATAAAAAGGGCATAGTACTAAATTTTTTTTCTTAAAACAGACCACCAATGAGCGAGTGTAGAATCAATTGTATTGTTTTATTAGCTCAGTCTCATTCAAATATGATACAAAATAAAAATCTAATTTGGGTGCAACAGTTATCACAGAAAACTTTTCGGTTCTTTTGCATTCCTCCCAACACTAATTTTTTTATATAATGTTGGTTTGGTTTTGGTTATGGTACTTTATTTTCCTTCCATTATAAAAAAATTAGTGTTGGTATTAGGTTAGGTTAGGTTAGGTTTGGTTAGGTTAGGTTAGGTTACGGTAAAAACAGCCCGCCGCAGGCGTTAGCCGTTATAAAAAAAAATTAGTGTTGGGAGGATAATGCAAAAGTACCAATTTTTCAAACAGTTACAAATGACTTGCCAAATAAAAGAACTATCAGAATAAGATAAAGATAAAAATAGTGATATGGCTGCACCAGTACTAAGGGCACCTATAAAACCCATTACAACTACAAATTTGGAAGTACAATGTACAGTATACGGATAAACACTCAAAATGGAATTTGAATAAAATAAAATAACCATGATTTGTTTTCAAATAGGGCACTTTCACTTGAAAAAAGGGCACTTACAAGAAATTGAGGATGGGGGTTCCAGACGTCTCCGACTCCCCTCTAGATCCGCCTATGAAATCCAGACTAATTGCTAAGCCCTTAACGCATGAACTACAAAGTCGGGGTAACTGGGCCTAACTGAGTTTTGGTTACATTTGACGTCACAAACTCAAGTTGCTGCATTCATTTTGTCCACAAATTTGACTCGAAGTCAGTGAAAGAATGTGACTTCAGGTTTGTGATATTAGCTACGTTATGAGGCTCTGTATGTATTGGTCTCTAAATTTGAATTGATCAGTTTAAATATGTTGGCATGTTTTCGTTTGATTATAACAGATTCCCGTGCCAGTATTCTTTTACAGTGTTATAGTTTGTATTTCTACTTTTACCGAGTAGCATACGTATAAATTAATGTATAGTGTGACAGCAGTATATGAAATTAAAATGTACATATAATACTTTGTTGAACCTCTTCTGAACCTGAACCGCTACACAACGGGCCAACGGTAGAGCATATAAATGCCATAAGAGATCGAAATCTTTTAGAAAGGAATTGATCCCCATACAATGGCATACATTTTCGCATATTCCTTAGGTTTTCGATATTTTCTATTTTCGATAGCATTTGTTTTTGATAACCTTATCTGCATATTTACATGAATGTTTTATACCAGGGTTCAAATCCTGCGACTGCGAAGGTCATGGCAGAATTTTAGGGACATCAGAGCCAAATGTTTGCAGGCAAGGAAGTGTGTTTAGGGTCGTTATCCTGCTAAACAACCTAGTGACTAGTAAATAAGTGACGGAGAGCGGGAAGCATGTGTTTTTCAAGAATTTCACTATATTTAAAACGATCCACAGTTCCCTGTATGCGAGAATTCTCTCTTTGACTATCAACTGAGAAAGGTACTTACACCACAACTGATTCCTGTCTGCCCTTTATTGTTATAATACACTCTGGGTAAAATTCTTTCCAGGGCTGGAAGACGGAGAGCAAACAAATACTTGCCAATCTATTAAACTTTGATTCATCTTTCCAAAAAACTCCGGACCACTGCTCATATCTATTTCCTTCGTTTTCTGGCCCACAGTAATGTGTTCTTCCTAGTTTTGTCTGAAACTACCGGGTTCCTTTTTGTGCAATTCAATCATGCAAGGTTTTTTTTTCCCTAATACAAATCTTGCAAGCCACAATGTACGGAAATATCGTTGGGTTTCTCAACCTCTACACGAATATTGGAGGACTTTCTATTCGGCGATATTTCACGTTCAGTCTTTTCATCGACCTTCTTGGACCTCCGAGATCTCCTAATACCCCAACTGAGTAGCTCTAGCAATAGTCATTTGAATAGCGGCTTTTGAGACCTTTGACTTTGCACTTATGGCTCGTTACTCTTTACTCATGACATGAATTTGAACCATCGTGACTACTGAGAGTTCCTTATTTCTTTTGTAAATATTATGTAATCAGAAAGTGAAGATAATGTACTCTGTACTTCCAATTTTCGTTGGTTGTGCACGTAAAATAAAAACACTATTGTAAGAAGCAGAGACTGATGGTGAATTAAATGAAGGCCTAACACATCAAAATCATTATGTTGCCACGAGTGGGCTCAAAATTTTTTTCCATTTATATATATATATATATATACAGGGCCGGATCTAGAAGTTGCGAGGCCCTAGGCAGATCTAGAAATTGCGAGGCCCTAGGCCTATATATATGAAAATATGGACTTAATTATCGGTACTATACCAGCAATATTAGAATCCCGCATAGACAGAACTATGCCAGCACTTAAAAATTAAACCAAACCAAAATAATCACGCATGGAAATTGTATAAGAAATATAAATAAACCATACAAATAAGTATAAATTATAATATGAATCAAGATTTGTATCGAAAATATAAGACAATGATTTCTAAGATTTATATAATATTATAGGTAATGACTTTCCATAGTATACAAACGTTTTTCATATGTGATGTATAAGAGATGCTGACATTTCATTTTTTATAATAGTGAGCGATCGACTTATCAGGCTAAATATTAATGCTTTAATATTTGGTTCAGATGCTCCTTGAATATTACAGCAATGCTTTTTTACTTTTCTTCGAGCTAAACTCTTCAATTAATTGAGAATAATCTAATGAATTTGTTATATCGTTTTCTATTGATAACATAGCTAATGATTGCAATCTCGCTTGAGACATGGTGGAACGCAAATATGTTTTAATAAGTTTGAGACGCGAGAAACTTCTTTCAGCCGAAGCAACAGTAACTGGGATGGTTAATACTATTCGAAGTGCAACATAAACATTAGGATAAATCTCACTTAGTTGTTTTTGCACTATATAAACAAGGGCATTTCCGAGATCTGTTTTCTCAGGTATAAACCTGCAAAGTACTTTAAGTTCTTCATAGAGTTCTAAATCATTAATATCACTTGAACAGAACGCGCAAAACGGCTTGAGCGAGGCCTGTATATATATATATATATATATATATACTAGCTGAGGTACCCGGCGTTGCCCGGGATAAATTTCACATTCGATCCCCAGTTTAAATAAAATAAAGTTTAAGACAAAAGGCCGAATTTGATTAAAATGATTTATATTAATTCTTCATCCCATAAGAGGTTCCCGTGCCAAATTTGGTAGCTCTAGGTCAAACGGTTTGAAGTCGTCCTAAAAAATAATTATATGTGAAGCTCAAGATTTTCATGATTGTGTTCTTTTCTATAGTTTTATTGACCAAATAATCAAAATTTTCACGGCTGCTTTCTTTTCTGTAGTTTAATCGCGGTTACCCCCATTACCCCCACCCCTTACTCCATTACCCTCCCACCCCACTCCCCCATTACCTTCCCACCCCCACTCCCCCATTACCCCCACATACAAAAGTAAAAAAGCCATTACCCCCACCCTTCTCCCAATTACCCCACCCCCTAGCTATAGTTTTATTGACCAAATAATTAGTCATGAAAATCTTAAGATTTAGAAATCTAGACAAATGTGAAGCTCAAAATGTTCACGGCTGCGTTCTTTTCTGTAGTTTAATCGCGATGGGCTTTCGGGCCCAAACATACAAACAGACAGGCTGACCGACTCTGTGTTGACATTCTTCATCCCATAAGAGGTTCCCGTGTTCCCGTGCCAAATTTGGTAGCTCTAGGTCAAACGGTTTGCGCTTGCATAAAGGACAAACAAACAGACAGGCGAAAATATATAATATATATATATATAGTGCGCCTCGGTGTTGTAGTGGTTAGTTTCGCTGACTACAAATCCATCGGCCCCGGGATCGAGGCCCGGTGACGGCAGCCGGCGCGCAGCCAATCCCAGCTGTTCATCCTTTCACACAATAAAGAAACTGGTTGGTAGATAAATGGGGTACCCTGGGTAGCCTAGTGGTTAGGACGCTGGGCTGGTGGTGGGTGTGGTTCGGATTCCACGGTAAACTGTAGGTCTAAGTTGGAGTGACAAGCTTGACCTTCGTCAGAATGAACAATTCGGGCAGAAGCAAAACCAAGATTAACCAAGGTTATATATACTATATATAAGGTGACATTCCGGAGATTCCTTTCCTTGCCCATTTTCTCATGCCTCATTTTACTCACTCTCTGCTGAAACTTCGATCCCTCTGCCCGACATTGGCTTCACTCAAACATCCATCCATTCGACTTTCGGATCTCATTTCAGTTTAACAAGAATTGCATCACCACTGCAAACCTACAACCACTTCGTCCTCTGCCGTAATCACCTTCACTCCCACGAAGTCTTCAAACTTTTATCATTTATCCTGCTCATAGGCCCTCGCGTCTCACCGCCTCCATCACCAAACCTAGGTCTGTAAACTTTTTGCATGGGTCCAACATCGTTTACTGGGTCGTACTAGGCTACTTGTTATATAACTAAAACTCAAACTCATTCTCAGTCTAACCGCATAGGCTATCTGAAGAGTGACTGCAAAATTAAGTAATTGTAAAGATAACAACATCAGAAAAATATTAAATGATAAACTGGCAAAGTATTGATGTCGTCATACAGGAACTAATCGAGACGCATACACAAAAAGAAGACGACGCTAAGAAGCGATAAAGGCTAACTCAAAGTACTTCTATAATTTCGCAAAAAGAAAGTCAAAAACCCATGCGACTATCAGACCTTTAAAAAATGAGAACAGTGCTTTATCTGATGATCTAACAGAAGTATTTGAAATATTAAGAGCTCAGTACGAATCATCTTTCAGTATCCCTAAAACTGACAAATTGATATGCGATAGAAACGCGTTCTTTGAAGAACCACAAGGGGAAAGTATAACGGACTTCGACTTTACGACGGATGATATTACACAAGCCATAGGGAAACTGAAAACACACTCAGCGGCAGGACCAGATAAATGGAATGCCACACTGATCAAAAACTGCAAGAATGCAATCGCTGAGCTCCTATACTGGATATGGAGACGATCACTAGACACGGGAGAAATACCGGGAATCCTGAAGAGCGCAAACATAGTCCCAATATATAAAGGAGGAGATCGATCTGAGGCCAAAAACTATATGCCAGTGTCGCTTTACATCTCATCTCACTAAAATATTTGAAAGAATAGTTAGACAGAAAATCTATAACTTTTTGGAAACTGAGAAAAAATTCAATGCTAACCAATACGGGTTTCGGTCAGGCAGATCATGCCTATCACAACTAATGGAACACTACAACAACATTATTGATGCACTTGAAAGTAATGAAAACTATGATGTAGGCCTACTATAAAGTAGGAAAATGGATATATAATTTCCTTAGTGAGCGGCGGCAAGTCGTTACAGTACAAGGAGTATCTTCATCAGAATTAGAGGTCCTCAGCTCAGTACCACAAGGAACAGGATTAGCTCCACTACTCTTCATAATCATGCTAACTGACATAGATGAGGACGTTACCAGAGACAGCACAGTACGTAACATCCTTTGCGGATGACACAAAGATCACTAGAAAAATAAGAAACCCAGAAGATATAGGATCTCTACAAACCGACATAAACAGAATCTACAAGTGGATGGAAGACAACAATATGAAGTTTAACACCGAGAAATTTCAGCTATTACGGTACGGAAAAAGAGAAGACCTAAAATCCATGGAATATTATACCCCAAATGGACAGGAAATTCAGAGAAATTCCAGAGCAAAAGATTTAGGGGTTGTAATGACAGATGATGCGAAATTTGAAACACAAAATAAGATAGCAGTAAACAGAGCAAAGAGAATAACGGGACAGATATTGAGAACCTTTAAACGAAGGGATAGGAATGTAATGATTCCTCTACTGAAAACCCAAATTGGAATACTGCTCGGTCCTAACATCCCCATATAAAAAAGAAGACATTAGACAGCTGGAAGGGATCCAGAGAAGCTTCACAGCCAAGATCAGATCAATGGGTACAAAGAACTAAATTACTGGGAAAGGTTACGCGGACTAGACCTATATTCACTGGAAAGGAGAAGAGAGAGATAGACCATTATTTACACTTGGAAAATAATGGAGAGACTAGTCCCTAATCTTACTCTGAACCCTGTAACTCCCCAAAAAACAGTGGAAGGTAGAAACGGTAGACTGTGTCGTATTCCCGAATTTAAGGCGAGACGGGGAACATCCTCAACCCTGGAAGAAAATAGTTTTGTAGTGAGAGGACCAAAACTGTTTAATCAGTTCAGTTGCCCAAAGACCTAAGAAACACGAAGGGAGTTGCAGTGGACATCTTCAAAAGAAGACTAGACGCCTGGCTCAGAACAATCCCCGATGAGCCTGGCGTACCTGGCTATGTGAGGTGGAGAGCACAAGAAACCAACTCACTACTTCACCAGGCCAACTCGAGAGGAGGGGCGACAAGCTTGACCTTCTTGAAATGAGGAATCATCACGCGAAACCTTTGTAAGGTGTAAGGTTAAGGTGTTCTTTTCACTACAGCCAAATTGAACTTACATATTTTATGTTATTGTAATACCGCAAGTAGGCTTATTGCTGTTTGTTAAGTAACATATTTTTATCCTAATTATTGGTTTTAACTCCATTGCGTTATTTAACTTTTGTTCTGTAAGATTTCACTCCTTTATTGTCAACAATCATTGATCATAATATTTCACAATTCAATATAAACAAACTGTTATTCACTGCAAATAGTTACTCCTTTATTTCTGCTAATTAAACAAAAACTACAAAGCATTTTTTATCTCCTCTATTATATACATTATTTAATTGGTCGAAAAACCAAATTGGTGACCCATTAAACTCCATAAATTAACGCAATTACTTTATTATAGCGGGGCTACTGCAACAGGCCACTATATATATATATATATATATATATATCGGGAGAAGGGGGAATACACTCCCTCCCCACGGGCCCTAGATGTGACCGAGTGGTATTATTTCGGGAAATTGAATTAAAGCTTCTCGAAACTACTAGAAAAACTCTTGTTACTCCGATTAAATGATTACCTATGGACATCTCCTAATCAGTTTGGTTTTAAAAGGTCCCACTCAACTGACCTGTGTATCTCTGTATTTAAGGAAATAATATCTAAATAAACTGAGAGTAATTCAACTATTTATAGCTGTTTCCTAGATATAAGTAAGGCATGTGGATAGTGAACCACAATATTTTATTTAAAAAACGAGGAGACAAAAAGATTCCCATGTACATATTAAATTTATTGAAATTTTGGTATTCCCACCAATCTTTTACCTTTAGGTGGGACAGTGTACTATCCAAATGTTTTGGCTCCTCTTGCGGGGTGAGGCAAGGCTCCTTGCTCTCTCCTATGCTGTTTACTGTGTATATTGACGGATTAATTGCTTCACTTAATGAGGCAACAGTGGGATGTTGTATAGATAACACAAGGATAAATAACTTAGTTTATGCCGATGATATGGTGTTAATAAGTCCCTCTGTTAAAGGTCTGGATCGGCTACTAAAAGTCTGCGAAGTGTATTCGCAGAAACATGATATTCTTTTTAATGTTACAAAAACTAAGGTTATGCAATTCCATCCTAAAAGCTGTAATCAGCCAGCTAATATTAGGTTTTAAATGAGAGGTGAAGTAATTGGGGAAGTACAAGAGTTTAAGTATTTGGGTCATACTATCACCAGCTCCTTGAGTGATGACTCAGATATAAGAAAACAATCTCGAAGCCTTTGTGTTAAAGCGAATATGACTATAAGGAACTTTCGGTTCTGTACAAGTGAAGCTAAAGACACTCTCTTTCGTACTTTCTGTAGTAATATATACGGACAGCAACTTTGGGTGAATTATAAAAAAGGTGCTGACAGAACCCAAAATTTGCTGTACAACAGGTCTTTTAGACTCCTATATAAATTACTCCTGAGATGCTCAGCTTCGCAAATGTTTTCTATCCGCAATGTCCTGAGTTTCCCGGAGGTAACAAGACGTGCTCAATGCAATCTAATTCAAAGAATTAAAAAATTCAACCAACCCGATTATCCAAGCTGTCCATGAGTCCTGCCGTTTGTCTTCTAAGCTTTGGAATTCATGGTATGAAAACGTCTGTCTGTAGCTCCACTTAACTCCGACATTACTGTATTATTTATAATTAATTGCATATATTTCTATCCTTAGTATGTGAACTGTCATTGTATTATTAATATTTGTCATATGGACTATAGTCTACCAATAACCAATGTGGTTTACTTCTAGAGTAGGAGACATTATAAAGAGTAGAGATAGGGCTTATAGGCTACGTAAGTGCGATAAAGACAATTTGTGGTAACGAAACAACTACATATCTCTAAGGCGTGAAGCGAAAAGTGTAATAAAAAAGTCCAAGCGAGAATAAATCTCCATAGCTCGTGCCGGTAAAGAAAACCCCAAGCGATTCTTTCAATACGTCAATAATAGAAATCCAGTAAAAAGTGTCTTGGGGCCTTTGAAAAATGTAAACGGAGATCTAGTTTCTGAAAACAAGGAAATGGCTACCTTGCTAAACGAATTTTTTACGTCAGTTTTTACTATAGAAGATGTAACAAATATCCCTACGGTCACGGACATAATACCGTTTGATAATGGTAATATTTTGGATAATATATTGGTTAGTGAAGGGGAGGTAACGCGCTATATTTATAAAATGAAAACGCGTAAATCACCGGGGCCGGATTCCATATATCCCATACAACTAAAAGAATTAAAAGATAGCATTGTTGTGCCGCTAACAAAGATTTTTAATGCGTCTATTTCTGAGGGGTGCGTACCAGACAATTTCAAGTTAGCAAACGTAACACCTATCTTTAAGAAAGGCGATAAAGGTGCGGCGGGAAATTATAGGCCAATCAGTTTAACGTCTGTTGTAGGTAAGCTACTGGAATCAATAATTAGGGATCGTATAGTCGAACACTTAGAAGTGCATAAGCTAGTTAGAAATACGCAGCACGGATTTAGGCGAAACAAATCTTGCTTAACTAATCTTTTAGAATTTTTCCAAAGCGTGGTTGACGTTTACGATAGACATCGGGCGGTTGATGTAGTGTATTTAGATTTTCAAAAAGCGTTTGACACCGTGCCGCACAAAAGACTCATTGAAAAAACTAAGGCTCATGGAATCAGGGGTGTAGTAATAAATTGGCTAGAAGAGTGGTTGCGAGGCAGGAAACAGAGGGTGGTCGTTGATGGAGCGGAGTCGTGTTGGGCTAATGTAGCGAGTGGCGTTCCTCAGGGTTCTGTATTGGGCCCCTTGCTTTTTCTTATATATATTAACGATTTAGATGTCGGCCTAGTCAGTACAGTTTCAAAGTTTGCGGATGACACGAAGCTGGGTGGTAGGGCGATTAATGACGAAGATAGAGGTAAAATTCAGGAAGATCTGAATAAAATCGTTGATTGGTCAGTCACATGGCAAATGAGATTTAACGTTGATAAGTGCAAAATTTTGCATATAGGTTCGCGTAACGGTAATTTTGCGTATAGTATGTCAGGGAAAGATTTAACAAGCGTAGAGCAGGAACAAGATTTAGGAGTTATAGTCACTGGTGATTTAAAAGTAGCGAAACAAAGTACAGCAGCGGTCAATAAGGCGAACAAAGTGTTAGGTTTTATAGCTCGAAATTCTGAGTACAAATCGCGCGATATTATAGTTCCACTTTATAAATCATTAGTTAGACCCCATTTGGAGTACGCGGTCCAATTTTGGAATCCGCACATGCGCAAAGATATAGACAAAATCGAAAGAGTTCAAAGACGAGCAACTAAGATGATTCCGTCGCTTAGGTCAAAGTCGTACGAGGATAGGCTTAAGGAGTTAAAATTGACAACACTCGAGATTAGGAGGTTAAGGGGTGATCTAATCCAGGTTTTCAAAATTATGAATGGGTTCGATAACGTAGATAGAGATAGCTTTTTCGAAATATCTCAATATAATAGGACTAGAAATAACGGGTGTAAGTTGACAAGTAGAAGGTTCGAGACAGCAGTTGCGAAAAACTTTTTTACGCATAGAATAGTAAATAGCTGGAATAGTTTGCCGGTAGAAGTAATTAGTAGCACGTCTATAAACATGTTTAAAAATCGATTAGACGCATATGTTGATAGAAAGGGTATAGTTTAAGGTAGTAAAATTAAGGCTTTGTGGGGATAGATCCCACAGCTCAACACAAGTGTTGTGGGATATAGGGAGGCAGCGTCTTGGGTTAGGGGATACTCTCTGTCCTTACACACCCCATTTAAAGAGATTCCTCTGCCGAGCGGTGCCCCCATAGTACTGTGAGGTATTGAAAAACTCATGAGCTTCACTTGCCCCACAAACACCTTTAAATGGGAGACCCAAAATGGGTGCACACACATTTCTACATTACTGTACAGTGTACAGTCTTTACAGCCACACCTACACTTTTCCTCGTAAGTGTATATATTGTAATGTATATGTTTGTAAATTTTGACTTGGTCCGCAATCGATATGGACCGTGACTTGATGGATACCGTAATGAAATTGACTGGATTCTTTGGATCTGATATATTTGCATGTCCGTTATAAATAGATATAGAGTGTAACATATTTGTGGATAGTAGTCTATTATGACTTGATCCTCTGGATCCAGAGATTCTATCTTTAGTTTTAAATCGATAATTAATTAGTTTTAAATTGATAATTATTTAGTTTCGTAAAAATTGGTCGTTGCCAATTTACCGGCAATTTTTACATAAATTTCTTATGTTCTTGTGGTTCGGAACCCACGTAAAATTGTAGGTCCCCTCCGCCACCAAGGAGGACATACACAATACACGATTACGATTATAACATTATAACATTATAACAATAAACCTTTTTCATTTTAATTTTCTTTTAAATACCCAGGTTCGCTCTCTACCTTTTTTCACTTTCATTAAGAGGCGATGCGTTTAAAATAAGGGAGGTTAAGGGAAAAGTCAAGCAATGAGCCCCGCCTACTGTGGGCCTGAGCTCTACGCATCATATATCTACGCTGGGCGGACTCGGGCTTACAACAGTTGGTGCGGGTACCCTCTAACTTTTACTTTTACCTCCCTTTTACCTCCGCTCCGCAGGAGATCGAGCCTCCACATAATTGATTAGGATTAGCAAATTGTTGACAGTTACTGTTAAATGAATCTTACTACGAATACTGTTATAATGAAACGTACTAATGTAAAATGCAAGTTACTTAACTTTTCATCATAATTGGATAACTATTATTTATTCATTTAACTTTTTATCGTTAATTTCAAGAAATTTCATATTTAAAGATTAAGACCAATTTCTGTTAAATAGTATACGATTAATTAAGTTTAGGTTTGTAATGTATTGTATTGGCGGCGCACATTTATATAAATTTACTCATTAATTTCACTTCAACTTTTACCCTCAACCACAGCTTTTATACTTTTTTGATTAATGTTTTGTTTGACTTTTGCGTATGAACCACTTTGATTTCTGGAATTTTCTTGGCAATGCCCTCTGAGGTGATGGATACAGCTACTCCATTCAGCTTCATGAACTGACAACAGGTACTCACTTTCATTTATATTTGAGTGTTGTGAATGAAAGCGTAGCAATCCTCATTTTACTTAGAAGAAGGCAACGTCCGACAACGCTCTGGGTATATATATATATATATATGATGAATAAAACCACGAAGGAAAGGAAACACAAAATGGTGCTCAAGCGCTTTCGTCTAATGCAGTGGTTCCCAACCGATTTTGGGCCATGCCCCACCTAAGCATTTCTAAAACCCTGATGCCCCCCCCTGTGATATTTAATTTTTGTTATTCAAAATTTTACTGTTATTCACGTGAAGGAAGCTTAAAAGGCCATTAACTTGGTCTCTAAACAAGCTTCCAAAGAACATGGCATCCATGAAAGAGAAAAATAAAAAACGAAAGGACAGCTAAATAAATAAAGTTTCCAAACATATAATAGAGAACTGGAATGCAGAAATAGAAAATATTTGAATGAAAAGTTATTCTGTAATACTTTGATCATTTTAATTATTGAACTAATAATAATGAAAAATAAAATTTGAGCTCACCTAAAAATGTCTGTTAGTGAGATCCTTGTGCGTCATGTCTGCTACAGAGAGATTTTATATCAGGCACCAATTTAGTCAGCTTAAGTCTCAAGTCTCCTCGTTTAGTGATATCCAGTCGATTTCTTTTCTTCAATAACAAATCATTTACAGCACTAAAGCCACATTCAGCTAAATATGAAGATGGGAAGGGTAACAACAATTTTCTTGCAAAGTTGGTTGAATGTGGGTATTTAGTTTCTGTCTCATCACAAAGCCATGCCATCACCCCTTTTATATTGAATAAAGTTTTAACTGACTCATCATTTTGCATTTCCGAGAGTTCTTCTTGGTACTGCATCGAAACATCAGATATATCCACTAGCATTGGCTGCATCACCCATGTTGGAAAATCAATTTGTTTTAAATCAGAAAATCTTTCTTTAAAATCAGAGGCCATTATTTTCAGATGATCCACAATGACAAGTACAGCAGCATCAGTCACCTTACATTTTTTTAGCCAATGAAACTGGTCAAAAATTTTGTGAGAAATGTTTTTTTGACATACCTCGATAAATGTAACGAAGCCAAATATCTTCGTCTTTGCATCTACAAGAGTTTTGTTTGATCCTTGAAGTTGTTTATTCAACATATTCAGTTTTTCAAAAATATCTGTTAAATAACTCACAAATGCTTTACCATCAACGGTTAGCAGGTGCTTCATTTCAGGCTTGTCACTTAAAAAGTCACTAAGAACATCAAATAGGTCCATGAATCTTTTCAAGCAATTCCCCTTTGAGAGCCACCTTACCTCAGTGTGAAGTAAAAGTTTCACATAGTCTGCATTTTCATTTTCACAAAATTGCTTGAAGAGACGCTCACATTTTGCATTAGCTTTGATAGCATTGATACATTTTATAACTGAGCGTAGTACCTCATTAAGAACAGGAGTAATATTTTTGGACACTAAGTTCTCTCTATGAATAACACAGTGCACAAGAAGCATTTCTGGATTCTCATCTTTCATCAATTTTAAGCAGCCTTTTTTCTTGCCCATCATAACAGGAGCACCATCTGCAGCACAAGATGTTATGTTTTCAATTGGTATATTATTGACGTGTAAGTGATTGTTTAGCTTACCATATATATCAGCGGCGGAAGTGGTGGTTTCTAATGATTTACAGAATACCATTTCTTCAGCAAATTCACCTTTATCAATATATCTTGCATATGCTAACAATACGACCTCACTGTCTCTCAGAGTTGATTCATCCATTTGTAGTGAGAAATATCTTGATTTCAGCTTTTCAACAAGTTGTGTTTCAATATCTTCACTCATTTCATCTATTCTTCTACTAACAGTATTGTTACTGAGTGGCATGGCTTTAACAGCGTTGTCATCTTTTTCCAGGACTGTTTTAAGAAATGTTGATATTGATGGTTTAATTAAATCCTCTCCTATAGTATGATTTTTCCACATTTAGCAATGAGTAAAGAAATTTCATAACTAGCCTCAAGAGTACGACTGACGCTAACAGTTTGTGTAGTAAACAGAGACTTTATTGTTGATCTTTTTGCAAACTTCTCCTTTAAAGACTTAAAGTAATTTAAATCTGAATTTACATACGCACTATGTTTCGCCTTCAAATGCAACTCAAGACGACCTGGTTTCATTGATTCGTTGGTCAAGCATTGTTGGCATAAGAGGCAGAAAGGTGACCGGTCATCATGGATAGCGGGTATGAATCCAAATTTTAAATATTCCTCTGAATATTGACGAACTTTTTTTTACTTGCACTACTCATTTTATGCATAGGGTTTGTGACTGAAATAAATAAAATTATAAATTAATTAAAGAAGTATCCAGAACAAAAATTTCTGAATGAGGAATATAAATGTCAACGAAAACGAATTATTATAGAAACAGTCCAGTGTTTTGGCGTACTGGTATAAATGCAAGATACTGCTAATTTACATAATTGCTGAGTTCGATTAATATATAAAGAAATAAAAATAAAAATATATTCCTTTTCTTTGGTTTGCCAAATTGTAATATATCACATTAATTCACACATAAGTCACGTATTATTATGAAAAAATTCAGAACAACACGGTATTATGGTGGACACACGGCCAAACGTAAACACACTAAGAAGCAAACTGAATGCTCACACACGCTGATTGGCCGAGAAAACATTGGCTCATCCGGCGACATGCGTCCCGTCCTCTCCTTGGTCGACCGAGACACGCGAGTGTGGGGAGACGGGAAATACTTTGTGTACCAATTACACATATACATACATACACACAAATATTTTTATGTATACATACTATATATGCACCGTATGCATTAACACGCACACTCACTCACACAGACTCACTATAAAACAATTCACTGTTAATAATTCATTCTCGGATTGCCCGTAGTCTTTGGTATAGTAAGCCGAAGGGTGCACGTCCTACGCATGCCCCACCAAAATATTACCATGCCCCACCGGTGGGGCCTGCGCCCCACGTTGGGAATGACGGGTCTAATGACATCCTCAGGAACACTGAGTGTTCCTGAGGATGTCATTAGACGAAAGCGCTTGAGCACCATTTTGTGTTTCCTTTCCTTCGTGGTTTTATTCATCATAAATATTTTTCACGTGTTACCTTCGTGAAATAATTTTCATATATATATATATATATATATAATATATATAATATATATATATATATATATATATATATATATATGCGATTTACCTAAAAAGTACTAACATTCCTACAGTAAAAACCCAAATAGCATCCCTAAAATTGAAAACATTTATTCGGAAGTTTTGGCTCCTGAGAGATCCCATCAAGCTTCCCTTCTCTACGAATGGGGGTATCATCTGAGAGCTCCCAGTGCTCTGAAAGGAGACCCGACCAACGCCTCCTACTACATTTATTACAAAGGGAACATTACTACTTCTATTGTATCTTAACTAGCTCGCTCTCAAGCAGCACCTTTTTAATAATGAAAAAAAGGAAGGAGCAAAAAGAAGGGGGGGGGGAGTGGCTTCCCAGAATAATTAAATACAGTTATTCGAAGGTTTTGAGTTCCGAGAATTCCCATCTCTTACAAACACGTAAATAAAGTAAAAAAGTAAAAATAAAGGTCTTCATTCGAGACTCCGCCGGAGTCCGTTCGGAGGTTTTGACTCCAGAGCGTTTTCACAATGACACCACCCAGTGCTCTGTAACCAGACCAGATGAGCGCCTCCTACTAAATTTACATCTTAAGGCAAATCAGTACTTCTCTCTCATATAAACACTCTGTACTTAAAGAGTAGCCATTTTTTATACTTAATTAGCTATACTCAGTTTCAGAACACACTGGAAGCGGGTAATGAGGGGAAAGCAGAGATTCCACCCCAAAGATTCCCGGAGTGAGACACCTCATACTGACCGACATTGCGGTCAGCGGAATTAATCCACTCACATCACACCCCACCTGCGGCCCACCCGAAATTTCATTCTTTAACTCGTGAAAAAAGAAGACCAGTTGGAAGACCCAAGATCCGATGGATGGATAACATCAAGAGTGCTGTCGAGAAGTGTGGAATCAGTCTCCAACGGGCGAACTTGATGTGTGGAGATCGTGAGGCATGGAGGAGTCTCGTCCGAGGGCTCCCAACTGACAGACCGCTTTAGGCCTACCAGACGCCTGGTAAGAAAGGTAAGAAAGTTAAACTCGTGAAATTACCCGCCCTTTATTGTAAGTTGACGCTACTAAAATACTTCTCCAACCTGTTCTTAAACATATTATCAGGGGTGATCAAAAAAGTTCTCGGCCTGACAATGAAAGATGAGTTAGGTTGATAGTTTTATTATTATTATTTTTATACATAGTCTCTTTTTAGGGATATACACTTGATCCAGCGTTTTTCCAACTTCTGGATACCGTTAAAAAAGAAGTCTTCATTTTGGTCCTCTAACCAGGCACTTACAACTGACAAGACTTTATCATCGTCCAAAAATCTCTGTCCACGGAGGTGTTCTTTTAATTTGGGAAACAGATAGAAATCACTGGGAGCTAGATCTGGCGAATATGAAGAGTGATCAAGCAATTCGAAGCCCATTTCTCTGATGGCAGCCATCGCAACCGCAGACTTGTGAGCAGGAGCATTTTCCTGGTGAAACAGGACACCTCGACTGAGTTTCCCTCGTCGCTTTTGCTTGATGGCTTCACGTAGTTTTCTCATTAGTCGTGCATAGTAATCAACTGTAATGGTGGCTCCTTTATCAAGGTAGTCAATGAGTACAACTCCTTTTGCATCCCAGAAAACAGAGGCCATGACCTTGTCAACTAATGTCACAACACGAAACTTCTTGGGAGTTGGTGAAGACGGGTGTTTCCAAGACATGCTTTGTTGTTTTGACTCTGGATCAAAATGGTGGATCCACGTTTCATCCGTAGTAATAAACCTAGATACAAATTTTTCTGGATCTTGCTGGAAAAGGTCCAAACATTGTCTGGAAATTTTAACTCGAGTTCTCTTCTGGTTGTCAGTCAACATTCGTGGTACCCATCTTGCAGACACTTTTTTAAGCTTTAATTTGTTTGTTAATATTGAATGTGTGCTGCCAAATGAAATGTCAACATTCTCAGCTATAAATTGAACACTAAGTCGGCGATTATTCATGACAAGATCATTGACTTTTTGGACATTTTCTTCAGAAGATGATGTTGATGGCCGTCCACACCGTTCATCATCTTTGATCGACGTGTTGCCTCGTTTGAATTCCGCACACCACTTTTTAACATTAGAATAAGATGGGAGCAGAGTCATGTGTGCTGCATATCTTCAAAAACGTTTTGATGAGTCATATTCTTTATAGAGAGATATTTAATGACAACGCGTATTTCAAATTTGGCCATTTTCATAACGTTTATCACATTGCTTCATATTACAACCTGTAAAACAAAAAGTATTTTGATTAGTATTTCTATATTTTATACACATATTTAATAATAGTTGTACTAGATATGATGTAAATTTGATCTCAAAATACATATTATATCTACGTAGGTCAGACTAAGAACTTTTTGATCACCCCTCGTAACTACAGAAGCTAAGGCTAACAAAGACCTAAGATCCACTCTAAGGTTAGCCCGAGAGAAAGAAGAGAGTAGGGGGTTAAAAGAAGAGAATAAGGGGTTAAGTAAGTAGCAAAACCTATTATTCGTAGGTTAACATTCATTCAAAAAAAGAGAGAGAAAGACTCACCATCATCATCCGACAGCCACTGCCGACAAGTCGGAAAAATAGTCGAATAAGAAAGGGGTGAAAGATGAAAAGAAGTAAAATAAGAACGCTTACAAACCACGCAAACACAGTCTTAATTCAGACACTGTCATACCATGCAAACTACAGACATGCAAGTAAAGAGAGGCTAAGAAAAGAGAAAAAAAAGTATGAAGAGTATAACAAAAAGTGGGTTAGTTTACGTTACGAACTACATCTAAGTTCGTGTTAGTCTAATTTTTTTTTTTAATATAATTTTGTTGTTGGCATATCACACGCTGGCATGTCACAAGCTGGCATTAATCGTCAACAGACTCAAACCTCGACCATTACCCCCAGAGCTCCTGTTGCTAATTGTTTTGGTATTTTAAACGACGTTAATATTTTTAAAATGCCTATCTAAACGGTTTTTAAACATATTAACGCTGGTAGAGTTCATAACGGACGCTGGAAGATTATTCCGTTTATCAATTACTTTAAACGTAAAAAAGTTTTTAGCGATGTTAGTAATGAAACGTCTGCCACGTAATTTAAATCCGTTATTACGAGTATTGCTTTTATCGAAAGTGAACAGTTTGTCAATTTACGTTATCAATTTTATTAACGATTTTGAAAACTTCAATAAGCTCCCCACTTAATCTCCTAGTTTCGAGTGAATGCAAGTCTAACTCTTTAATCCTATCTTCATAAGACTTGTTGCGTAGTGACGGAATTAGTTTCGTGGCGTGTCGCTGAACCCTTTCCAACCGATCAATGTCCTCACGCAAATATGGGCACCAAAACTGAACGGCATATTCTCAGTGAGGCCTGACTAGGGACTTGTAAAGGGGCAATATAATATTCTTCGATTTAAATTCGAAATTACACGCTATGAAGCCTTACATCCTATTAGCTTTTGCATAAGACTCCAGGCACTTGTTCCTAACTTTTAAATCCTTAGATACGCGTACGCCTAAATCTACTTCCTCGTCAACGCTCGCCAACTGTCCACCATCCATCATGTACGTGTAATTGTTGTTATGAGAACCTATATGCAAAACTTTACATTCGTCTACGTTAAACTGCATCTACCACTTATCCGTCCACTCCATAATCCTATTTACATCATCTTGGAGCCTATTTCTATCGTCCACGTTAAGAACTTTACCGCCTATGTTAGTATCGTCCGCGAATTTTGACACGTTACTGGTCAAGCCAACATCTATGTTGTCAATATAGATTACGAATAGTAATGGGCCTAACACTGAACCCTGAGGGACACCGCTACCTACATCCAACCACCCCTATTCCCTACCATTAACAACGACCCTCTGTTTCCTGGCACGAAGCCATTCCTCTAACCAGTTAGCTACCTGACCGCGTATACCGTGCGCTTTAACCTTCACAATTAATCTTCTTGCAGAACTGTATCGAACGCTTTTTTAAAGTTTTAATAAATTATTATTATTATTATTATTATTAATAAAGTTACTAAGAAGTGTGTAAAACCTAGTATCGGTATCGAGGGGTTGAACGGGAGGTCTATAAACAACGACGAAATTAAAGCGCCCTAACTTCAACGCATATCGCATTAATTGCTGCCGGTAAATCTATCTTAACCTCGATAGCCCTAAGGGAATTACGAATATACAACAAAACGCCGCCACCAATCCTATGTAACCTATCATCAGTAAAAAGTTTAAAACACGCTATATCAAGTTCCCCCAACAAGTCCCGAGTCAGGGTATTTAACCATGTTTCGGTTATAGCAACTATATCGTAGTTTCCGGAATAAATTATCGCCTTAAATTCGTTGAATTTATTTCTAATACTACGCGCGTTACAATAAAAGACGTTCAAATTATTTTTTACCACGGATCGGTGTTTTAAACTACTGTATTTTTCACGTCGGGCCTGCGTTTCCCGGACCTACAACGTTTCAAGAAGGCTTCGACCTATACAGCTTTCGAACGTTCTCATCGATTAACCTACCTAGCCTAGCATTCCCTATTTCATTGAAATGCACCCCCATCTTTTATAAAAAGGCTAGGATCACTGAATTCTGATCACAGCTTTACGAAGGGTACATTTTCCTGAGCACAAATCTCTTCTAGTTTAGTGTTCAAAAATATTGTTTTTGACGTAATCCTAAAATTTAAACCGTGCCTGCCTAGGGGTAATACCTAGAACTAAAGACCTATCTGACCTTGTCTTCAGGGACCTAATTACCCCCCTTGTATCTCCCTCTCATTTTTAGTGTGTGTGTGTGTGTGTGTGAGAGAGAGAGATAGAGAGAGAGAGAGAGGTAAACATCAGACTTAAAAGGTATAAAGGAAATGAGAGAGAGAGAATTATTTATACAAACCAAATAAAAGACACCGTGGAAGGAACACAAATAGACAAAATTAGTGAGAAGAAGCGTATCCAAACAGTCAACAAAACAGATCAGGATACACGTACAGAGAAAAGTAAAGAAATAGAAATAAGGTAAACGAATAATACATAAGAAATTAATGCGATTAAATATAGATGGAAATCAAACAGACGGCATAGCAAATATTTATTTTTCTTCTTTGCCATTCGAGGAATCAAAGAAAAACTGTAAAATAATTCATAGTGGACAATAAAACAAAAGATACATTAACATATAAAATTTGAAAAAGAAAAAATTTGACCCAATAAGCCACCAAATGACTCGCAACATTTAAATTCATTAAGTATTGGCAGTCTTTGACCAAATTTCACTATATTCTTTTACTTTTATAAAGAATATCATGAATTTAATGCAATAATCGCACTTTTTAAGATGGAAATCTTTGAAAAGGCAATTTAATGGTCTCAAGCATAATGGGTTGTTTGTTTACATCTAACTCAATCGTTAGTTATTTTATATATTATAACTTTAACTTATAAGTAAAAAGCATATGTCATTATTATTCTAATTTGAGAGTGGTAAAGTTTTTCAATTAATTTTATTGGAACTTGGGAATAAAAAGTTTTATGAAAGTGTATTAAATTTGCGAGTGGTAAAAGTTGTAAAGTGAATGTCTGCTACAGGGGTTATAACAATGGTACTCATTAATGGTTTGAGTGTCGCATTAGTGTTGAGACTGCTAATTGTTAGCTTATTCCTGTTTCGAGAGATGATGCTTCAAACCGTGAAATAAGGTTCATTGATATATATGTACACGCGATAGGTACTGTATGTATCTCGACTTATCCATTTCCTGTGCTTTAAAGAAAAATAAAAGAAAATACTATAATTCAGGTGGCCAAGTTTCCTGGACCCAAGAGCCACATACGGCGTTTTTCAGATGTACGAGAGCCGCAAAATATTTTAAAAAGAATTTAATTATTAAAAACATATACATATAGTTATACTCACATTATTAAATTGTTTAATTACTGCTTGTAGAAGGCTTAGTTTGGGTCTTCATTTTGGCTGTTAATGCTTTAAAGTCTGGCTGATGTGATGTTAAGGTGGTATGAAGAAGCTCAGTCAGGTGTTCGTTAGTGAGGGCAGCACGATATTTTAACTTTACAAACTTTATTACCGAGAAGAGTGCTTCACACCGATAAGTTGTCCCAAAAACTGAGATAAGTCGGAAGCTGGTTCCTGAGGTGAGGATACTTTGTCTCTGGTACTTGCTTCCAAAACTCAACTGCAGATAAGCTTTTATGTATCAACTTTAAACCCACGTCCTCTTGTAGCTCCAAAAGTTCTGTTTGTACTGAAGCAGCTTTCGTAACAAAAGTGTGGTAACAGGACAGTCATCGTTGACGACATCAATCAGGAAAGGATTTACAAGAAATTCGAAGCATGGTTTTAGCTTCTTTAGTTCATCAAACCTGAACTGAAAATCATCAATTAGTCCTTCTAATTTACTTTGTATTCCTCCAATTTACTATCTTTTATTTCAATATCGGGAAAAGTGTTTGCTCAGTTTTTCAGGTGGGGAAAGTGGTCAAATTTTTTTGTTACTAGATCTTTTTGGAAGAGCTTTATTTTATTCTGGAAACTGAAAACTGTCTGTGTAAGGTCAGAAATGACTTATACTTTCCCTGAAGTGCCAAATTTAGATTTTGAAGGTGTTGTATTACATCAGTAAAAAACATCAGATCCTGCATCCATTCGTGATCTTCTAGTTGTGGGTATGACTTTCCCTTTTCTTTCAAGAAATCAATGATAGGCTCCAACAGTGCAACAAACCTATTCAGGAGATTACTAGTTGATAACCACCTTACAATACAGTAGAATGAAAGGTCATCTGGCTTATCTTGAAGATCCAGCTCCTCGATAAAATTTCTAAACGCTCGGTGCGTTTTTGCATTTGAACGAATGAAATTCACAATTTCTAGAACACATTTCATAACACTGTCATACCTAAAGTACTTGCTTACCAAATGACCACGGTGAATGATACAGTGAATAAAGAGACACACAGCATACTTGGGATAGCGTGTTAAGAGCCCAACTAGGCCTACATTTTGTCCTACCATAGCTAGTGCTCCATCTATTGCAACACTGACAAGTTTATTCAATGGTACTTGAGCATTTGATAATGTCTCGTCAAGTGCGTTCTAATGTCAACCCCTCTGGTGGTTCCTCTTAGGGTCATTAAGTCCAAGAGTTCTTTTTTCACATTTCCACAGCCAGTAACATAACGAACAAATATCGCCAGTTGAGGGTTATCTTTAATATCTGTGGATTCATCGAGAACCAAACTGAATGCAACAAAATTCTTCAAATCACTCTGCAACGAGCAGGTAATTTCAGCACTGATCTGGGAAATACGTCTCTCTGTAGTGTGGCGGGAAATAGAAATACTTGCTATTTGTTCTCGAAGCGAAGCTTTGTGTTATCTGGAGCGAGAATTGCAGTAACATCGGCAATATTCTTCTTCACAAATTCTCCACTACTGTAGGGAAGTTGAGCACGAGCAATATTCCATGCCATAACAAAACTAGCTTCAGTAGTTAAGTCAGCTGTCTTACACAATGATGAAAGTACAGTTTATTGGGCAACTAGGCTAGATTTCAATATTGTTAACTTAGTCTTCCGCAATTCTGATTTGGGAGGAAATTCCGTAATAAAATTTTTATGGTTAGTTTCATGATGACGCTTCAAGTTACTGGCTTTAAAGTGATTGCGTGCCACGTGGCAGATAAGACACATAGGTTTCCCACCCTTAACAGTAAAGGCAAAGCTCTTCTCCCACTCCTGTTTAAAAACTCTATTTTCTTCTTCATATTTCCGTTTCTTACACTTTGTCTGCTCAGTCATTTTAATCAACTAAAGGGTTGTATAACTTTCACTTGTATAGCTGAGAAAAATAGCCACTATTTGATCTAAGAAGCCAATTTTAAAACACAATCACTCGTTACTACACGCGGCCCGCAGGGTAGCTCGAGGGGTACTGGACACTGGTGAGTGGCGATTGGTGTTAATTACGTAATTATCCCGCTTGGTGCCTGTCACGCAAGAGAAATTGTCGTACGCATGACGCATTTTATTGTCATTTCAATTTTTCCTTGATTTTTTTCATATTTTTTTATTATGTGAAAAAAAATTATATTTGTATTATGAATTTTGTCTTTTATGATAAATACAATAAAAACCAAAATTGTCTCGCGATCCGCAGTTAACAACCTCGAGAGCCGCATGCGGCTCGCGAGCTGGGATTTGGCCACCGTTGTACTATATATTACTAAAATAAACTTTATAATATATATGTGGGCATACTTGCCAACCCTACCGATTTAGGCAGCAGGCTACTGATTTGAAGGCTATTTTACCGCCTACAGAAATAATAATAATATCAAACCTTTTATGCTCAAAATGCACTAGAGTACATCATTTAAAGTTAGATTTTCAACACTTTCCCGGGGGGAGGCATGCTCCCGGACCCCCCTGGCATTGATTACAAATCCTGCCGCTTTTGCTTTTCAAAATGTTGGCAAGTATATACGGGTTCCTTTAAATAAAATTCTTTTCAGAAAATAATTGAAGTAAAATAACGCTATATTATTTCAGGAAAGTTTAAAGCGAAATATAAAGATGTGTATTATTTCAGAAAACTTAGAGTAGAAAACCCCCTCTAATGTTTAAGTTAGAAAATAGAAAAAATATTACGAAAAAGTAAATTAATTGCTATATATTATTTAGAAAGAAGTGGTAGAAGAATTTTAGCCTTCATTGTCCGATTCTACAGTTAGAAAGACAGACTGATAGAGTTAAAGTCAGTACAGCCTTGGGAAGTGATTATCATAATTCCTCGGCTTCATTCTCAGTTAGCGCCAGGTGTTGATGCTTACCTTTCCAGTTAGGTCATAAAAGTAAAAAATGGTTATGAAGTTGGCGCCGACTATTGTTTATCGCGGTTCATCAATGACTGGAGGGTGGTTGATTTATGGGTTGCTGGGGGTACATATACATCTGAAATTTCCGCTGTTTGGTCTCTTGGCACATGAATGGCTGGAGGGCTGTCGGAAATTATTTCAACAATTACAATCTCCAAACGATTGAAATGTGCAACCTTTTTAATATTCAAAGAAGTATCTAAACCAGGGGTGGCCAACTTCTTTATGCCCGAGGGCCAGTTTCTTCCCTAGACTGTAGTCTGGAGGCCGAAACTATGTAATCGGGTAAAATACGTTTAGAATTTGCAACACGAAATATAAAAAAACACACAAACTATTTTAAAAGTCAGAAATACTAAATAACATTAGCCCGTGGGCCGCCAGTTGGCCGCCATCTATGATCTAAACCAGCGGTTCTCAAACTTTTTCTTCTTCTGTACCCCTTGAATTCTTTTACGGGATTTTCTGGATTTTCGAGAGAGAGAGGATTTTATTTTCTTTACGACCGTGTGACTTGTGGTGATTTGTTAATCGTATATAAAATTAAAAGTGTTATATTTTCAGAACCCCTTCGCGTACTCCCTAAAATTCCCTCGCGTACCCCTGGGGGTACGCCATATCCCAGTCTGAGAATCACTGATCTAAACGAAAGACCATAGCTTCAACATTAAAGATATCAAATTAGCTGCTACAACGTTGATCAATGATTGTTAGTAACATAAGTAACTTCAGATCAGTGTTATGAATTTATAAAGAGATATAATTATGGTGACAAATATGATATCAACTAATTTGGGTGGTATGATAGTTGGTAAGCTACAGTGATGTAGGACTCGAGACCTTTTTTTTCTGGTCTCGGTCTCGAGTGCTTAGGTCTCGGTCTCGGGTGCTTAGGTCTCGGCCATGGTGGTCTCGACTACATCACTGGTAAGCCACCAAGAGCAGGGCCGGCGAGAGCTGCCCCGGGCCCCGGGGAAGGATTGGTATATGGGCCCCCCCCTGTTTACTTGGTATTTTATTATGAATGTTTTTTGCGTACATAACAAGCAAACTGTTTATATGTCCAAGTCACTATTCAAAACATACAGTATTAATAAAACAACTCTGAAGAAAATTACCATTTTATTTTTCGAAGCAATTATATTAATTGTATGACCATACAATTTACAAATGCAGTACCAGTCCATGCAGGCAAGACAATTGTTTACTGCAAGATTTTCGTAATTAGAAGTGTACTTTCTTTGCCTTCTCTCTAGCAAAGTGGTAAATGATTCTGATGAAATTTAAAGTACGGGCTAACTGGCTTTCAATTACAATGGTTCCCAGATCTGTCAGTCGGTCTTGAGCATTAGTGGACCGCAGATAATATTTTATCCGTTTCAGTTTGACTATGATAATCTCTATAAAATGTATGTTCATTAATTACATTTCCTCTCTGTTATTTAATTAATTGCTTTATTAATATTTTTAGATTTTATCCCCCCTCTTTCCGGGCCTCGGGGATTTAACCCGGCTTCCCTGCCCTCTCGGCGGCCCTGAGTCCAAGAGTTATCTCGCAAATCCCGAAACATAAATGCTGATATTGTAACTGTTCTCAGAGTGGCTGTCCATGAACAAGAAATAACTGAAGCTAATTTAAAGAAAATTTGATCACTTGACTCCATAGGAATTAATGCCAAGGAGTTGAGAAATGCAGAAAAGGAACAAGTGAGATATTTAAAGAAAAATCGAATATAACGAAGGACGGTATACGGTAGAGCCACCTTGGCGACGAAATCATCCTTCACTTCCTGTCAATTATGGTTTAGCATACAACAGGTTAAAGAACGCTGTCGAAACTCCGAGATAACCCTGAACACTTGGAGTTGAAGTGTTACGACGGTATCATAAAGGAACAGTTGGACAGAGACTTTATAAAGAAAGTAGATCCTACGCATGAACCTCTTGATAGGTCTAAGGTGCATTACTTGACACAGCATAGCGTGGAAAGGATTCTAAAACTATCTCGATTAGAATGGTCCTTGATTGTTCTGCGAGTAATCCTAGTCCTAATGACTGTTTCTACTCTGATTCATCGCTTGTTCATGAGTTAACTCATATCCTGTTGAGATTTTTGTTAAACAAATATGCCTATGTTACTTATGATCAGTCTGCGCGAATCTGGGAGAGATATTACTCGCTTCTTATGGCCGGAAAACTTTTTGATCCTAGTAGCTCACTTAACGTGTATAGGTTTAAAGTTGTACTATTTGGGTTTATTTACAGTCAATATCTGTTGAATGCTGCAGTTGACCATCATTTGAAAAATCATAATTCAATCGTTGCAAGAAATATTCTTCGCAATATTCCCATTGATAACTTGCAGTAGACTGCGAATTCCGAACGCGAATTAATTTAATTTTTTAAGGAATCCAAGAAATTTAATGGGTTCCGCAGGTCTTAGGATGGATCATTAATTCCGACTCCCTGAAAACCGTTATAAACCAAGTAGGAAAGGTACTGGTAATACAGAAATTAGCAAGTTCTTAGGTATGACCTGGAACGTTGCTTCTGATGAATTATTCTTTCAGTTTTGTCAGATGTCAACAGAAGCATGCACAAAGTAACAAATCTTAAGTAATGCCGCTAAAGTGTATGACTCTTTGGGTATTATTAATCCAGTAACAATTCGTCCTAGAATCTTTTTACATTATTTATGGAAATTAGAAAAGGGGTGGGATGAGACACTTGAGGATCCTTACCGGGTAAAATGGTTATCCATTACTAACGATATGTAGGATGTTATGGAAATTTCCTTTCCTCGATGACTAAATTTGCATAGCCGTGTTTCATTTCATGCGTTCAGCGACGCGAGTATAGAAGCTTATGGAACAGCAATCTACTTAGTTACTCCGACACCTTCAGTGTTGGGCAAAGATTAAGGTTACTCCTATTAAAATGCTGACTTTCCCGCACCTGGAACTTACGGCGGCACTATTAGCTGCTCGTCTTGTAGCATATGCTATAATGCTTTGCAAGATTATGAACAGGAATTTACTTTTTTTTTACCTCAACTAGCACTTCGCGGACAGCTCTTCTGAAGGCTATAACTTTTTTCAGAAGAAACTACATCACACGCATTTTATATCAAAAGATAGAGGACGTCGTCACGAATAATTTTATGTAAACATCGAACAAATTCGTTCACTGAAAAAAATTTACAGCAAAGTTTATGTAACCAAAACGGTTGTTCAGCTGAGTAAGCTGTCCGTCCGCGTGAGACTGAGTGGAACTTATTCATCAAGAGTTCTAAGCCACTCAACGGAACTATTTTACAATTTGTGTTGTTTGTGATAAAAAGTCATTAATAAATAATTTTTCACATCTAGTCAGACTACACTTGTACAAAATTTTGTACTCTTTTGTGAAATCGAAGAAAAGCAAGACAGTCCATAAATTTGCAAAAATACCACAGCCATAAAAATTCTAAGCTTCACACCCAAAGCCCAGTGAAACCAAATTTTGAAGCTGCACTGAAAATGTAAGTAATTCGTAAGCTTAAATTAAATGTTAAGTTCTCACTGGCTTAAAAACTTCTGTTCAAAAGGTAGGGTGGGCGCTAATTTTGTGCAAAATTTGTTTAAAAAAAAAACTTTGCTTATAAAAATCATGGACAAGTCTGAAATATGAGTTTTACAAAAGGTAAATCTTTTTTGTGTGCACAATAATAAACCTTAAAAAGAACAGGACAAAAATAACACACAAAGAACATTTGGCGTTAACAATTCAAAGTTATAAAACAAAAAATATGTAACGGCGGGTGATCGAAAAGTCTCTCCGCACTAGTAATAAGATATTTACTTTATTGAAATTTTACATAAGAAGATATAAGAATTCTATAAATGTTACCTGTTTAGAGTAAGTAACGTAGCAAGACTTAGCTTAGACTAGCCTAGACATCGCCAATATTTTGTTAAAGATTTCACGATATCGTACAATTTTCATCAAAATATCTAACTTCAATAAAGTAAATATCTTATTACTACTGCGGAGAGACTTTTCGATCACCCTATATATATATATAGTATGTTGTTCCTCATTCACTAATATAAAACTGATATGTATGTAATTACACTAGGTTAATGAAAATAAACTGAAATGGTATTTCATTGACGTTTCCTCCAATAGATGGCGCCACTCACGTCGCTTAAATTATTTTCAAGGAATCAGTTCCCCGAAAAGTATTTCATCAAACATCGAAGTTTGATGAAATTACTATCATCACCTGAGGGTACTTGCTCTATGAAAGAATTCCCCACATCTTTCACATTTTTCCACAATAAAGATTCTAGTCTCAATGTACAGTTGCCCGCATAATTATGTAATGTTCCTCGCCTCACAGGCGACTCCGGACATGTGGCAACGCCGCAGCGGTAGTCAAGGTACCCCAACTTGGGGAAGGTGGGATGGAGGGGAGACAACCGAGTCCAACAACATATAACATTGACATACAGGTAAGGCGCCGTTCAAAAATCACGTAACGTTATTTTTGCTAAAACCTGACCCACCCGCTACTGTAACTTTCCGTAATGTGTCGGGTGTGGGGTGTGGAAAGTGTTACATAACATCTTAGGGGGTGCCTGGTCTTGTGTTACAGAACGTTCCTGGGAGATCTGGGGTGTCAAGTTTTAGCAAAAAATAGCGTTACGAATTTTTAACGGCCCCTAATTATAATGTAACGTCTGTGTTCATAAAGATAAACGATTAATATGATCGTAAACAGCGTTCAACTCCATGTTTACTGGTCTTATACAGTAATAAGGTTTCATTATGATTACTGGAAGTCTATATGAACAGATACCACAATACAACTTTTTATATACTAGTGAATTTGAACAAAAAATAGACATTACACAACCATCCTCCCCAGTCTCGCGTATATTAAATCACTATGTAACAATACTAATAAAGCTGTTTGTAGAGTCCGTGTGCAGCTTTAAACCTTTACTAACTTACGAATCTATATAGGCCTACTGTATATGTATTGACAATAAGCGAGGAAAAAGATTGAGGCAGTGTGAGAGAGAGCGAGGTAGAGGGGCAGAGTTAGTGGGAAATGGTTTATCGATTGTTACACAAAGAACTTGATAACAGTTTCGATCTGAATAACAGTAAGTGATTATCAAAATCACATAAGAATAATCCACAGTTATACTAGCATAAACATATTTATATATACTTATAAATTCATACAATATTACACTAATGTTTGTGAAATGACGTTGATGGGCCAAACCATGGTGTTGACATGGTTACTTGCTGTCGCCGTCCAGGAGAGACTACATATGGGCGTGTCAGTAAAAACCGTAAGGTGACAGTTGCATGAAGCAGGATATCACCACCGGTTTGTGGCTGATGCCTATTATATTAATAGTGTTTTCCAGATTGTATTTGTATTATCAATGTGGAGAAATAATGATTTAATCACAATGGTCAGTTAATGTTTTCCAGATTTCCTGTTGAATTATCAGTGTGGAGATATTATTAGATCTTAACAAGGAATATATATATATATATATATATATATATATATATATATATATATATACACAATAAAACACCAATTCTTTATTACAAAAAATATGTAATGCTTGACAATGTTTTACTAAGTAGTTTATCATACAAAATGATAAAGTTACAAAGCTCACAATTTGCCAAAGATTAACATAAATGGCACAGCTATACCCGGTTCATAGTTAGTATTTGGTCCATCCCCCATTATTTCCTATTACATCTTGTAATCTGTGTGGCATAGATGCAACATGGTTATGTACGTGTGTAGGTTCCTTCAGAACATCTCCCACTCAGCCATAGTGTGATCCAGCAGCTGGCGGCTGGTCCGCTCCTGCTCAGGCTCCCACGAGTTCACCACATTCCCCCACACGTTCTCAATGGGGTTGAGGTCACACCCCTTACTAGGCCAGTCCAGTAGTTCTAGATTTCGCTGCTCCTCGAACCACCTTCTAACAATCCTGGCGGTGTGGATGGGAGAGTTGTCCTGCAAATGGATTTTAAATATTAAAAGTAGAATTATATCTCATCCATACGCTTCATCAGTAACCCACTATTCGAAGTAGCATTAGGGGTTTCTCTCAGCTAAATGTAATTGTGAGCCGTTATACAAATAATACAGTCTGCAGTTATCCAGAATAAAATCCTAAAGTGTTGTCATAGTACCAGTGCTTAATTTGTGACGGAACTCTCCGGAACGCCGTTCCGGTACTTTTATTTTAAAATCTAATTAAAAAAAAAGTTTTTATTTTAATAAAAAGGTCAGCAACGTAATTTCGTAATTTAAAATCCAACGAAATACAGACAGTAGAAAGCGAAAACTAGTCGATCAAGCAGAAAGAAGTTTGGAGCGTGTGTGGAAATTAATGTGATTATTCTATCAACTTCCTATATATAGCAATAGCATGTAAGTAAAGCAATTTTATTTTGTTTCAAATACATATAATATTTTGTTTCACTTAGATGAAATAACATTTCACTTAGATGTTGCAATCACAGTCTAACTTTTTCTTTAAAATAATACTGTATTCGAAGAACTTTCATTTGCATGTTGCGCAGTTTTCGCAGAAAAAGCGCTTAAAATGCGTTGGTTTCCGGGGCGCCGCCCCGGACCCCGCTGGGAGAGCTTACAGCGCTCCCCCAGACCCCCTATATGTGAGGGCGTCACGTGCGTTCCACTTCTTTTTCATTTACAAATTAAGCACTGCATAGTACTGAAAGAGTTAAGAACAATTTTATGATCATTATTTGTCCCATGTAAATGTAGAAACCGGACATACAGATGCGTGTAATACATAAATCTTACTCTAGTAATAGTATAATATTCTATAACACACAAATACAACATACCTGCATAAATATAATCTGCTCAGGATAGGGCAAGGCATACGCGCGTACAAAAGGCAGCACCTCGTCCACATGATCTCTATATATTGATCTGCCGTAAACCTCCCGTGGATCTCAGTCAGCTCTTATAGTCTTTGCAGGTGCATCCATCCCCACACATTCGCCGTCACGTGCCCACTCCGTGCCACCTCGTAAATATTTTGGCGGGCATATCTGGTGTTGTCCTGTCGCTAACACCGAAGACGACCGTGAGTTGTAGACGCAAACGTCTTCTCGTTAGAGAAGATAACTGCTCCAGTATGCGAGATCATCATTCATATGCTTGCGAGCAAACGAGAGCCTGGCCTGACGATGTCGTTCCTCGAACCTGCTTCATGCAACCGTCTCCTTACGGTGTCCACTGACACGCCCATATAGTGTCTCCCGGATGGCGACTGCGTTGTTGATAGGATCGTTCTACACTTCGTTGCTTATTCTCCGGTCTTCTTCTGGGGTGGTCTTTCTTGGTGCCCCATACTTAGGACGATCTAGCAGATTCCAAGTCTCCTGCCACCTCTGCACCCAACGTCGAACAGTAGGCTTCGAAATTCCCAGTTTCATGGCTATGTCAGCTACAGAGAGGCCTGCTTCCCGCATACCAATTATCCGGCCTCGCTGTTCAATTTTATCTTGAGCTGGATTCATTTTCAAAGTCGGTGTTCGTCATACGGTGTAGAAATAGGGTTTGAGCATAGATGATGCCAGTAACCATGTCAACACCTCGGTTTGGCCCATCAACGTCATTTCACAAACATTAATATAATATTGTATGAGTTTATAAGTATATATACTGTAAACCTGCAGGCGAACATTTCGCATTCACTAGTATATAAAAAGTTACTGTATATTGTAGTAGTTGTTCATATAGATTTGCAGTAATCATAATGGAACCTTATTACTGTATAAGACTAGTAAACTACATGGAGTTCAACGCTGTTCACGATCATATTAGTTGTTTATCTTTATGAACACAGACCTGTATGTCAATGACTGCACATTCAATTGTCCTTTAGATATATATGTATGTGTTATATGTTGTTGGACTAGATGGTCCTCTCTCCATCCCATCTTCCCCCAGTTGGGGTACCTTGACTAACACTGCGGCGTTGCCACATGTACAGAGTCGCCTTTGAGGCGAGGAACATTACAGGTGCGGGCAGCTGTACATGTTAAAAGCTGCTGCCAAATTTTTTTTTTTTAAACTTTGAATTTTTAACGCCAAATATTTTTTGTGTCGTTCTTGTCCTGTTCTTCTTAAGGTTTATTATTATGCACAAAAAAGAGTTTCCGTTTTTTGTATGACAGATTTTTCAGACTGTTAAAGTATCTACGGAGTACTTAAATTAAGAGTAAGGCACCAAATTTGATCACTCAGCTGCAGTTGCAACTCTTTGTAGATGTTATACGATGTAAAGGTAGACTTGATTTTTCCCAGTTACCTTGGAATGCCAAACATCTAGTTTTGCTTCCAAGTAAACATCTCTTTACTGAATTAATCGTAAAGGATTCTCATGAAAAGTTATACCATGCTGGCGTTTCAACCATTGTTTCGCATCTACGCCAGCACTGGTAGATACCCAGCATGCGTCAAAAAGTAAAGTCAGTATTGCGTTCTTATGTGATATGTAAGAAAATTCACGGGGCATATTATCCTGCACCTGTAGTACCACCCTTACTCGAAACGGTGTGAAACAGAAGCAAAACCCTTTCAAGTTTTACAGGAATCGATTACACCGGGGCACTTAATGTGAAACCCAAAAGTGAACGTATTAAAGTATACATCGCACTGTTTACTTGTGCTATAACTCTAGCAATTCATCTCGAATTAGTTGAAGACAACTCCGGTGAAGCTTTCATTCGAGCGTTTAGACGCTTCGTTAGTAGATCTTGTCCACGTTACGTTTAAAGCGATAACGCAACTACTTTCGTGGCTTCAGCTAACCGCCTTAAGGAAATCTTTAACCACCCAGATGTTCTCTTTTCTGAATCACCAAAGGTGTGAATGGCGTTTTATTCCATCAAGAGTATCATGGTTTGGCGGATTTTGGGAACGGCTAATAGGATTAATCAAACTTAACTTGAAAAAAGTCTTTGGAAATGCTTACTTGAAGTTTGAAGAATTACGTACAACAATTAAAATCAAATCACTATTAACCGATCGTCCAATAACATATTCCATTAATGACATTAATCAATTAATGTTCGGTTGTAAGTTAAATAGTTTGCTAAGTCCGATTGAGGAGCCTGAAGATAAAGGGTTTATAAATTAACGATTTGTGCCAGACTCTGTGAAAAGCTTTTGAGATGCCTAATACAATAGCAAAAGTTCCATCGAAATCACGAAGCGAGGATGACCAAGAGTCAGAGAGGTAAACAAGGAGATCACCAGTAGGTAGACCGTCCCTCGCGGAACCCATACTGATAATCTGAAAAAAAAGATTGTGCAGAGAAGTTTTTAAGAATCTTCTTATTAAAGATATTGGATGATAGTTGGAAAGTTGAGAGCGGTTACCCTTCTTTGGGACAGACAGGCTGAATGAAAGCGAACTTCTAGCAAGAAGGAAAAGTACCAGATGAAAGACAAAGACGAAAGAGTTTGCAGAAGTAGGGTGTCAGCACAGAAGCGCAGTTCTTGAGAAGAACAGGAGGGACCCCAAGAGGACAGTATGCCTACCTAGAGTTGAGCCCAGAGAGGGCAGAAAAACATCTTTGAAAAAGATTCTAACTTCAGAAATCAGACATAAAGTCAGAGGAGGGAAGAGATGGAGGAACAGCATCGGAATCGTCCAGGGTTAAGGTGGAGGCGAAAGTTTGGGCGAAGAGTTCAGCTTTATCAGGGAAAGAGATGGCAACTGAACCGTCAGAATGAAAGAGATGAGGGAAAGAAATAAATTTGTTGGAGAGGTTCTTGACTAGATGCCAGAAAGAGCGAAAAGAATTAGAATTTGATAGGTTTTCACATTTTTGTCTGATGAAGGAATTTCTGCCGAGTGGAAGAACAGATTTTGCACGATTCCAGGCAGAAATCAAAGTAAAACCAAGGTTTTTTGCACTAGTAGTAGGAAAAGAATATGGAATGTACGCCTCCATACCCGAGGGAATCACCTCTGTGATGCGTTCGGCGCACTTGGAAAGGTCCCGGCCATGGAAGCAGTAATCATTCCATGCGAAATCAAAGTAGTGCCTATATATATGTAGGAGCCTACGTATCACCAATTTGTAGTGGCCTAGAAAGTAGCTTACTATAATTTATGAATTTAATTGAAATGAATAATTAGGTCACCAGTTTGGGATACGGCCCAAACAAAATATTTAATAAGGAGGTAGAAATTACTTTGCTGTTTTGTGTTTAATTAGAAAAGTAAATGTATTATTTGTTCACAGTGATTAACAATTCCGTATACAATAATTGTGCTATATTACAATGGCTGATTCTTAGCAATGAGAAATGGTTACACAGTATAAACGTTAAGTAAATATAATAATGACAAAAAACTCTAATTTAGGTAGGTTAATGAGATGTGCGGCAGTGAACACACAATAATAATTAAGCAATAATAACTGAGATAATGAAAGTACGGTATGGTACAGTAAATGGATTAGGCCAGTAAAATGAAATGCATAAAGGAACACATAAATAAGTGGATACAAATACGGTAAGATGGTTGAAACGGTAAAATAATTGAACAGGTCTACTGTAGTCGTATACACTATACACTTTTGGGTATAGCCTATTCGCTATGCTGAGGTTATACTATGTAGGCTTCGCGGGAATTACTTAACACGAAGATAAAGGTAGGCTTGTGGCCTACTAGAATGTCTACGGACCTGTCCTTCAAAGGTCTGAAGATTGGCGGACTGGCCTTACCGGCGAGAGGATGTGTGTTGAGGGCCGGTAGAGATTTGTTGAAAATGGGGCCAGCGGAAACTCCTGCAGCAGCGATGTTGCTTTTTGCAGGATGAAATTGTAGAAGACCTTACTTGATGATAGACTTCGTGTATGCTCGACCGGAGCCTTGAAGGAACAGCGGGCCGCTCTCCGGCAAAGGCCGGAGAGTGGGTGGCGTGACGAGTGGTGTTACTGACGAAGGCGCTGAGAGTGAGACGTAACGACAAAACCGAGAAAATGGCAAGTGAGAGTGATTTGAGAAAGAACCCGCACTTTTATAGGTATTGGTGACGTCCTCCAGTGGACATTTCGGGAAATACCACAAAATCTGTGTTTCCTCCGTGGGCCTGTTTCATAGCCACGTGTATAGCTTTTGTTTTGATTCCATGATGTTTGAGAACGGCGAGGAAAGAAATTTCCAGTCGGGTGGCGCAAAAGTCAGGAACCATAGGCACATTTTATTAAATTATAATAAATGTTCGAATTGGTGGCCTTCCACTTGGAGACACTTTCTGACACGTTGAATGCATGATGTTTGAACATTCCTTAACACATTGGTACTGATTTTGGCACACTCAGATGTGATTTTATCCTTTAGAGAACGTATGGTTCTGGGTCGATCAGCATAGACTACCGACTTGAGATGGCCCCACAAGAAAAAGTTAAGAGGCGTGAGGTCTGGAGACCTAGGTGGCCATTCGACGGGCCCTCGCCGTCCGATCCACTTGCTTGGGAATGTTTCATCTAAAGAGCTCCGGACGATGGTTGCGAAATGTGGTGATGCACCATCCTGCTGAAACCACATCTCCGCCCGTTCTGCCAATGGAATGTCGTCCAGTATAGGCATTAGAAATGTTTGCAGAATATGCAGATATGTTTCACCTGTTACATTACCGTCGAAAAAGTACGGACCAATTAACCGATCCCCCCAGAGCGCAGCCGACACCATAATTCGTGGATCGAATTATACATGTCCTTCCTCCATCCAGTGGGGGTTCTCAATGGCCGAATAGCGTGCATTATGCCTATTGACACGACCGCTGAGGTGAAATATCGCTTCGTCGCTGAACATGATCCTTCGTTGAAGCTGTCGACGTTGTAGAAACCACTGGCAGAACTCTATACGACGGTCTGTGTCGTCACCGTGCAGTTCCTGAACGAGTTGGACTTTGTAGGGGTGGAAACGATTTGTTGTAAGAATTCGTTGAGTGGATCCTCTGGAGACACCCGTTTCCTGGGATAACTTTCTTAAGGACTTACGTGGGTTGTTTTCGAGGTGATTGAGTACCGTTAGTGATGTTGCTGCACTGGTTGAACTTTTTGGCCGGCCACTACGCGGCCAATCATGAACACTTTCCGTTTCTTTGAAGCGAGAGTGAACAGTTTTCCAACTGATGCCTGAACAACTGGCGGCCACTCAGGGTGTTTGTCATTAAAAGCAGTAGCAACTGATCGGTGTGTGTTACCACGCCTTGCACACATTAAAACTATCTCCACCCGTTCATTTATTGTCAATTTCTGTGCCATACGTTCAACAACAATCTGAAAAGAACAAAACACATATTGAAACACAAATTATTAAAATGTGCCTATGGTTCCTGGCTTTTGCGCCACCCTGTATATATATATATATATATATATATATATATATATATATATAATATATAATGACCTGGAGCTTTGGTTACCACATTCTTGGTGAAAGCGAGAGGGAGGGAGACAGACTGAAAGTGGGACTCTAGTTATCACATTCTTGGAGAGAGAAAGAGAGTTTGTATATACTGTACAGTATATGATTGGAATTTCCAAATGTAAATGCACAGAGCGAGATAAAAAGGATGAAAAGTGGGGAAGAGAGATGGAAAAAATGGGAATTAAGGGAGAGGAAGTGAAAGTTCATTCATCGCTCAGTTTTTCGTGGTAAGGCCTTGGATGGGTATCTTACAAATCTCAAGGGATATTTGACGGCCTGTAATATTTTTTAACTTTACTTGTTTTTTATTGTCCAGTTTTAATCGAGGATTTCAAAAATAACATTCATGTTTTAGAGAAACAAATAGTGAGGCAGTTATACATTTTAGTTTAGAGAATATCATATACGCTTTAAGATTCCAAAATCCCTGAAAGTTTTAGGTCAACTGTACGCTCATAACGATTGGTAAGGTTGTCATGATATTTTCGTTTGTTTTGACAGTAAACTAACGAAAATATCATGACAACCTAACCAATCGTCAAGGGCGTACAGTTGACCTAACCGGGCATTCTGTTAACTTAACTGGGCATTCAGTTAACCTAGTAGTATGGGCGAAAAAGGAGAGAGTGCAGTGCAATTGAAAATGTTGATCAATGTTGAAAGAGTGCCAACCCCCTGGCACCAGTGCCAGTGCCAACCGGGGAAGGGGTTGTTGCAAGAGAAACAAGGGTTATGCAACTTGGAGGCGGAGTTATCCCCCAAGAGAAAGAGAGAGGAGAAGGAGAGAGAGGAAGAAAGATGTTCGCTTGACAGGAGCTAAGCGCATATTAAGACTTCAGCCGAGCGGACGTTGTCTTATAGGCCACTAATCAGCCAGTCGACTTAATCAGCCAGTGCCTCCAGGCACTATCAGCCAGTTGGCACAGTGTATACCTCGTTTTGGCACATACACACCCGTCTATACGCCCATAAAATATTACGCACACACGATTATACGCGTCGGGTTCGAGACCCGGTGGCGGCGCGTCCTTCCACGGTTGGTAGATAAATGGGAAACGAGGGTAACCTAATGATCCGTGTTAAACTGTAGGTCTAAGGTGGAGTGTAAACATCCTTTCACGATTGGTAGATAAATGGGTAACCAGGGTGCCCTAGCAGAGATCCCCCTCTCTCCCTCTCGCGCTCTCTTCTCTCTCTCTCTCTCTCTCTCTCTCTCTCCCTCTCGCCCTCTCGCTCTCTCTCTCTCTCTCTCTCGCACTCTCTCGCTCCCTCCCTCCCTCTCGCCCTCCCTCCGCAAGGGGGATAAAGGTTATGCACGTTCCTTCTAGGTGTAGTAAACTTTATACTTGGGGTGTGACAGCCCTCCGGTCCCGAGTCGTGGGATTCTAGAGAAATTGGCTGCCAATTCCTTTAGGTTCTCTCTCTTTCGGGAGGGCGGGTGAAGTCTGTTGTACAAACCTGTCCCGTGGGTTACTAGGACCCCTTCCCATCCCTACTCTGTCCTTTTAGCTTAGGCTAATCATGTTCTCCTCTGACTGCAGAAAAAAAACCTTTTAGTATTAACTCTTTTTCTCTACTCTTACGATTAGGACCCAACTGCTACCTCATGCGTGGGAAGAGAGGCTTTGGAACCTCTATAAATAACACCATTTCACTTCAGTTGTAGGTAAATAATTAGAGGGGATAATAGCGGGTAGGATTGTTGACCATTTGGATTCCTACAAGCTACTTGGGGACTCCAACATGGGTTTAGACGGCATAGGTCGTGTCTCACCAACATGCTCGAGTTTTTCCACATCATGTTGAGTGAGTATGATAAGAGTAGGGCGATTGATTAGAAAGCCTTTGATAAGGTACCTCACCGCCGGCTAATGGCTAAAGTGCGCGTGCTTGGTATTGGTGGGGAAGTAGGTAGGTGGATTGAAAACCGGCTGAAGAATGCCACAAAGTTAATCCCTTCCGTTAGGCATATGGGCTACAATCGACGCTTACGTGACGCGGGTTCAAAGATGTCGATTTTAGAAGCATGTTTAGTTAGATGATAACCCAACTCGCAACAATGGTTGGAAGTTGGATTTGAAACGGTTTAGGACTAGTATGTGTGGGAATTACTTTACGTATAAGATCTGTGACACGTGGAACAGGTTACCTTCAGAAGTTGTGAACAGTTCCTCTGTGGATCAGTTCAAGAAAAGGTTAGACCAAATCTTGCACACTATTTGAGGGTGTAGAAAATTTTCCCTGACACCCGTTGCCATTGGTACCTCCTCGGTATGGGCCGCAAGGCCTTTTGAGGTACTTCTTTTCCTTGTAATTCCTTGTAACTCTCTTTGCTGATGAGGACTTCCTCACTCAGTGGGTCAATGAGCCTACACGAGGCGAAAGCGTTCTAGACTTAGTATTCACGACCGAAGACAACCTCGTCACTGGCCTCACCGTTGACGAATCGTTGGGCGGGAGTGATCACGGTCTGATTAGGTTCCGTGTGTGCGTCCCTCGGGTGAAGCGTAGTAACTCGAGAGGCAGTAAGCTCGATCTCTGGCGGGCGGACTTTGTTAGCCTCCGGGATAGCGTAGGTGAGATGGGGTTAGAGGTCGGCGGCGATGTTGAGGGAGTGTGGAGTGCATTCCGGGACGAGTTTATGGTGCTGCAGTCTGCTGCCATACCCTCAAAACCAGTCACCCCTGCTTCAACGCAGCCTAAGTGGTTCAATCGTGACATCGCTTCGGCTATCCGAAATAGGAAAGTAGCGTATAGGAGGGCGAAGGCCAATCGTTCCCATGAGAACACTGAAGCGTATGTCCGCCTGTGTAGGGAAGTGAAGGCGAAGGTTAGGCTAGCGAAACGTAACGAAGAACTACGGGTGGCAAGCCTCTGCAAGGGGAACCCTAAGGAGTTCTTCAGTTATGTTAATAGTAGAAAGCCCATTATAAGCGGACCTCCGACACGGACATCGCTAATGTGCTTAATGAGTACGTTGCGGGAGTGTTTACCAGGGAGGACACCCGCGTCATCCCCGAGCCAGGCGTCAGGCACGAAGGTGCTGGCCTGGATAGTGTCCGATGTACCGCGACAGTCGTTGCCGATAGAATAGACAAACTGAGCGCGTTTAAAGCTCCTGAGCCAGACCAGTTTCTCCCCAGAGTGTTGCGAGAGGTGCGCGACCAGGTGGCTCCCCACCTGGCTACAGTCTTCAACAAATCGTTGGAGACGGGCCAGGTGCCTGGTGACTGGAGGGAAGCCAACGTGACCCCTATCTTTAAGAAAGGGGATCACGAAAGTCCAGGGAACTATCGTCCCATTAGTCTCACTTCAGTTGTAGGTAAATTATTAGAGGGGATAATAGCGGATAGGATCGTTGACCATTTGGATTCCTACAAGCTGCTTGGGGACTCCCAACATGGGTTTAGACAGCATAGGTCGTGTCTCATCAACTTGCTCGAGTTTTTCCACGTCATGTTGAGTGAGTATGATAAGAGTAGGGCGATTGATATACTTTATCTCGACTTTGAGAAAGCCTTTGATAAGGTACCTCACTGCCGGCTAATGGCCAAAGTGCGCGCGCTGGGTATCGGTGGGGAAGTAGGTAGGTGGATTGAAAACTGGCTGAAGAATAGGCGGCAGAGGGTTGTAATTAAAGGGGTTAGTTCGGGTTGTGCCTCGGTCACTAGTGGGGTTCATCAGGGTTCCGTTTTGGGGCACTGTTGTTTATCATTTACATAAATGATATCGACGGTGGCATCCTCAGTCGGATCGCCAAATTCGCTGATGAAACTAAGGTTGGGGCCAATGTTGGGACGCCTGAAGCGATCGAGGAACTGCGTGCGGACCTAGGTAGGATAGGACAGTGGTCCGAAAAATGGCAAATGCCGTTTAACTTGGGTAAATGCAAAGTGATGCACATTGGCTACGCCAATCCAAGTGGGACTACTCGATGTTGGGGAACAATATCGAGGCGACTGATTTGGAAAAGGACTTGGGTGTGCTAATCAGCAGCGACCTTAAGTTTACCAAACAGTGCGTAGAGGTGGAAAAGAAAGCCCAGAAGCTGTTGGGTTATATCAGGAGGCAATTTCAGTTTCGGAACAAGGAGATTGTGCTCTCTCTCTGTACAATTCCCTGGTTCGGCCGCACCTGGAGTATGCAGTGCAGTTCTGGTCGCCCACCCTCAGGAAAGATATTGAGAGGCTGGAGCGAGTGCAGGCGAGGGCCACAAAGTTAATCCCTTCCGTTAGGCATATGGGCTACAATCGACGGTTACACGCCCTGAACTTGTTTTCGCTGGAAACTCGGAGGCTGCGCGGTCAACTGATCGAGGTTTTCAAGCTCTTACGCGGGTTCAACGATGTCGATTTTAGAAGCATGTTTAGTTTAAATGATAACCCAACTCGCAACAATGGTTGGAAGTTGGATTTGAAACGGTTTAGGACTAGTGTGTGTGGGAATTACTTTACGTATAAGATCTGCGACACGTGGAACAGGTTACCTTCAGAAGTTGTGAACAGTTCCTCTGTGGATCATTTCAAGAAAAAGTTAGACCAATTTTGCACACTATTTGAGGGTGTAGAAAATTTTCCCTGGCACTTTTGCCATTGGTACCTCCTTGGTATGGGCCGCAAGGCCTTTTGAGGTACTTCTTTTCATTGTAACTCCTTGTAACTCTTTCTCTTCCTCTCGCTCTCTACCTCTCGCGCACTCTCTCTCTCTCTTTTATATATATATATATATATATATATATATGCACACATCCCGTTCAAAAGTAGGTCTAGGGTAGGGTGAAAAGTTTGACATTCGTCAGAATGAACAATTCGGGCGGAAGCAGTCAAAGGGTTAACCAAAGAAAGCCTATATATATACAGTTCCGGAAAAAAGTTAATCTAAAAAAATTCTGAAAAACTACAAAAATTACTAATTAGTACAAGAAACCTACACAAAAGATCCAAAATTTATAATTAGCAATCACGTCAAATTGCATTAATTCACATTAATTCCATTTATTACAATAATTACATAACTCAAACAAATCTCTAGGATTTTATCGCACATTTATGCCTGATTTCTGAATATACAGGGAGCGGAATTAGACGGTTTACCGAGAATAACAGAATCACCCTGTGAAAAATAATATTTATCATTTACTACAGAAATTACTAATTAATACAAGAATATATATGAACAAAATATATATGAACAAAAAATTAAATAAAAAATAATAATAGCATAAGAAATACGAACGAGGAATATATATATATATATATATATATATATAATATATATATTATATATATATATAATACACAAAACGCTGGTGTATAATCAACATGATGTTAGTACAGAAAAAAAAAAAAATATATATATATATATATATATATATCATACAATTATATTAAATAACGTCCTGAAAATTGCAGAATGGAAAACTATTAATCTTCTCATGCTTGAACAATAAGGTATATATAATATATATATAATATATACATATATATATATATATATATATATTATTATTATATATACATATATATAATATATATTTATATATATTATATATATAATATATATATATATATATATAATATATATATAATATATATATATATATATATCCCCGCAAGGGGGTTCTAAGCTCGTGCTCTTGAGTGCTCTTTGTGCTCGTTTGTACGTGCTTGTTCCGGAGGTTTCAGTGCGCCCTCCCGGCCCTAGCACCCAAGGATGATGGGGCTCGACCCTGCAGTCCTTGTCATCCTTGGTCTTTTTCCACTTCGACTGTCCCCTCCACCCTTTCTTTTTCCTCTGTCTTTCTTCTCACTTTTTCTTTGTTTTTCCGCTGAGATATGCCCTTTAAATAGAGGCGAATCGGTTCTTCCTGAACTAAAAAAAAAAAAAAATATATATATATATATATTATATTATAATATATATATATATATATATATTAGTGATGGGACGATACCAAAATTTTTAACGATTCCGATTCCGATACCACTAAAAAGTTTCGATTCCGATACGATTCTCGATTCCGATTCCGATTCTCAATATTTTTAAATATAATTCTATACTTGTTTTTCTGGAAATTGTCATATTTCACTCTGATAAGATTAACTATTTACATTATGAGTATGGTAATATAAATTATAAATTACAATAGATTGGTTTAAAAATAAAAATCAACTGTAAGTTGTAACAATTCATTTTAATCTTCTTGATTACACATCAGGGATATACATGTTTTAATGTATAGCTACAATACAATAAAAATAAAATTTGTTATCCTCTTTCATTTAAATTTTAAAGTTTACATTGCAAAACTGGTTCAATTAAAAGTTAAAGAATCGTTTTAAGAATCGGAAATCATGGTACAATTCTCTCGATTCCGATTCCGATTCCTGAAAAATGCTCGATTCTTCCGATTCTCGATTCTGATTCCGATTAATCGTCCCATCACTAATATATATATATATATATATATATATATATATATATATACGCCTATTAAAGATTATCCTTTAAAACTAAAATTTGAAGCACCTGTTTTACAGCGAGTTTTAGCGGCGCCAGGAACTGAAAGATAACATTGGATTTAAAATTTCGATAATAAACAACGCCTCGATGAAATATTTCCATTCTCTCGACGTCATAAACTTTAGTGTTTAATGACCTGCATCCACCACACATCTCTATTATTTTTTAAAAATTTATTTATTGTATTGTACGATAACGCAGGGACCCCAATAAACTTTTACAGCAGCGAGCGCAAGCCTCGCGCACTGATGGTTTTTCTTCATGGATAATTGAATCTGAAATTACCTTCCACTTTTATATTTCAGAGATATAAACCGATTCACATACCATCCTCAGCTACCTCTCTCTCTCTCTCTCTCTCTCTCTTCTCTCTCTCTCTCTCTCTCTCGCTCTCTCTCTCTCTCAGTCGAATACAAGATCAAAAAACAAAGCATTTCTCTCTCTCTTTCTACGAATGGGAATATCTGACACGTCCCAGATTTCACGGGGCATCCAATCACAGCCCTGTGGGCGGAGCCCAAGACCTCCGTTTGGCCGCTATGCAAGCCTACGCGTCAAGCCGCGCCCAAAATTCACCGATAGCAAATAGGAAGCTAGCGTTTCGTGTGTTATGGGTTGATCACAATTACGCTTATAAAAGGGGTCTCTTTCATCTCAGGACCTCATTTCAGTATTTTTTCGCTTAGTGCTTTTGAAATACCAACCATGACCCAGCTGTACAGCTCCCCCGTTTTGTTTGAAGATGGCGATTTCTACCTAACAGCTGCGCTTCACCTTTTCGCAGCTGCAGATTGGAATGAATTTCTATCTACGCAAGTTGTTACAGAAATTTGTGACGAAATGCAAGAACCGTTCAATGAAGACGATATTAAAATGTAAGTAATTAATTTGTGATTATATTCTGCGGCTCATTCAATGTTAACTTATAAGTGGCATAATAAATGCGCTTTGAAAATAGTTTGTGCTTTATTCTCGGTCTATATATAACGTTTCAATCGGTGTTAACTTATAAAAAGCCACAATAATTGCGTCTTGAAAACAAATTTAAATTATTCTCCGTTTCTCGATAATTTAAAGACAGCTTCCCACCTAACCTAGCTTTATTCTGAATTTTTCTACAACGAAAAAATTAATCCCAGGACTCATTCTCGTTTATAATAATATAGCCTAACCTAACCTTCTCGTTTATAATATAACCTAACCTAACCTAACACAACTGAACCTAACCGGCCATAATATAACCTAACCTATCATATCCTAGCCGGGACATAATATAGCCTAACACAATTGAGCCTAACCGGGACATAATATAGCCTAACCTAACCTATCTTATATATATATATCGGCCCAGGACTCCTTATCGTTTATAATAATATAGCCTAACCTAGCCTAACCTAACCATGGTAGATTCTTTCCCGTTTATAATTTATTTAGTATTCTAATTTCCTTTTATTTTGAATTTTTCTACAACGAAAAAATTAATCCAGGGCTCTTTTCTCGTTTATAATAATATAACCTAACCCCTAACCTAACCTAATCTAGCATAATTGACCCTAACCGGGTCACATTTATATACATCGTTTCATTCAGTGTTAATTAACTTATAAGTGTAATAAATGCGTTTTGAAAATATTTTGTGATTTCTTCTCGGTCTATATATAACGTTTCAATCGGCGTTAACTTATAAAAGGCCAGAATAATTGCGTTTAGAAAAATATTTTTAATTATTGTCTGTTTCCTTCGTGGTGTGTTTTCATTTGTACTTTTCTCGATAATTAAAAAATTTATAGAAAGTTCTACAGATAGGATTTTAAAATTACCAAAACTTTTAAGAATTGCCTGCGGGCCCAAGATCTAGACACGGTGTCGGCTGACGTTGTCTTAGCACTCTAAGGGTAAGAACACAGAGAAAGCAGGCTACCCGCTTGTCGGTTTCCAGCGCCTGCAGTCAGCGCTGGTAGGCGGACACAGAAGATGCAGGTTTATCCGCGAGTTGTGGTCTAGCTGTCGTACAGTAAAGATGTCTAGCTCGTCGTCTGACGAAGATTTTATTTTACCCGATAGTGCTTATGCACGTCTACACGCGCGGGCAAGCGAGAAAAGAATGTTTTGTTCATTCCGGTAAAATTGTCAGCGGGGGCAACCAGCGCCGACAAGTTTGAACATGTTTCTACTGTGTTCGGCTGCGCTGTATAGCATGGTCACAGTCATGACGCTTGTCAGCGCCGGTCGACGCTGGTAACCCACAAGCGGGTAGCCTGCTTTCTTTGTGTTCTTACCCTTACTTTTGAAAACTGTCAGGATATCTGCTTTGTGAGTATAATTTGTCAGACGTCCTAACCGGCACTTTCTCTTATTGTAACTCTTTAATTAAACTAATTTATTTTACTTAACTTTAATTGATTCAGTATGAACTAATCATGTTAACTCCTCCTTATAGGACCGATGGGAACTTGATCGTGTTATAGCTACTTTTCGTTTTGATAAAAGGGGAATAAATGCTATGGATGCTTCTCCGCACAGCCAACCCAGCGACCTGAACACAGAGGTCGAGGTATTGGCTCACATCCGGTCCAACGAGTGCCAGGTCATCGAGGAGTTAATGTAAGTATTTTTGGGGTTAAGAACAAAACACATTGTATTTTCATTTAATTTATTAATTGGTAGAAAACATGTACAAAGCGGAACCAGTGTCCCTTAAATAAGTCTTAATGGCTACAAATAGGCCTTTACACAATATAGATATACACCTTTACACAATACAGCGGGTGTTAACATATGGAAACCTTTTTTTTATCTGTTTGCATACCGTTTTATCGTTCATTTCAGTGTCGCACAAATCGAATAATTTTAAAAAATTTATAAATCCCTTCCCACGTGACATGTGCATGAGAAATGAGAGGGCGTACATGCCGCACGTGTTATTACAATATTCTTGAAGGCGATACGGGTTCCACACAATCTCAAGTACATGTAACTGCTCGATAAACTGTACAACCACAGAATCATTCCAGGGCTGAGTGCCGAGTGAGTCAAAATAGTACATTCTTTCCCTATTTTTAAAATAGATTGCAAACCAATGAATCCCCTCACCCCTCCAGCAGCGTACCTAAAGTATTTGGCACCCGGGGCGGATCCTTCCTTTGGCACCCCCCCATAAATAATTTTAAAATTTAAACACACGGAAAAATATATTATGTTTGCAAGTAGATTTTTAAACAGGACAGTACTGTCATAAGCAAATTGGAAATAAGAAAAATGCAGGACATTTAAAATTCAGTGAACAGGTAATACTGCATTTTATTTTATATAAAAAACACAGGAAATCCAGGACCTCTGCTGGCGTCTCCTTCCTCTTCATCAGTTTCACTGCTTTTAGAAAATGAATTGCCATCCTCCAATCCTTGCTCTCTCTCATTTGATCCTTTTGTGAAGATGCTTCTTGTATTTGCCCTTCAGAATTTGCCCTGAATATCTTCAGGACTTTCTCCTATTGCACTTGATGTTGAAGGCGTCACATACTCCAAAATTGATCCGGACATTGCCTGAGCCACCTCTTCTCTTGCCTTCTTCATTTTTCTTTGTTGGAATCCACTGGGTCGATTTCGCTTCATAGTGGATGTTTTCGGCAAAATTTTAAAATCTAAAGGTATAAAGCATGAACATGCATAACAAGCATGAACTATTATGACTTGAAATACATTAACTGAACAAATTGTCTGTTATTATTATTATTATTTTTTTTTTAGGGGGGGGGGGGGTTAAGTGCAAACACGACTCCTAAAAAAGCAAAAAACTATGAGCATTACTCACAAATAACTAGACCACTGACAAAATGAAAATTAACAGTATATCCAGTAAATAAAGAAGTAAAAAAAAATTTATTACAACAGAAAAGCTTCAAACAAGTGGTTCTCAAACTTTTTCCAACCAGATACCCATTGAGTTATCAGATTATCAACCCAGACAAGCAGAGACAATTAATTATCATTATTATTATCATTATTAATTATCATTAATTATCATTATAAACACTTAAACATCACTATGATACCACATTGTCAAAAATTACTGGACACTGGTATAAGTACCATGATATTGTTATAAACACCAGCACTTTATGTTTATCATAATTATTTAATGAAACATACCTCATGTATGTGGAGTCACAGTGTCAAGTGAACAAGACTTGGAATGTCAGTTGCAGCCAGCTGGTTATGCTCAACAAACTGATGACTAAAACGTCAACAAACGTTCGCCTTTCGATGTAATTTTTATCAGATATTTAATTTTTCGTTAGTAAATTTTGTATTGCCAATAAAAATAAAAATTTATTTTATAGTGGAAATTAACATTAAGTTGTTGTAATAGTTTGAACATTTTAAAAAAAATTTCTTACTTTGGCGAATTTTTCATTTGGTTTGAAAACTTGTACTGGTATTTCAACTCTCCCGATGGCACCCCCCTCCTGGCTGTCACCCGGGGCGGACCGCCCCCCTCGTACCCCCTTAGTACACCACTGCACCCCCCCATAATGTCGGTGTTAACGATAATCCCGTACCAGTTTCTTGTAGTTGGCAATTTCAATATTTCATTCTTCGCAAACACACGATAAATTTGGAGCGTGTGATTCGGTCATTTCATCACTCTGGAGTGTATTTACGTCCATTTTAAAAGTCTGTAACCACGTTCCTGAAACGATGAACTTCTATTAGTGCTTTTGATTCGAGGTAAACCAGTACACTTATAGGCGCGTCTATAGGCTTGGCGAATTCCGATGACTGAGATGTTTCCACTCTGTCGTGGACTTAAGTGCGTATTTACACTAGCAGATAAGTCAGGCGTAACATCAAACGGATAAGGGTTAAATTGATCGATGAATTCTTTCTGCGTTACCCCATTCCCGAGTTCATCACAATCACCTACAATATGGGCCAGATTACTATATGCTCTCGCGCAAAGTGGGAACACAGCGTCTGATGAATAATCCATATCCATACCCCCTCCCAATGCAACGCCATTTACGTATAGAGTTATATTTTTAAGGCCGAAATTCTCGAATTTAAAGGCACTCTTTTTATATTTTCCATTCGTCGAGACGTGGTCCTGCATTCCAATTAATATCCTTTTAGGTAGGACTCCAGGGGCAACGTTTTCTAGTTGCTTCGAGGCCAACCCGGCGGGCACCGTGTATAATTTGATCTGTATCCTGTTAATTGGGTATTTTACTGTGGTGTGTATGAAGACGTCCAAAACACTCGTATATCTTTATTTTAGAATTTTTAAATTTATCCTTTATACCATTTTCATCTTTAGTCTGATAAAAGCCCTCGGCGGTTAAAAAGGTGTCCTTCGCTTCTTTTGAAAAGTTGAGGACATTTTCCAGATAGGCTCGTAGGTGATAATACCCCGTTCCTGCCGAGATGTTAACCTGATTTAAATACACTTCACACTGGCTGAATATGGAGTGTAAAAAGTTGGTTTCAGGATACGCTGAGTAGCTATCATCGCAGTCCGTTCCATCAGAATGTGCTGTACGCAGTTTAGCATACATGTGCATGCAGCTCGGGTCAAAAAGTAAGGGCCTCAGCTGGGTATCACGAATTCTATAGGGGCACTCGGCGAACAAATTGTGTTTAATGGGTTAATTGTAAAAAGTCGCTATGCTAATAGAGACCTGAGTGGGGGGCATATCAAAGAGGGACAGTTCCGATTTACAGCATTGTGAACTACATGGATGGATGAATTGCACCATGACGAGTCAGAAATAGTGCCACCTCTCGACAACTAGTAAACAGCCTATGATTCGTGAGAGTAGAGTCCTCAGCTTATATCAGTTAAAAAAATGATCAGTCATAGGCTTCATACGTTTAGAGCACTTTTTTATATTTCTTTACGTTTAGCGCCACGTGATAGTAACCCTTTCTTCCTGGCTGCTCTCTTCTTTCCGCCACCACGCATTTTTCTTTTGCATCTTTGATGATTTCATCCCGTGTACGTTTTAAATGTTTTTTTAGAGCTTCTTTAGGCTTAGTTCCACCCATTATGTCTTCTGTCGCGTTAAAGCCTGTTTGTAACGCCTTCCTCCCTAGGTATCTAGCACCCCTCTTCAACAGTGGGACAGCGATGCGTAGTATGGATGAAAAATGGATCCAAGCCCACTCCCACGCTGGTATCTCACTCCTCGATAGACTGTGAATGGCCTTCGGGTCATTATAAACGGCGAAGGTGTAGTTTCACTGTTAAGCTCCCATCACCGAATGGGAAATTTTTTCCCTCAATCGTTCTTATATATATCGAGATGTTGGTTAATAGATTAGTCGCAACATTCACATAATGGGGCTTGTCATATGTAATGCTCAAACTTTTCCCTCTATGGTTGGGGATGTGTGCAATGCGCAGCAGGCGCGCCTGGGTGTCCCCAACAAATTGGTGCTCTACGATATTGCTGTAAATATAGCACATGTCTGGGGATGGAGAGCTTTCACACAATTTCTCTGTCTTCAATTGATACATTAAGCTGGACAAGTCATGCTGTGCCTCGTGAAAGGTATCTCTTTGGAGAGCTGCGCTATATCGGCCCTCGGCCACAATTGTGAACAGCTCTTTATCTTTAATATTTTTACTAAGCGTTGATTTTAACTTCAATGTGCATGCAGGCGTGTCTATGTTTACGACTTCAAAAAGTAAATCGTTTGTCAGGTACGACTTTTCAAGACTCTTGTTTAACCCCGTCACATTATCCATGGCTGTATCATAATGGCCAATTCCTAGCGAAACATTTGTGCTATAGTACTGTTCCTCACCGAACAGGACTGATCGCATAGTATTGTCTAAGGTTTATGTCTAATTTTTCGCACTCATCGATTCTTCTAAGGATCAGAAATATGATTTGTTCATTTTCAAGAGTTAAAAATTTGGTTGCTAACTGGAGTTCACATAAACCCACCTCATACAAATCACGCTCCAATTCAATGGGTCCGTGGAGTTCTGTCACAAAGTTGGCCAGGGTGTTGTTAGGATGTACAGACAGAGAAGAAGAGGACGGGAGTGTGACATAGAAGTGGCTAGGCGCCATGTTACATACTATTTAAGCTTCATTATTGCAGCAGCTTTTATATAGGTGTTGAAGCTTTCTGAGTAACCCAGCCATTTCACCAGGTACATTTTTCTCTTTCCTGAACCTTTGCTGCCTAAAATTTTTTCAATTTTAAACACACTTTTTCCTAAATTAAATGTCACTTTCTGCAACTCCTCGCGGAAAAAGCTTCCAGTGACCTCTTCCCCATTCAGATCTTCAACGTAATACATCATTATCTCGCCTTTAGGTCTCATAGCACGAACTTTAAAAATCTCACGTGTCCATCCTTGCTCAAATCCCTTCGCGAATTTATTTCCCGAACGTGATAACCTTACATAATCATTGATTTTGAAATGTGTAGAGTGCGGTGGCGGTGCTCCATCTCTTCTCACCTCTGGCAGCGTACCTCTTTCTAAAACTTCGTTAGGTGTTGTGCCAATTGTACGGTGGTGTTGAACGGTTGTATGATGATGCCAATGACCCGAGAACGTTTATACAGGGTGTACATAAAGTCAGGATCTATTTTTGTGAAGCACTTGGAAATTATATGGAATTCAATCATAAAATGTGGTAACATTTATTAAATAATTAAGAGTAGGATTCGACGTGACACCCATCAGTATCCCTGCAAGCTCAAATCGTTCCGCAGCATTTCTAAACACATTCTGGAGCATTTGTGGGGTTATGTTATCTGCAGCAGTTCGTATACGTGTACGTAAGTTTTCAAGACTCGTAATCTTCGTCTGATAGACGTGCGATTTGATAAAGCCCATGCAAAGAAATCTAAAAGGGTTTCTGGTGATCTCGCTGGCCAAGGTCTGTTGCTTCCGCGTCCGATCCAGCGATTTGGAAAACGTCCATTTAGATAATCCTGAACAATTTTGGCATAGTGACAAGGAGCACCATCATGTTGATAGACGAAGGGGATAGGATTGTTAGTACCGTCGTCTATCAACATGATGGTGCTCCTTGTCACTATGCCAAAATTGTTCAGGATTATCTAAATGGACGTTTTCCAAATCGCTGGATCGGACGCGGAAGCAACAGACCTTGTGTCGCGAGATGACCAGATTTAACCCCTTTAGATTTCTTTGCATGGGGCTTTATCGAGTCGCACGTCTATCAGACGAAGATTACGAGTCTTGAAAACTTACGTACACGTATACGAACAGCTGCAGATAACACAACCCCGCAAATGCTCCAGAATGTGTTTAGAAATGCTGCGGAACGATTTGAGCTGTGCAGGGATACTGATGGGCGTCACGTCGAATCCTACTCTTAATTATTTAATAAATGTTACCACTTTATCATTTTATGATTGAATTCCATATAATTTCCAAGTGCTTCACAAAAATATATCCTGACTTTATGTACACCCTGTATATCTGTATGTGTTTTTATGTGTATAATATCGATGCATGCGTTCCTTTATGGTACGTTGAACTTTTTCAGCTAAAGAAGCCTTATGTATAGAACTGCTAGTGTTAACTGATATTAAACTCTGTCAGCATGTTCTGAAAAGCGCGACCTATAAATTCTTTTCCATATCCGTACAAAAATAGCCGGGAACCCTTTTTTCTTTTAACATCAACGTTTTGGTCGCTTTAGCAACTGTTTCAGGCGATTTATTTTTCAGGAGAATTAGCCACAGATATCTAGAGAATACATTTATTATGAATAGAATGTAGCGGTATCCGTCATTATACACTGAATATCTTTGCATGTCTGTTAAATCCGCTTGCCAAATTGAGTCAATCGAATCCGCGGTTGTCTTGGCCGTTTTAAACCTTTTTCTCACCGGTTTATGAAGTGTATAAGCATCCTGTTCCCGCAAAACCGCTCAACATCTTTTTTCCCTACTCCGTAAACACCTCTGTACAGTCTATTAACGCCACCATAGGAGGCGGGGTTAGAAATGTCATAATAGCATTTACTTAATATTTTAACCATTTGCGTATTTTAGAGACACGTGGATAAGGTTGGCCGTTTGTTCTCTTCTTTCTCTTCTTCAGAGACGCTGCTGCTGGGGGCGATGGAGTACTCAGCTGTGACACATGCGAGACTTGATCCAAGTCTTTTAACCTATTCAGATTACTTGTCAATGTTTTGGGGACATTTATTTGTCGTAGTCTTGCTTTAATATGCTTCCATCCTGTTGATGAGGGCCTGTTCCACTTTCTCACCAGATCATGAACAATGTCAACGATGTTGGATCTTTGTACCCTTGTTCCTTCAACAATGACCTCGCCTGTATCGGCCCACTGTATGATAGGGTCCTCACTCAATAGATTATAAAGACTTAAGCCTTTATTCCTGAATATATGTGGGAGGCTGTTTTTTAACACATGTTCGATGTGTTGTGTTCCGTTGTTCTTTGGTTGGTCATCTCTAACGTCGGGCCCAGGTCCTGTGTCGCCATGCTTAGCGCTACTCGCGCTGTGCCTAATAACCACGGGGAGCTCTGTCCGATTCTTATAATTTTCGTACTCATGAAGAAATTTCTGCAAAGCCTCTTGGTACAAGATCCTTTTCTCATCAGGTGACTTTTCACTGTTTAATAGGGCTAGCAACTCGCTTTCCATTCTTTTAAGCCTACTTTTGCGAGGTTCTAGAACCGTGTCTGGAATCTTTGAACTTTGCAATGAAGCATACACCTCGTGCGGAATCACTACCACCTTCTTCATTATATTAATCTAGTCAGTAAAGGATCCAAAACTGAAATAAGATGGGTAGGAATGATCCTCCTCTTTGTACAATAATACGCTTTTTCTTACCCACAGTTTGACTTTTATGAGCGAGCCCTCGTATTTTGTTCTTGTAACGACGTAAGCGAGCTTTCTGAGGGGGTTTCATTGGCACATTACATTTTATAACATTAAAACAGATTTCACCGATGCATTTTAAAAAGTCGGATCGATATTTTTAACAAACATCTGTTGCAGTGCCGGGGCAACCGTTGATAGATTTTTTTAATTCACGATATTTCTTCAGCCTATTTGTTATTCTGGAATATACACCGTTTCAGGTTCGTTTGGGAATATATTCGTTCTTAGAAGCACCCAAAACGTGTTTCGCGGGTGAAGGTCACAAAGCAAATATCCATAACGCTGACTTGTGGCTTCTTTATAAACCTCCAAAAACTCCTTACGTTGATTCGGGAACATTTGATTGGCTAATACCCCAATTTGTGACACATCTCTACGTTGTGCGAATAAAACTAGATATTCTGTATTTAGCGACACATCGCGCATGTATCTATTTTTGAAAAATAGATTCTGGTTGATGAAGAATACGCTTATGTTAAGATGGTGGGAGAACACTGTAAATGTCTCGGCAAACGTTTTATCCATTTCCAACATGAGATCGTCAATTACAATAACTGTATGCTCATTACCTTTTAACGAAATAACGTCATATACACCCTTGTGGAACAAAATTTCATCTTGGTACTCGTCGAACACTGACTGATACGTCGAATAGCATCATATTACTTTATGCACAAATTTTGAGAACATCTCCCCCTTATCTTTAATGATTTTAAGCATAAATACAGTTTTTGCACATTCTGTTGGGCCAGATATAATACATGTGGAGGCGCTTGTGAACCTGAATTTTTCTACAGATTCTATCTCTAACACGTCACACCCCTAAGTGGGTCATTTACAAAATATTACAAATTTTGAGTGCTGTTCCTTATATTTTGTTTTTCTTCTTCCACAGAACCGTGAATGACGACGATGTACAGCACCCCATCGTCGATATCACAGACGAACCCGATGACCATGCAGCTACAGAACCCTTCCCCGCTGACGAACCCTCACCAGCGACACCTGTAGCATGCGACAATTCAAAGTGGAAGCATGATGAAGAGCCCTCCACGTCAGGTATAAAGTGTGCCAGGATTGCGCCGGTCGTTAGACCCCCAGTAATAGAGCCCCAACCCTCTACGTCTTACGACACAACCCCCACAATAGTATCTTCCTCAAATATGCCCCATTATTCAGTTCTGGGTACTTCCTCCACAGCAGCTTCTCATACTGTGGAGGATGGTATAACATTCGAGTTGGTGCGCACCGCTACCCCCACCCCTGCCCTGACTAGAAATCGGACCCTGGATCCCTGTATATCAACGGACTGCGACGCGTAGTTGAACGTAATGTGGAGTTTGCCCTTCAGAACCGCGACGAACGTGAAGTCCGGACGAGGTTATCCTTCAGGTTCGGGTCAGATGACGGGGGCGATTTTTGAGTAGTAATACCGTTCAGACGTTTGGTGGCTGTAAACAGAATATATCTTGTGCCGTATAATGCAAGCCTCTCAAAGTAGTACATCCTTCAATATGGACAATTTCATGGTAGATATTGACAGAGTATTCCGTGTTGCGGGTCATAATGCCACACCTTATACTCTTAATTTCAATTCTCTGGTTATTTACAGAAAGCATTTAAACGTCGATCGTGGTTGCGGCTTTATAGCAATAGTCTTAGCTCATATGTTCACTGTGCTAAATATATGGACGCAAAAAATTTGGCTGCCCACGGTTGTGCAGCGTGCCTGGAAACTGGCTTCAGATTGTAAGCTTGAGTTTGAATGTAATATGGGTCCTGAAGAACTGAGAAGGGCCGAGCAGGAAATGAATGCACGTACACTGCGCCCTCGATATATGCGAGGGATAGATTCTGCTAAAACCTCGCATAATGCAAATTCGCATATATCGAACTTATAGTTAAATGAAAAAAAATAGGGATGCGTTCCACAACCAGTTTTTTTTACCCTCCCGGCACCCCAACAATAAATATGCCACTTTTTTATACCAAAAACATCAATACTGTACAGTATAAATATTAAAGGACATAATAAGCCTAATAAGACATACGATACCAACGACGTTTAGAAGCCATGTCTACAATAAACAGTAAGACAAAACTGGAAAAAGCACTCAAAAATAGTGAAAAACACAACACAGTCTAGAGCACAACGCACACACACCAACACGCTATAACGGTTTATGCGAGACTGTTGTTGTTTGGCAGGAACACGTCGGTGCGCTCAGCGGCTCAGCAATATTTCACACGAGGTGGCGCATAAATGCGAATTTTTTCCACATATACTGAATTCTTGGTAGAAATAGGGTCTTCGCATAACAGCGAATTCGCATATGCTGAAGACGCATATATCGAGGGCGCAGTTTATAGTCGTATTTGGATGGATGATCGTCGTAGGACTGTGTGTGTTTTTAAAAGCAGTGTGAGAGATCGTACAAGACCTCTACTTATTTTAGGATTGTCAGGAACATCGTATCTCCCCATCTGTAACATAAGGGCTCTCTACGCCAGTTATGATAAAAGTCGAAAATATGGAAGGCATCATGATTTGTGTAAGGGATGTCTCGAGTTTGCTGATGATATGGTGAAACATTGTAAGGATTGCTACATGGTATGTGAGCAGTATAAAAGTGGAGTGAGGCATGTATGTTATATGAAAGATGCTAAGCCTAAAATTAACCCTTGTATAACTGTGTATATAGAAACTTACACGAACGCTGAAACCAAAGAGGTTATTCCACATTTACTCGTAAGTCAGACTATCTGTGATGAGTGCATGGAGATCGAGTGTGATGAGTGCCACAAATGTAGAAAACGGACAAACGTTTTTAAAACGAATGCACACGGCAGCCCTGTGAAACTCTTTGTATCCTATATTGTCAAATTAGCGGACAAGTTCAAAAAAATTACTGTGTATATTCTTGCCCATAACGGCGCGAAATTTGACACACAGTTCCTTTATAAGGAGCTGCTTGAACACGAGTCGTCTGCGATATTTACAGGTGATCCCTTGAAAAGAGGCAACAAACTAATACAGATAGAGATAAGAGGTAATGTACAGTTTAAAGACACCCTGCTGTTCACACCTTGTAAATTAGCAAAGCTGCCCAAGGTCATGGACGTAGCCGCTGAAGTTTGAAAAGGGTATTTCCCTTACACATTCTTCACTAGCGAAACTTTAAATTACGTAGACTACCTCCACCCAAACATTACTTTAACTACACCAACATGAGTGGTAGTGAGCGTGAAGATTTTGACCGCTACTACAACAGTTTTAATGAAGCTAATCCATACAGTATAGCCGATGAATATGAACGTTATTGCGTAAATGACGTACGTGTACTTAGAGTATGCTTTCAAGCCTTTAGAACAGTGGTTCTTAACTTGGGGGGCGCGCCCCCTAGGTAATTTCCAGGGGGGGCGCGATCCCTTGGGGAAAAACACTAATTGTATTTGTTATTCTCTTACGAGAGCATGGGCTAATATTGAGAAGTTTATGAAAAAATGCAAAAGTATCCCCCTCCAAGGGGGCGTGGAGGGAAGGACCAATTCCTAGAGGGGGCATGGTAGTAAAAAGGTTAAGAACCACTGCTTTAGAAGGATGTACATAGCCCGTTTCAAATGCGATCCGCTGCAAGTCGCGACCACGATCGCCTCATTATGTTTTACAGTGTTCAAGAATAACTTCATGCCTAAAGACACCTTAGCAGTCATTCACAGAAACAACCCCCCAGTTATGGGCACAAGGCTATTTACTGGCTCATACACCTACAGCAACAGACCGGGTATACATAAAACATGCCCGCAACACGGGTGAAGTACCCGTTAAGGTCAATGGTCGTGTTTTTTGGGTTGACGGCCAAGTGAGGATCCAGCTACTGGTGAGAAGACTGTGTATTCCTTTAACGGCTGCTGGTGGCATGGATGCCCGCACTGAATGTGCCGTCACACAGGGGACCTTTATGGAAATCCCCCGCCGACAGCCTCGCACAGACCCGTAATCGTGATCAACTTATAGGCCCCCAGTCACTCACAAAATCGTGTGGGAGCATGAGGATGATGCACGGATGGAAACAGATGCCCAGTACTGTGAAGAAATAAGGACCATCAAACGTTCAATGGTGTTGGACCCCCTCAAATGCGGTGACAGCTTGTTTGGAGGGCGCACAAACCCATTCAAGCTATACTTTCCGCCTACGGAGGGCGTGAAACTCCACTACTACGACTCTGCTCTTTATACCCCTACGTGATGAAGAACAATCCGTACCCCGTAGGTGCACCTGAAAAAATGGTGGTCCCACCATACCAACCATCGAGGAGTTTTCAGCTAACTTGAATGAGCGCTACTTTGGACTCTCTTTCGTAGACGTGCTCCCCCTCGCGATTTATGGATGCCGATCTTACCTGTCGTTATAGATCACAAGCTCATGTTTCCCCTGTGCGTGAAGTGTGCAGAGGAGAACAACGGTGATTGTACCATACAACCACCAGCGTAAGATCAGAGGTGTATATACAAGCCCTGAGCTGGCCCTAGCCGTTCGCCATGGGTATAGAATATTGAAGATACATGAGGTGTGGAGGTTTCAGAAGCTACTCAACTTTTCACATATATAAACGCTTTTTGAAGGATAAAGTAGAAGCATCAGGATATCCGCGAGGGGTTGATACCGAAGATGAAAAAACGGCTTATATTCAGCGTTACCGTGCCCATGAAGGTATACAGCTTGACCGATCCCAAATTGTTAAGAATCCTGGCAAGCGCTTTAGTGCAAAGTTGTGCCTAAACAGTCTTTGGGGAAATTTGCACAGAATACCGGCAAAGGGAACGTTCATTTGGCACAAAATTATAGTGAAGTCTGGTATTATGCCAACGCTCCCGATAAAGAGGTTATGGAGATCGTGAATGTAGGTAATACTTACATAATAAAGTACAACATCACCGAACTGGCTACAGATACCTCACGCCTCACGGGTTACAAACATACCTGTAGCCAGTTTCACAACGGCCTACGCCCACATCAAACTTTGAGTCTACTGCACTCTCTTGGACGGAAGGTGCTGTACGCTGACACAGATAGCGTGATATTCACAGCGAGGGAGGGTGAATACATGCCTGCTATTAGGGAATTCCTCGGAGAGCTAACTGATGAGATCAAGGACGAGTATGGTGATAGTGCATACACAGACTCGTTTGTGTCAACAGGGCCAAAAACCTATGGGGTACGGGTGAGGGTAGGGGATGATATGAAGTATATCGTGAAGGCTAAGGGTATCACGCTTAACCATGCGAACCGTCGAGTTGTTAACTTTGACTCGTTGAAGGATCTAGTGTGCTTGGAAGATGAGGGTGACCAGCCACCCCAATTGACTGTGGGTACGCACAATTTTCGGGCACAGAAACTGGAGTGTGTGAAGGAATTAGGGGCACGAAGGTATGATGTAACACCTATAGGAAGCGTTACCAGGTGCCTGGTACCTATGATACCGTACCCTTTGGTTACATTAATCCTTGATTGTATTTATATATATGTATTGTTAACGATATGTTTATTTATCACGTATATTTGCTTCAATTAAGGTTTCATTTTCTCCTTTGCGTGCGTGCGTGTGTGTACAGTAGAAAGCTAAGCTCCGCCCACTGTAAGATCGGTCACGTGACTCCTGCCACTACCTGAGCATATCTCTATCCCTGCGTGCTCAGTTGGCCTCTGCATACCCTTGAGCTCAGACGTATATTCTCCCACGTAGACGAAAAATAGTAATGGCTACCTTTAATATTGCGTGTTCAACGTTTATGAAGTAGTATTCGGCAAAGTGCCAAGATGTGGTGGATACTGAAAAACTCCCTATTCCTCCTTTGATACTTTTAAGGCTACATTGAGCCGTGCGAAGGACCAAGATGTTCAAATACTCTACGGGTATTCTGGCGAGGATTGTAGGATTCGTAGTACAAACGATGTATTGAAGTATGTTGTAGACCTAACTTTATAAAGGCTCACATATACCGACGAAGTAGAAGAAGCAACACGTTCAGAAGATAAGCAACGGTTATGGATAGTGAGTCTTGTTGATGAGTGGTGTGACAAGCGATATTATGTCATGTTACATCATACCGACTACTCGTACCCTACGGTTGAGAATGTAAATCTTGTCATCATGGAAATTTAAGTATTTTTACCCTATATTAATATATATCATGACGAGGTTTGTAGTGAGGTGTGGCTAATGGGCTGTGTGAGTTTTTAACAGACTTTAGAGACGAGTATCGCTTGTTAAACAAAAAGGATAAATATGGGCATGTTTCTCTCAAATAGTGCACCGGATTGTGAAGATGTTTAGTTTGTGGAAATGAACGTCTGGTGAGTGATAAAACATTAAAGCCGGTATTGCTTCATGTAGCGGAAAATTTGTTTGTCCATAATGGGCACAAGTGTTCGAACAAGCCTGTACACGCTTCAGCAGTTTATGGTGTGACTCGCTCCCCCAGCGAGCGCCCACCCGTGTACCTCACCCCTCCGAAACACACGAGTTCGAACAAACCCGTACACGTTTCATCAGCGTGACTCACTCCACCCGTCGAGCCGATCCGTCCACCTATGGCTCATAATCATCTCAGAGCTTGAACCGACTAGACGCGAATACGATGGAACTTCCTTTGAGAAGCATTCTCAACGCCTCGTACGATGTCTCCGTGACGAAGTCATTCGCGTGTTCAGGCGTGAAACCGGCACCATTAACTATGTATTGAAACGATTTGCAGGCAAGCAAACTCTGGTAAACGTAATGTTATTTATTTAAGTGTTGAGGAGAATGAGAGAGTCTTCGTGATAGTTGAGAAGTGGGGAGAGGACCGTTATAAAATACCTGCAGGTGTAGGTACAAGAAGAGAGCAGATTAGTGACCCCCTCATATGCCGTTGTTTGCACGTTGTGTATAAATAACGATCAGCCATACATTGATATACGACTGATGTGGAAGAATGCATCTGATAATAACGTTCTTGTCCCTACGCGAAACCGTTTCATCCTCGACAGAATGTTTGAAATCGTCGGATTCCGCAAGCTGAAGCCTATATTAGACGCTCGTGTTACGGATATGATTTATTTTGACACGGTTCTTGAATACGCACACACCGCTCTGCTCGACGGATTTATCGAATGTAGGATGAACAAGGCGAGAATGGTCTAGAGCTGGATGCATATTTAAAAGGTTTAGATTCTTCGAAATATCCTGAACTTTGATACAAAGCACTTGAGCGGACAGGGCAGAGCTTGCCTACACTGTTCACCCTGAAGAGCTGTACCTCTATATAATGAATAGCTGTCGTTACGACTTGGAAGATTATTTCAATTGCCGCTATGCAGAGTGAAGAAGAGTTCACGATTGAAAAGCTCGGGACATAAGAAAAAACCCTCGATTGGAAAGGGGTGTTTATAAACTTGTATTTAATAATGATGTTTGGTTAACGATGACCTCTTTGTGCGTGCTTTTGATTGTATTCTAGCCGTGTTTAAAGATAACTTGCCAACCGAATGTAAAGTGGGCACAAAAATAGTATTGAACGATATGAAAGCCATTTATGTCGAGTATAGTCATCGTATAACTTGAGCGGTGAAGTATTGCTTGGACGGTTTTACCGTGTAGTGCAAAGCAATAACGATGTGAATGTAGACTCGATTACGTGTAAGTTTAGCGTTTTGCGCCGGAGAACATAAAGTATTTTGATGTATATTTATTTATTTAATTATTTATTGTATATATTATATATATATATTATATATATATATATATATATATATATATATATATATATATATCCTGTACTAATATGCAATTGATTATACGTTTTGTATATTATTATTTTCAATATATTTAATTATTTAATAGAACTGTGTGTGTGTGTATATATATATATTTTTTATTTTTTTCTGTACTAATATATTGATGGTTATACTACAATGTTTTGTATATTTTTATATATTTCTCGTTCGTATTTCTTATGCTATTATTTTTTGATCATATATATTCCATTGTATATTTATTTTGATTATATATTCATCGTTCGTATTTCTTATGCTATTATTATTTTTGATCTTACATATTCCATTGTATATTTATTTTCTACATATTTCGTGAAATTGAATCCATTAAGTCGTCTAAATAAACGGAATGATGTAATGGTGTTTTATTTAATTCTTTTGGTTGTACACGACATTATATTACAGCAAATGGCTGCCTTCTAAAACGGATTTCTAAACCAACTGCCAAATATATCTGGATAGCACAATCTGGCAACCCTAATAATGTACACCTGAACAAGCCAATTACGCCTTCTAAGTCAATTGGCTGGTTAAGTCAGAATATGTGCTTTAATTAAATAAATAAACGCAATCTGGCAACTCAATAATGTACACCTGAACAAGCCATTTACGCCTTCTAAGTCAACTGGCTGGTTAAGCCAGAATATATGCTTTAATTAAATAAATAGCGCAATCTGGCAACTCAGCCAGATAAGCCAACTGGCTGGTTAAGCCAGCTGGATGATTAGGAACATATTAAGACAACGCCCGCTCAGCTGAAGTCTTAATATGCATTTGGCTCCTGCCAGGTGAACACCTCACTTCCTCTCTCTCTCTCCTTCTCCTCTCTTTCTCTTGGGGGATAACTCCGCCTCCAAATTGCATAACCCCTTGTTGCTCTTGCAACATCCCCCTTTGCTGCATAACATCTTGCAACATTCCCCCTCCCTTGTTGCATAACCTTATGCAACATTTTCAATTGCACTGCACTGTCTCCTTTTTCGCCATACTACTAACCTAACTAGTTGGTAGAGTCGAGAATTTGACGGTCTCGTAGCCATGACTCGTTTTTTTTCCGCCGGCCGTCAAACCAAAGAGATCCCAGTACAGTTTAAAAAATATATTTTAAATTTGTTAAATTGTATATAACTGCCTCACTATTTGTTTCTCTAAAACATGAATGTTATTTTTGAAATCCTCGATTAAAACTGGAGAGTAAAAAACAAGTAATGTTAAAAAATATTACAGGTTTTAAAAGTTTTCAGAACTCTACTTGGTAATGATATAGTTCTTTTAAATAAGTTATTATGAAAAGCGAAACGACGCGAGAGTGTGAAGGAGTTGTGGGTTGTGAGCGGTTTTGAGATGGATTATGAGCATGGGGATAAGGTACATTGATGACGGGTGAGGAGTGTTCGGGGGTCTCTAAACTCTAAATTTTCTCTGTACATATAAAAATTTTGAATAATTTTTAACATTAAAACAAGTTGTGGCCTTTAAACTTCATAGTTATATATTATTATTATTATTATATTATTATTATTTTTGCAGTCTCGTAAAAACAGAAAGAAACAAAGCGCGGGGGCGCGTCAGCGGCGGCGGTGAGGTCATTGCGGCACCCAAAATGTATTTATATATATATAATATATATATATATATATATATATATATATAAAATCTTACAACTATCACACTAGATTATTCCTGGATGGAATGATTTTATTGCCCCCCTGAAGAGGGAATCAAAAGACTCCTACGATTTGTGGTGCTTTCATGGTAGACCCAGAGTAGGACCAGTATACATGAATATGTGTAGAAGTAGGGGGTCAGTATAAGGCGGCCATAAGGCGATGTAACAGAAAGAAGAGTCTATTCGAGCATCAAAAGCCTGTGAAGTTCACATTAATAACGATAATAACAAATTTTGGAATTTTTTTAAGAATCAAACGGTTGTCAAAAGTGTCCTCCCTCCGACAATCGATGGGGTGTCGGGGGAGGATGAAATTGCAAAGCTGTGGAAAAACCACTATTCTAACATTCTTGACAGTGTAAGTAGGATAATCTTAAGATAGATTGCAGCGAAACGATTGTGGGAGGGACAAGAGAAAATACTTTGATATCAGTTCCTGAAGTAAAGAGGTTAATTAAAGAGTTAAAGACTGGTTCTGCGTCAGGGGTAGATGACCTATCGAATGAGCACTTAAAATATGCCAATGACGTGGTATGTCTGCATATATCATTGCTCTTATCAGCCATGCTTGCTCATAGCTATATCCCTGCAGAGTTCATAAGGGTATATATCTTGCCCCTGGTCATAAATAAGTATGGAGACATTCTGTCCAGCAATAACTACAGGCCTATTGCTGTCGCTTCCTGCTTCTCGAAACTACTAGAAAAACTCTTGTTACTCTGATTAAATGATTACCTATGGACATCTCCTAATCAGTTTGGTTTTAAAAGGTCTCACTCAACTATCCTGTGTATCTATGTACTTACAGAAACAATATCTAAATACATTGACAGTAATTCAACTATTTATAGCTGTTTCCTAGATATAAGTAAGGCATATGATAGAGAGAACCACACTACTTTACTTAAAAAACTAGAAGACAGGAAGATTCCCATGTACATATTAAATTTATTGAAATTTTGGTATTCCCACCAATCTTTTACTGTTAGGTGGGGCAATGTACTATCCGAGACAAGGCTCCATGCTCTCTCCTATGCTGTTTAATGTGTATATTGACGGATTAATTGCTTCATTAATGAGGCAACAGTGGGATCTTGTATAGATAACACAAGGATAAATAGTTTAGTTTATGCCGATGATATAGTGTTAATATGTCCCTCTGTTAAAGGTTGGATCGGCTACTAAAGGTCTGCGAAGTGTATTCGTAGAAACATGATATTCTTTTTAATGTTACAAAAACTAAGGTTATGCAATTTCATCCTAAAAGCTGTAATCAGCCAGCTGATATTAGGTTTAAAATGAAAGGGGAAGTATCATATTGAGGAAGTACAAGAGTTTAAGTATTTGGGTCAAACTATCACCAGCTCCTTGAGTGATGTCTCAGATGTACGAAAACATTCTCGAAGCCTTTGTGCTAAAGCGAATATGACTATAAGGAACTTTCAGTTCTGTACAAGTGAAGCTAAAGACACTCTTTCGTACTTTCTGCAGTAATATATGCGGACAGCAACTCTGGGTGAATTATAAAGAAGGTTCAGGCAGAACCCTAAATTTGCTGTACAACAGGTCTTTTAGACTCCTTTATAAATTACTCCCGAGATGCTCAGCTTCGCAAATGTTTTCTACCCACAATGTCCCGTGCTTCCCGGAGGTAACAAGACGTGCTCAATACAGTCTAATGCAAAGAATTAAAAAATCAACCAACCCGATTATCAAAACTATCCACGAGTCCTGCCGTTTATCCTCTAAGCCAGAGGTCGGGGAACAGGGGTAAATTACCCCAAATGGGGTAAATTTTAAAATTTTGGGGGTAATGCGTGGGGTATGAGAGCCTCAGTCGTGTGTATGGTATCATGAAACGAAGAGGTGCTTTTAGTGCTTGACACTTTGTGCTGATATTTTTTTCGTATATTTTAATTTTATTTTGTTACATAAATGTGGCGTTATTCTAAATTTTAGAATATTAAGAATTTACGTCCTGATTTTGATGTTGTTGTATCAAAAATGAAACAGCATCATTTTTCCAAAACCTGAAGTGGAGATGTTTTGAATGAAATTCTTAAGTTCTTCAATCCTTTTTACTAATTTTGTTTGTGTGCTATTCTTATGCCAGCATGTGTGGCTTTTGTTTATTTCTCCATAATAATGGATCCAATAAACATTTTTTGAATTTGAATTTTTTGTATATCATATGCAACAATTTTAAGAGCAATTGGCTTGTTTTTGTTTACTTTGAAGTCTGGGGGTAATTTCATTTTACTCAAATAGATTTTTGGGTAATACCCAAAAAAGTTCCCCGACCCATGCTCTAAGCTATGGAATTCTTGGTACGAAAACGCCTGTCTGTAGCTCCACTTAACTCCGACATTACTGCATTATTTCTAATCAACTGTATATATTTCTATCCTTAGTATGTGAACTGTCATTGTATTAATAATATTTGTCATATGGACTATAGTCTGCCAATAAACCTTTTCATTTAATTTTTTTATATAATATTTTTAAAATTTTGAACTATCTTTGGGCCATTAAAAATCCATTAACAGATGAAAGGATTCCCTGCGATCAAAAGGGATTATAAATTTTTACTTTTGAGAGTGCCATGACTCACTCACTCCAGTGCCACCCCGAATCCCCCCCCCCCACTCCTCGTGTTTTCCACCGTACTACTAGCTGCTCCATTCGCCAAACTGACAACAGGTATTCTGTTTCAATTGTAGTGTGAATACTGCGAATGAAAGGGCAGCGATTCTCATTTTATTTAAAGAAGGCAACGTCCGTCAACATGCTGGGGTAGTAATTATATACATATATATGTGTTATATATACACATGTGTGTGTGTGTGTGTGTGTGTGCGCGCTCATAGGTAACTGGGTATAAGTGAGGTCGAGTGTGTAATAATTTACAGATGAAGTTGGGTATTTTTGTGAGGTAACACTTTTGGTACCTCGGGCATTAAAAACTTTTATAGTATATAAAAAAATCTAGGAATATTTTTACAGTCGAAAAAAGATATGGTGGCCCTGACCAAGTTAGTTTACGCTAGGTTAGGTTAGTTAAGGTTTTATTATGTTAGGTAAGTTAGATTAATGAGTACATCACTATTTACTGACGTAAACAGAAAACAACCTTCGAGCCCTCAATTGTGTTTTGAAAGCCTTATCAAGCCCTTTTCGGTTCGATGTCACTAATTGGTTAATAGGTTTTTTATGTATATGGATTTTAAAAAGTCGCTTCCTCGCTTGTGCGGAGATGCGCACAGGAGTGTGTGTGTGTGTGTGTGAGAGAGAGAGAGAGAGAGAGAGAGAGAGAATTATTTTACAAACCAAATGAATGACACCATGGAAGGAATGCAAAGAGAGAAAACTTATGAGAAGCAGCATATCCAATCGATTAAAATTAAGAAAAGGAATAAAGAAATAGAAGTAAGAAAGAGAGAAAATATACAAGAAATAAATACAATGAAAGAGAAAAGAGAAATCAAACAGACAGACGGCAGAGCTAATATTTATTTTTTCTTCTTTGTACTTCCAGGAATCGAAAAGGTCGAAATAAAATTTCCTAAATTTGACTGCAATTTAGTAAGTTATATATATATATATATATATATATACAGGGTGGCCCATAAGGCCCAATCGGTTATAATTAAAGCAAAAATACAAAAAAAATTAAACAAATTAAGAAGTTTATAATAAGTTTAGACATATTTATTGATTATTCAAAGTGAGTGCAAAATCTAACCATTTCGACAAATATTCTTTTCTTAGTAGTTAATTACGTCAGTGTGAGCTCCGCAAGATGGATTTTCGCTTTAATTATAACCGAGTGGGACTTATGGGTCACCCTGTGTATATATATTATATATTTATTTATTTTTGGTATAAAGACCCGTAAATGAGAACACTATTTATTATAATAGTAGGCCTACATTGCCACATACATGTTTTGAAACATCTTGTACGAACTTCAGCCAACTGTATAATTCGACCATTATACATACGGGTAAAGAATAAAGATGACACGAGATGTTTCGAAACACGGACAGTAATAATAAATAATTAGCATTTACAATGCTTTTGTATGTAATGATGAGGTTGTTTAACCTTCTTCGCAACAGCTGCTAAGGTCATATGACGGAGGGGATCTGCAGCTTTATGTGGGGTCCGAACTACGGGTCGCTACAGAGTCTGGAAGCAGAGGACGGTCTTCCTTCCAACTACTACACAGACCAAATGTCGCTTAACTTCGCTGATGAAGGGCAAGCAGTGTTACAACAATGGCTACGACGTATCGCGTGCTTTTTTATGAATTATATATATATATATATATATATATATAAAAGAAACTGTGGAATAATTCATAACGGACAAGAGAACAAAATACAGGGTGAGCCAAAAGTCACTGTGCACCTACTGTAGACGATGAGTATATTCAGAGAGTCCCTGTATATTAATACAAATATATGTGTGGCTGCAAGCACGTGGGGGCCATTTCCAACATTTGTTGTAACTTCAGGGACTCTCTGATATACTCATCGTCTATGGTAGGTGCACAGTGACTTTTGGCTCACCCGTTATACATTAACAGATAAAAAAAAAACTGATAAGAAATTGAACCAGTGGGAGTAGTATGTTTCATGGACTGCTCTCGATTTTCCTACGAAATTGCAAACAAGGGCAGTCGATGACCCTGATCTTGTTTCTGCAATCGTTTTTCTTGAGAAATGATAAAGAAAAAATGTTATTGGATATTGAATAAATTTATTTACTAAAACGACGCAATACACTTCAAATTAATACAACATCACTCATTGTTCTGCAAAAAAATGACAAGAATTAGTGCGATATCTTGCAAAAAAACAATAGTATAAGAAACTCGATTAGGTCAGGTTAGGTTAGGTTAGGTTAGGTCAGGTTAGGTCAGGTTAGTTTAGGTTTCTCAAGAAAACCGATTGCAGAAACAAAATCAGGGTCATCGACTGCCCTTGTTTGCAATTTCGTAAGAAAATCGAGAGCAGTCCATGAGCATACTAGGTCCGAACCAGTGGGGTTTGAATCCTCCTCGCGAGCTATAGAAAGTTCCTGCCTTGACCCATTATCATTCAAGATCCACAAAAGGCTGTTTAAACTCACTGAATATGAGCAATCTTCGACCAAGTTTCACTATATTTTTTACTTTTAAAAAGATATACATGTATTGAGTGCAATAACCGCACTTTTTAAGATGAAAATATTTGAAAAGGCAATTTAACGGTCTCGAACATAATGGGTTGTTTGTATAGGATCACCTGAAGATCAGGGCCCCCAGCCTTCGTTAGTTAACCTTATAAGGCTAACTAACGAAATATCATGACTTAACTAACCAATAGGGTGGATCGATTTTACATTTTTTTTCGATTTCCATATTCTAATAGAGACAAAACTTGCGCATGCATGAGAAAATAGCCTCTGCAAAATCTTAGCTTAATAGGTAATCATCTTCTGCCCCGGCAGAGCGATGAAAATCATATTTTTAGTAGTCAAAAACGTATTTTTAAACCCTAGCCTAGAGTCATAAATTTTGCGTGTGTGTTATTTCATGCCTAAGCAACGATATAAATGCTATGGGAAATATATAAATGCATTATTTAAGACAAAGAGCCGATCTGAAAATATGTATATTATACATATTTTCAGATCGGCTCTTTGTCTTAATAATGCATTTATATATTTCCATAGCATTTATATCGTTGCTTAGGCATGAAATAACACACACACAAAATTTTATGACTCTAGGCTAGGTTTAAAAATACGTTTTTTAACTACTAAATATGATTTTCATCGCTCTGCCGGGGCAGATGATTACCTATTAAGCTAAGATTTTGCAGAGGCTATTCTCCCATGCATGTGCAAGTTTTTGTCCTCTATTAGAATATGGAAATCGAAACAAATGTAAAATCGATCCACCCTACAGTAACCAATCGTTGGTCAACTGTACCGTCTGTACGTCCTTGACGATTGGTTAAATTAAGTTGTGATATTTTCGTTAGTTAGCCTTATAAGGCTAACTAACGAAGGCTGGGGGCCCTGATCTTCAGGTGATCCTTTGTATACGTCCAATTCAATCGTCAGTTATTTTATATATTATAACTTTAATTTATATCGTGAGTAAAAAGCAATAGGTCACGATATAGGGGCTGCAAGCAGAAGGGGGTTGAGAGATGATCCCCTAAATTCCAGTTCTAATTTTAACACAAATTTTTTTGCAGTTTGTAGCCTAATAGAACAAGAATTATATAGGAAGATAAGCAAAACGTAGTAAATTAACTCTTCACGGTTTCATTCCTAATTATTAAAGAGTCATTTTGGATCTTTTAAAGTATCCCCCCCCCCCCCCCCCCCCCCTACATACTCTTTTCAACAATCACCACCCTTAGGGTTGCCAGATTTTGTCCCGCAGAAATGCGACACAAAATTTTTACTGAGGTTTTTTTTAAGACCAATTTTTTGTCCACCTCAAAGTTTAAACTCTGCAAATTAACCAAAATAAGATAAGAAAACAATAACAATAAATTTATTATTTATTGCAAACATAATAAATAGAGAACCATTATTGGATCTTTTTGGTTTTAAGTCCGGCATTGGATTTTTTTCATATTTTTGGTATAGACGTAGATTTTTACGCTGATTCCATTTCCGCAATCCGTTTCTTGGAGAAATAAACACGAAAAAAGTTATGTGCAAGTTTATTACGTTTACAGGTTTCCAGAACACAGAACGGAACACAAACCAAAGTTTGCTACTTGCCAAATTATGCAATATCGTTCAGCATTTGGCGCACTAGATCTTTGCCTGCGTGTTGGCGACGCCAGAGAAACTCGCAGTATTCATAACACCAGCAATAACAAAACAGAGCCACTTTCTTCAGCGGAAGCTTGGAATCTTCGAGTCATGTTCCAGTCTGCACCGAGACCTGCTCGTCGCACGACCGTTTCATGCAGCGCCACATGACGTTGCCGTTATTCCCGCGGTAGGACAGCGTCATGTCATGCTTCTTCTTACACAGTTTTTGGCATGGAATCACATCATTGTCTTGAAAGAACGTAACAGCATCTTTCTCGCTGTTCAAATTCGTAAACAACCACTTCAAATTTATTTCCGACATAGTGCACAATATGAAATCTGAAAAATATGAAAAACATATGAACATACAAATAGAAGTAGTTTAGGTTAGGTTAGGTTAGGTTAGGGTTGGTTAGGTTAGGTTAAGTATAGGTGGATATTTGAATACAAGTTTTGGGCCATAACTTTTTTCGTGTTTATTTCTCCAAGAAACGGATTGCAGAAATGGAATCAGCGTAAAATTCTACGTCTATACCAAAAACATGGAAAAAAATCCAATGCCGGACCTATAACCGAAAAGACCCCCCATTATTTACATACGATAAAATTTGAATGCCCGGTTAGGTCAACTGTACGCCCTTGACGATTGGTTAGGTTTAGTCGTCATATTTTCGTTAAAACTAACTAACGAAAATATCACGACTAAACCTAACCAATCGTCAAGGACGTACAGTTGACCTCACCGGGCATTCAAATTTTGTCCTATGTAAATGATGGTTCTCTATAAACCGGAAATATGATAGAATATAATAGAATTTTCAAGATATGTATCTTATATACATATCTTAAAAATTCTATTATGTAAATAAGATAAGTAAAACCTGTTAAATTATATCCCCCCTAATATTGACCTTTTAAACTATGTCCCCCCCTCTCTGAAGCTGGGAGAGAAATAGTTTAAAAGATCCGTCATTTTTACTACAGCAACGCAGCGCCATCTAACACCAGACGTTTTGCTTTGCATTTTTCATATCTTTTTCAGTCGCGGTTCTTAAACTTCTACACAACAGGGACCGGCAAATATCAGCTATAAAATACCGCGGGCCGGCAATTGGGAACAATTTTCATCTACTCAACTGGTTATCTCTGGAACAATCTTCTTCGATCCATCTTTCCCCCTGTCTAAGACCTCCAATCTTTCAAACGCAACCCTGGACCTTGATTTTGGCTCTTTTCTTCCTCTATGTTGGGGAGGATGGGAGGGGGGGGGGGGCCTGTTGTTTTTGCGGGCATTCGCCCTTGGCCCTCTCTTTCCTGCATAAAAAGAAACTTCACTCAGGGTCCATACCGCACCACGTCATACATCTCTAGTAACTTTCTACAGTAATATTTTAGTAAAAAAAATAAAGAATGAAGGATTGAGGATAACGTGAGCGACATTAGTCAAGGAATATCTTTTAAGTTTTTTCCCTCATAAATGTATAATAACACTGAAAATAAAGATACATTACAGTACGAGCAAATCATAATCATAAAATATTTATAATAGCACACGTACAGTTATGAATTCAACTTTACGTACACACAACGTATATACACAACTTTACACAAGTTCACAGACAGACATATAATATACAAAGAATCAGAACATAAAGAAAGCATAATTGTTATTGATAACAGCATGCACAAACTTAAAAACAAACAATCCATAGGCCTACACAGACGTATGCATTTGCAGAAAATAAAATTTACAACGGCAAATTTACTTATTTATTTTGAATGTCATATTTATGTTTTCAGTGAGAAACGTACGCTTGCATCTTTCTCGCAAGTTTGTCGATACGAGGCTGTTTTCGTCAGGACCGGTAGCTTTCCTTCCGCGGACCGGCACTGGTCCGGGTACCGGTTATTTAGAAACAGTTTTAGAGGACTGTTAATAAATACGAGTCATGGTTTTTAAGAGAAGGATATGACTTTGTAAATTGAATGCATATTTTTTCTTTTAAAAATATTATTAATTTTAAATTAAATAGAAACGCTTCGTCAAAAACACTATTTACTAACAATTAGACCGACGCTTTATAAAATACGAGCAACCATATTATTTCAATTGAACGTCAAGTTTTTATTTTAAACTTTGTTTAACATTCGATGCTCAAAGGCCAAAGCTGATCATCAAATGACAATAAGTCTCTACCCACTATCGCAATTCGCAATGAGAAAAATGCCTTTGTGCTTTGACGATTTTTGTATATATCGTTACTCTGGCAACATTTGAAATATTTTTAAACGCTACTCAGTACTCAACGACCTTAAATTTTTAACGCATTTTTAAAAAGACACAATTACAACAGACAAGCGTTAGTTTAAATTAGGTGTTGATTCTGATATACAGGGTGACCCAAAAAGTGTTCCCAGATATAATTTGTTACATAAATATTTTTGGCAACATCTTTTTTGGATCACCCTGAATTACATACATACTCCAGAGTTCTTTGAACGGAAGTATTGGAGGCATTACGTGTTGTCTCTGACATTCCGACGACGGATTTTCGATTTTGCCTGACGTCTTCCTTCCATTGTTATTGGTATGAGACACTGAAATGAGCTAATGGCAACCGGTTACGAAAGGAAGTGAAGTCGTGACAACACAGAAAAATGAGTGTATAAGTTGGCTGTCGACCGTTGATTTAATATATCACGTACAATATACTGTATGTATATATATAATTCCTTTATATTTACACCAATGATTCCCAACCTTTTTTTTTTTTTAGGCCAACACCCCTTTATGTCCATCAATATTTGCTGGTGCCCCCCATAAAGATAATAATATAACAGGATAAGTGATAAGTGATTTATTAATAGAAAGTAACAATTTTACAGTTTTTCTTAAAATTAAAGTACATACATTTTGTAATGGGGGTCGGTGGCGCCCACGTTGGGAACCACTGATTTACACCTTTAAATAACTTTAAACTCTATTTCTCACATCGATTTACGTGAGCTACAATGGAAGTTTCACTATTAATATATCAACCATTATACTTTCAATTACTTTGCCTCAAAACTGTCTCATTCCCTCGTCCTTTGCTTTTTCCCAAATGCACAAACATTAAAAGCTTTTTTTGAGCTTCATTTCATTCTATCATCACTGTGTCGCGCTAAATGCTTTATCAACACACTCTTAACTAAGTTAGAGATAATTTCGCATTACTAAATGGAGTCCTATTCGAAGACAAAGTAAGGGTAAAAACCAGACAAAACTAGGGATGAATGCTTATTTCAAGAAATAAACATCGTCATTAAATATGAATTTTCAATCAGCTGACCAAACATTCTTCCATTCTAAACACTATTATTATTACCACGAGTGCAGTGAATAACTTTTTCTCGCGAGATGTCTCCATTTCTTTTTCCATACTATGCAATGTTTTCATTCGTTCACTAACTAACCATTTAATAGGTTTCGGTTTTATGTTACACTCCTCTCCCATGAACGTCTTTCTCCTCAGCATTTATAACAATCTTAAATAAGTTGAATATTTCAAGTTGAACAGTTTTAGGAGCTATTGAAGAATAGGGACCCCAGCCTTCTTTAGTTAGCTTTATAAGGCTAACTAACGAAAATATCATGACCTAACCTAACCAATCGTCAAGGGCGTACAGTTAACCTAACGATTTGGTTAGGTTAGGTCGTGATATTTTCGTTAGTTAGCCTTATAAGCCTAACTAAAGAAGGCTGGGGTCCCTATTCTTCAATAGCTCCCAGCTTTTGTATCATACAAAAACCAATTATCTTTTCATTCATTAAAAATTTTAATATAAAAAGTATTTTCATCTTCATAACTTTAAACTCTCAAATTGTGGAAAATTTTGTTGGATTTCATTGTTAACCTCATAACCTTCATTAACCTTGGTTTTGCTTCCACCCGAAATTTTCATTCTGACGAAAGTCAAGCTTGTCACTCCACCTTAGACGTACAATTCTTAACGTGGAATCCGAACCACGCCCCACCAGCAGCCCAGCGTCTTGACCACTAGGCTACCCATGGTACCCACTTATCTACCAAACAATTTTTTTATTATGTGTAAGGATGAACAACTGGGTTTTACCTGCGCGCTACCTGCCGTTGCCGGGTCTCGATCCCGGCGCCGATGGATTCGTAGTCAGCGACGGTAACCACTACACCACCGAGCCGCATAATAGGCGTACGATAGTCAAAAAAGTAAAAAGTAACAAATGAATACATGAAAAAAATCAGAAATTATTGTTTTAACCCATTAAAATTAAATGACTTTTTGTAATAATTTCCGAATCAAGAGAAAAATTTAGACTCCAAAACAAAGTGAAAGGTGCGAAAATGGGGGATTCCCGGTGACCCCGTCTTAGGTGAGAATGATGGTAAACGACGACGGTAACGTGGCCGATGAAGAACAAATTTAAGAATGAGTTTCAGATTGGATGTTACACAAATAATGTTCCACGTGGTTAAAAACATATTTTATCTTCAAATGTTACTATGAATAATTTGTTACTCAATTAAATTATGTCTTGTAAGCTGGTAATTATGTTACAATGTTCAGTACGTGTCACTGTCACGACATGGGAACCAAAAATTAAATTCAGTATATATAAATATAATTCACTGAGGAAATTAAAACGATTAAATTTTTAAAATTCACATTTTAAATTAAACTTTGATTTATGTTATATAATTTAATTTCTAAAATGGCCATGAACACCGAGAAAGTTCGTACGCCTCGGGAAAAGTTAGTTTGATTTTAAGAATTGGATTCCATGATGAAAATAGGACTCAAGATCGTCTCAATCCTCCATTTGAACATAGTCAAAACAGTATATACTATCTTGACTATGATCTGAATAAGTGAATCTAATAGTCCTTCGTCCGACACACCTCTTCCCTGTTGTCGCCTTTCATCTTTCTCCGTCCTCTTTACTTATTTTCTTTCATGAGCACCCTGTAACTGAAACGAACTTAAACACGGTGGATTTAACAATTACAATTAAATACACCTATGATTAATTGTCAGGTTATTTAAAAAGATCATTACCTTTGAAAATTAACGCTTATAATTTAATTTCTAAAAATGTTTGCTAATTATTATATTGCAATTACTAATTATTATTTCACTGGACCAGATTCGCCATGACGCTATGACGTCATTGGGAGTACAGGAGCACGATTGGATGTACATACAGCTAATGTGGTTAAAAATGGCTGCGGCGCATAGTGTGCGTGTTAACCTGTTGCGCAGCCAAGTGACTCCCTTGTACTGGAGGTGAGGCCCCCATAAACCTGTGCAAGATGCGCAATAATAATTATATTATCTACATCATGATCAATATGGCTGAAATTTTCCTAAGTTTCTCGCAAATTTACAAAAAAAAAACCTTTACCTACGTTCAACTGTTAATAATTATAATAATTTAAATTTTTGACTTACCAACAAAAGATTTCCAAATTAGAAATGATCCAAATACTCTCGGATTCGTCGGCCTATGATATTACAATAACAAGACATATTTATTTATTTTACCAGTGCATTTAGCCCTTAAGCTTAGGCGTTACTGCGCTCTCGGATTACTTATAAGCTAAAAGCATTTCATATGTAGGTAGTTACGATTTGATAGTATAACTATTATAATTAATTATTATATAAAATAAAATTCGCAGTTATGATTATTAATTATTAAATATATAAATAGGATTAATTATGATTATAATTGCATATAAGTAAGATAACAAAAGGTTTATAGTTTTGTTGGATCAGTTTTTAGGACACACAAGTGAACTTATTATATTATAGTTGGGCTGAGAAATTAATTTTGTTAACAACATACATTAAATCTCGGGCATTAATAATAGTTATGAAACCTACGGTACTAGGAGTTAATAGCAAATACAATAAATAAACAACTACAGGGTGTTCATAAGTCACGCAAGTGAATATGCATGTACACTTCATATTCCTTCGCGTGACTTTATGAACACCCTGTAGTAGTAAATACAAAATTAGACGAGTAACACAGTATTTAATACCTAAATGCATTGTAGTATTATTTACGTATTCCTTCATTAAGATTGATTTCAGCCTACTTTTAAACGTACTTACATTAGAAATATTTTGATGATCGGCGCTTAAATCATTCCATAATTTCAAACCGACGAAAATGGGTGATTTTTATGATGAAGACGCCTCTAAAGGTGAGGAATAATGCCCATATTTCTATTCTTAGTTTGGTATGAACGAATCTCTGGATGAGTTACAAAATATTTATTTATCCACTCCAAATTAATAATTTTTTTCATACATTTATAAATAAAAAAAATAAAAGTAAAAATGTGCCACTTTTATTACGTCTTTGACTTTTAATAATTTTAAATCTTTTAATTAAAGAATGCATTTGTATGTTCAAGAAAATCAGTATCAGATAATATCTTTACTGCTCGATTTTGAACAACAAAGATAGTGCCTAATTCGTTATCAGCAGTATTTCCCATGTAAGATTGCGGAGAGAGAGAGAGAGAGAGAGAGAGAGAGAGAGAGAGAGAGAGAGAGAGAGAGAGAGAGTCTTTAGCCTGTGGGGCCAGTATACGGGGAGGAAAATCGGCAGTGGCGCGACAGAGTTGAAGGTCCGTGTCACTTAATGAATGGAGGGTGACGAGGGAAAGGTGCATTCTTCAGAAATTTAGATCCATGACTAAGTGAGAGAGAGAGAGAGAGAGAGAGAGAGAGAGAGTAACGTGAATAAGACTTACAATTGCGAGTCGGCAAAATCAAAATATTCTTATTTAAACTTTCGGTGAAGAAAATTTGCCTTCCCCGATTCAAAGAATTAATTCTTATCCACGTCATGAACTCTCAAAGTCACGGCTAAAGGTTTTTAAAAAATACACCTACGTTACTTTACCTTGTCACCTTCCCTATGACCTTCACACACACACAAACACACACACACACACACACACACACAAGAGGCGAAGAGGGGGATCAAAGCTTTGCATTTTAATGTAAAATCATCTATTTTCTTACGTTAATTAAAGAAATTACTAAAGTTTGAAATCATTTGAGACTTTGGGACAATCTATCTTATCGTACACGTCCATTTTTAAATCAGAACCAGATTTTGGAGATAAAGAAAATAATCATTCTCTTATTTAACATAAAGAATGGGATACATTATTAGATAAAAATGTAGCTTTATGTTCTGCGCGATGATTCCACATTTCACGAAAGTCAAGCTTGTCGCCCCTCCTCTCGAGTTGGCCTGGTGAAGTAGAAAGTTGGTTTCTTTTGCTTTCCTCCTCACATAGCCAGGTACGCCCGGCTCATCTGGGATTGTTCTGAGCCAGGCGTTTAATCTTCTTTTGAAGATATCCACCGCAACACCACTCGTGTTCCTTAGTTTCTTGGGCAGTTGTTTGAACACTGAACAGTCTTGGTCTTCTCACAACAAAACTATTTTCCTTCAGGGTTGAGGATGTTCCCTGTCTAGCATTTAATTTGGGAACACGACACAGTCTTCCTTTTCTACTTTTCACTGTTGTTTGGGGGAGTTATAGGGTTCAGAGTAAGATTAGGAGCTAGTTCCTCCATTATTTTCCAAGTGTAAATAATGGTGTACCCAGTGATGGGCAGTATCTAGATACATGTATCGTCGATACGTATCGATCGATTCTTTTGTATCGGTATCGGTATCGCTTTAGCTACTTGACAAAAGTATCGATTTATCGGTATCGCTAAGGTCAATTTTCTTAAATGTATCGAAAAAAATCGATACTTCGATACATCGATACATTAATAAGAATTTTTAAATATTTAAATAGATGTTATAATATGACACTACTGAGTTATATTTATGAATATACATAAATAATAATATTATTAAATATTTATTTAATGACAGTACTACTCTACTGGTCACGTCACACAGTAAGGCGCAACGTTTAAACACGTTTGTACGTGTGTTATTGAGATTAATTAACCATAATATAGAAACGCTCAGTCATTCATGTATCCTACAAAATTAAAACATACTTTCATTAAATAAAGCAGTTGTTTTTATTTACATCTATAAAACCCATTAAAATGTCGTTGATTTTACTTACAGTGCGTACAAATTACTAGTATAAACAATAATATCTAATACCTACATATTAAATGAATAATTATAAAAATGTACCGGCGATACATGTATCGGCGATGCATGTATCGGTATCGGTATCGCTTAAGACATCTAGAAAGTATCGGCGTATCGGTATCGCCTAAGACGTTCTTCATGTATCGATGTATCGGTATCGCTTTAGCGATTTTCATGTATCGATGCCCATCACTGGGTGTACCTCTCTCTTCTTCTTTCCAGTGAATATAAGTTTAATTCACGTAACTTTTCCCAGTAATTTTGTTCTTTGCAGCCATTGATCTTGGTTGTGAAGCTTCTCTGAATCCCTTCGAGCTGATTAATGTCTTTTTTTTTATATGGGGATGTTAGGACCGAGCAGTATTCCATCTTGGGTATGATCAGTGTTTTCAATAGAGGAATTATTATATTCCTATCCCTTCGTTTAAAGGTTCTCAGTATCTGTCCAGTTATTCTTTTTGCCCTGTTTACTGCTACCTTATTTTGTGTTTCAAATTTCGCATCATCAGTCATTACAACATCTAAATCTTTTGCTTAGAATTTCTCTGAATTTCTTGTCCATTTGGGGTATAGTATTCCGTAGATTTTAGGTCCTCCCTTCTTCGTACCTTAACAGTTGAAATTTCTCAGTGTTAAATTTTATATATTGTTGCCTTCCGACCAATTGTAGATTCTGTTCATGTCGTTTATAGGGATCCTATGCCCTCTGGGTTTCTTATTTTTCTACTAATCTTTGTGTCATCCGCAAACGATGTTACTGTGCTATCAGTGGTAACGGCCTCGTCTATGTCAGTTCGCATGATTATGAAGAGTAATGGAGCAAATACTGTTGCTTTTGGTACTGAACTAACGACTTCTGGTCCTGATAAAGATATTCTTTGAACTGTAATGACTTGCTACCGCTCACTAAGGAAATTATATATCCATTTTCCTACTTTTCCTGTTATTCCCATATATTTCAGTTTCTGTGCTATGATTCCATGGTCACACTTGTCGAATGCCTTGGCAAAGTCTGTGTATATTACATCATAGTTTTCATTACTTTCAAGTGCATCAATAATGTTGATATAGTATTCCATTAGTTGTGATAGGCAACCAAAGTTGACACTTATTCCTTTTCCCCTCGCAATTTCATTGTTCCCAGTTAGGTCAACTGTACGCCCTTGATAATTGGTTAGGTTAAGTCATGATATTTTCGTTAAAATGAAAAGGAATAAGTGGAATATTTTAACGAAAATATCATGACTTAACCTAACCAATTGTCAAGGACGTACAGTTGACCTAACCGGGAAAAAAGAAATTGTGGAGGTAAAAGGAATAAGTGCCCAGCAGTTCATTAACCTTAATTATACAATATGTTCAGTGTAACCGCCATTTTTTTTCTAACTCCTCGAAAAGTTGTTTCACGAGCAGTGTGTGGAGGTGCTCCATCCTGCTGAAACCCCCGTAATGCAGTTATTTCTTTTAAGGAACAAACTAATTAGTTGTGGTAATTAGAAATCTTGTAGCATCTGACGATATGAATTTTGCGTTACCGTTACTGCTTTTCCAGTTTCATTCTCAAACTAGGGACCTACTACACCATACCACCCAACAGCGACGGGGTGGCGACGGGTTTCGAAAGGTCTCGGGCAAGAAGGCTGCGAAGCCGAAGCCTGAGACCCCAGTTGCCCCTGTCAAGACCTCTAACCGCTTTAGTCTCGTGTGCTCGAAGGAGGAAGACACCGTTTTGATTGGTGACTCGCAGATCAGGGGCCAGGAGAAGTACTTTGCTTCAGCAAACCGGGATGGGAGGAAGGTAAGGTGCTTACCTGGGCGGGGAACGGCGCACTTAAGGAAGGAGGTAGAGAAGGTGCGCGTGGCTAGTCGGAGGACTGCGATCGTTGTCCACGCTGGTGGCAATGACCTGTTCCTCAAAGGCGGTGGGGTAGGTCTTACTGAAGGGATCATCACCGAGATCATGTCTCTTGCGGATGATCTAAAACTGAAGACAGACAGGGGAATGTTAATGGGTATTTTACCGCGAATGAATGTCAGTGACCACGCGCTCAGTAAGGTCATTGGCATCAACGAGAGGCAGTGGCGGTCCTAGCTTACATGACGCCCTGGGCGAACCTCACCTTCAGCGCCCCCCCCCCCCTGTTCGCCAACACACACACATTCGAATCCCCCCAAAATAAAGGACAGACATAACTCTTTCACAAAATGACTTTTTATTGGACTAATTGTTGGAACTTCAGAACCAAAACAAAGACTCAAATTTCTGAATTTTACAAATCCTTCATCACGTAAATAGAATAACTCACTTAAGAGAATGTAATTATGATACTATGAACAGGAAAAATACAAATTAAATTGCACAACTGCCATAAATAAACTAGAGAATCAAATTTCTAAATTGTACAAATGCTCTATCACATAAATAGAATAAGACACTTAAGAGAGGGTAATTATTATGCTACACTTTGAACAAGAAACAAAATAAATTGCACCACAGCACAACTGCCATCTAAAGCCTGACTCTTCTTACCTTCCTTGATGCAAAGTCATGAATTAAATCATCATATGAAATCTGCTCAGCAATTGTATGATTTATACTGATGATGGCCAGACCGGTAAGGCGTTCCTGTGACATAGTTGACCTCAGGTAGGATTTGATGAGCTTCAGCTTTGAAAAGCTCCTCTCTGCTTCAGCAACAGTGACTGGAAGAGTAAGACCAATTCTGAGAGCAGTCCACAAATTTGGATATATTTCAGAGAGCTCCCTTTCATGGATAAATGTCAGCAGTTCAAGCAAGGATATGGTCTTTGATGGCAAGTCAGGCAAGTTCTTCAGCTCCTGTGCAAGCTCTCTGCCATCCAAGTCAGATTGTCCCTTAAAGTGTAGTGTAGTACTAAGGTTCACACATTGTTCTGTCAGCTCCTCAAATGTGAGATTTTGGAAATGTGTCAGCACTCCAAACTTCTCTCCCACAATTTCCAACGTGGAAAATCTTTCCTGAATGGCTGATGTTGCAGCATCAACCACTGCATTGAAAAATGTCACCTCCAGCTTCTTCAAAGCATCAATCAAGGGCTCATCAGATGCTTCATAGGAGAAGTGCCGCTTTGTGGACCTCAGCCGTTTTTGTTTTAACACAGCCTCCACATTCATTTGTTCACAGATATCTGTGGCTGCCATTTGTGCAGCCACAAAACCTGTTGCCCTGTAATTGCGGAGACCTCTCTCTGTTTTTTTTAGGAGATTTACTGCAACATCAACGTGCATGCTAGGAGACTGCATCTGCTTGCTCACATGCTGAATTTGGCACAACAGGTCATGCCACACCACTGAACAAATGGCGAAGCGGTATGACCCAACCTCCTCTGACAGAGATTGAGCCTCGACCTTTATTACAGAGTCTTTGGTGTGGTCCTCACCTCGATCAGTGCATCTCTCACTGCAGCTGCCTGATATCTCAGGGGCTCCACACTCTTGATCTTGCTTTCCCACCTTGTATCAGACCACATCTTCAATGTGATGTTCACATGTTTTTTCAAAATGGCCCATCGTTGTGTGGAGGCTGAAAACAAGTTGTAAAGCTTCTGCAAGATGCCAAAGTAACTTGTGGCATCAATAGATCCCTTAGCAGCATCGGCCACAAGCAAATTCAGAGAATGAGCCCCACATGGAACAAACAGAGCTCTGGGATTAATTTCTAGGAGCCTGGATTGAACACCCTTGTTTTTTCCCCCCATGTTGGCCCCGTTGTCGTATGATTGTCCTCTACAGTCCATGAAAGGAACTTTTAGCTCCTCCAGTCTCTTCAGAATCAGAGATGCCAAATGTTGACCAGTGGACTCCTCTGCCTCCAAAAACCCCATGAAATGTTCCTTTATATGGGGCTTCCCCCTCCAGTGACACAACCCGAATCACAACTGACAACTGTTCAGTGTGGCTGATATCTGGAGTGCAATCTAGAATTATTGAAAAAAACTTTGATTGTTTGATGTCGCTCACCATTGCTGAAATGGTCTTGCTGCTCGACAAATCAATGAGTTCGTTTTGTATGTGGTGGCCGAGGTAGCTGGTGTGACTGGAGGTCCCTTTTTGGACACGGTTAATGTGCTCTTGCATTATAGGATCAAATTGTGCCATCAGTTCAACTTCTTTCAGAAAATTGCCATTTGATGGTGAGAACAATTTTTCTGTATGTCCCCTTAGTGCCAAATTCCTAACTGCCAGAGAATGCACAATAGCAGTGAGACGTGTCAGCACCGCTCTCCATCTCAACTTCTCAGCCTCCAGAAGTGCCATCTCCTGCTTGTCAATGGTCTCCCCCTTTCTCATCCTCACTGCCAGTTCTTTCCAGATTTTCATAGAATTTAGGTGTTCTGAACTGTTGTCATGTGATGTGAGCAATGAGCTTGCATGCTTCCAGTCCGAGAGTCCCAAACTTGTTAAATTTATTTTCCTCTTGGAAAATAATGTACAACAGAAACAGAAAAGGCTGTTGTTTTTTAAGGAATAGACCAACCAACTTCTGGTTATATTTTCCCCACTAACCAATGACTTCCTGAAGTATTGATGGTGGAAACTTCTTCCGTCACTGTCGTTTCTAGGGAATACAAAGTCAGATGGTACTTGACTTGGTCCCCTGGAAACCAGTTGTGTCCGAATTCTCTCAGTCAGAACTGAAGGCCAGTTAGCAGGGTCGGTGGACAGAGACTCATCCTCAGGAGGCGATTCTGCTCCAGGCATTTCTAATAGAAAGAACAAGAGCATTATTCATTAGTATACACACCTAAGTTAGATAACACATTATTCACAGCACTTTGTTATGGTGGTGGTGTTATGGAATTATGGTGGTGAAACACCACACATACCCAGTAACCCAGACCCAGTGATAATAACATTATAATTTATAACTGTTTGCAAAATGCTTTGCAGGGATGCACACACATACACATACACACACACGCACACACTCACAGACATATGTGCACACAAACTCACCTGAAGAGTCCTGCCGGGGAGAAGTAGAAGCAAATGGGTCTTCATCCTCAGGATCAGACTGCATTTGTGGAGACATATGTGAGGCTGAGGAGGTAGATGGCTCCTCAGCCTCAATAATGGCAGAAGTAGACGGCTTCTCATCCTGGCTAGTGGCAGAGGGTGTTCCAAAATATTTCAAAAGTGTGCCCTGCAAATAGTAAAATAGAACATAACAGACCGATGCATGAATAGGCTAGTACAATTAATTTAACATGTTATTAAGCACAATTTATTAAACTTTTAGAATAGGAAACAAATGAATAATACAACCTCCTTGGTTAATGGCTAATTATATACATAATAGTACACTTCAAATGACTCAGAAAGCTATATCACAAAATAGCAGTGCAATATAGCAGTGAAGAGTAGATGACATAGCTCTATACCTTTATCTTTTGCTCGTTTCTCCTCTTCTTCTTTCCTCTTTTTTCTAAACTGAGCACCTGATAGCTTTGACCTCTTCTTATCCATTTGCGGTTATTTGACAGACCTTAGTGGCTTAGTGTGAAGATTCGTTCTGTAATAAATAATATACATTTCACTATTTAACCAAACCCAGAAAAATAACATTACATATGTTAAAGTATGGGCCTTTATTCCCAATAATATTAATCTGGAAGCATTTTGCATTGTTTAGGTCTTTTATGGGAAGGTTTATGGAAAATGCAATAGATGGTTTTTTATTAATAAAAATATATTTATTGATCTTTTATTATTTATTTTATTTTATTTTTTATTTTTTTTTATTTCTTTATTTATTTATTCTTATTTTTATTTTTATTTTTTTTGCAGGCGCTCATGCCGCCCCTCCACAAATGCCGCCCTGTGCGGCTGCCCATATTGCCCATATGAGGAACCGCCACTGACGAGAGGGTACAAGACTTGTGCGTTCCGCTGGGCGTGAAGTTTATTGACCCCTTCGATGCATTTTCGGGTAGGTGGGACCTTTACCAGAGGGATGGTGTCCACCTCAATAACAAGGGTAAAGGTGTGCTAGGCGCGCTGCTCGACCGGCACCTATACAGAATGGTGAGGTCGAGTCCGGGGAGAGATGATGGGCCCCCACCGGGGAGAGATGAGGATGAGCCGGTGGCGGATATACCTTCAACTGAAGGGTGCGTCGAAGTACAGGTGGGTGACCCTCCTCCTACGTTGAAGGGGGCTCAGTCTCCTGCGGAAGTTGCCCCCTCGTTAGTGAGGGGCTCTTCAACTCCGAACAGCCCTGGCTGTTCGGGAAACGGGTCGTGCTAGGGGGCGGTCAGAATAGGGAAGGCTCCCTCCGTGCAATGCTTTTTAATGCTAGGTCAATTAGGAACAAGTTTTGCGAGCTACGGGCGCTCTTAGCATCAGAATACCAGGATATCGTTGCTATCACCGAGTCCTGGATTCATACTGATCGTAGGGACTACGTTGGGGAGTTCGAAATTCCCGGGTATAGAATGTTTCGCAAAGACCGCACCCGTGGGGAGGGGGGTGGGGTACTAATATACGTCAGAGACACGTTGAGTCCGGTTGACTGCCAGTTCCGGTCGGAACGGGAGCTGCTTGGTGTCGATCTGAACGTGGGAGGGACGAACTATAGGTTAATCTTGGTGTACAGACCTCCGCATCTCCTCCTCGAGGACGATACAGCCCTGTACACCGAACTCAGTAGCCTGCTAGGGGATAGGGTGTGTGTAGTTTTAGGAGACTTCAACTGTCGCGGCATAAAGTGGGAAAACAGGACTGCCGATGCTGAAGGGAGGAGGCTAGTTGACTTTGCTGATGAGAACTTCCTCACTCAGTGGGTCAACGAGCCTACACGAGGCGAAAGCGTTCTAGAGTTAGTATTCACGACCGAAGACAACCTCGTCACTGGCCTCACCGTTGACGAATCGTTGGGCGGGAGTGATCACGGTCTTATTAGGTTCCGTGTGTGCGTCCCTCGGGTGAAGCGTAGTAACGAGAGAGGCAGTAAGCTCGATCTCCGGCGGGCGAACTTTGTTAGCCTCAGGGATAGCGTAGGAGAGATGGGGTTAGAGGTTGGCGGCGATGTTGAGGGAGTGTGGAGTGCATTCCGGGATGAGTTTATGGTGCTGCAGTCTGCTGCCATACCCTCAAAACCGGTCACCCCTGCTTCAACGCAGCCTAAGTGGTTCAATCGTGGCATCGCTTCGGCTATCCGAAATAGGAAAGTAGCGTATAGGAGGGCGAAGGCCAATCGTTCCCACGAGAACACTGAAGCGTATGTCCGCCTGTGTAGGGAAGTGAAGGCGAAGGTTAGGCTAGCGAAACGTAACGAAGAACTACGGGTGGCAAGCCTCTGCAAGGGGAACCCTAAGGAGTTCTTCAGTTATGTTAATAGTAGAAAGCCCATTAGAAGCATGATAGATCCTTTAAAGGACGGAAGCGGCGTTCTGCGGACCTCCGACGCGGACATCGCTAATGTGCTTAATGAGTACTTTGCGGGAGTGTTCACCAGGGAGGATACCCGCGTCATCCCCGAGCCAGCTGTGAGGCACGAAGGTGCTGGCCTGGATAGTGTTAGATGTACCGCGACAGTCGTTGCTCATAGAATAGACAAACTGAGCGCGTTTAAGGCTCCTGGGCCAGATCAGTTTCTCCCCAGTGTTTTGCGAGAAGTGCGCGACCAGGTGGCTCCCCACCTGGCTACAGTCTTCAACAAATCGTTGGTGATGGGCCAGGTGCCTGGTGACTGGAGGGAGGCCAACGTGACCCCTATCTTTAAGAAAGGGGATCACGAAAGTCCAGGGAACTATCGTCCTATTAGTCTCACTTCAGTTGTAGGTAAATTATTAGAAAGGATAATAGCTGATAGAATCGTTGACCATTTGGATTCCCACAAGCTGCTTGGGGACTCCCAACATGGGTTTAGACGGCATAGGTCGTGTCTCACCAACTTGCTCGAGTTTTTCCACGTCATGTTGAGTGAGTACGATAAAAGTAGGGCGATTGATATACTTTATCTCGACTTTCAGAAAGCCTTTGATAAGGTACCTCACCGCCGGCTAATGGCGAAAGTGCGCGCGCTGGGTATCGGTGGGGAAATAGGTAGGTGGATTGAAAACTGGCTGAGAAATAGGCGGTAGAGGGTGGTAATTAAAGGGGCTAGTTCGGGTTGGGCCTCGGTCACTAGTGGGGTTCCTCAGGGTTCCGTTTTGGGGCCACTGTTGTTTACCATTTACATAAATAATATCGACGGTGGCATCGTCAGTCGGATCGCCAAATTCGCTGATGACACCAAGCTTGGGGCCAATGTTGGGACGCCCGAAGCGATCGAGGAACTGCGTGCGGACCTAGGTAGGATAGGAGAGTGGTCCGAAAAATGGCAAATGCCGTTTAACTTGGGTAAATGCAAAGTGATGCACATTGGCTACGCCAATCCCAAGTCGGACTACTCGATGTTGGGCAGTAATATCGAGGTGACTGATTTAGAAAAGGACTTGGGTGTGCTAATTAGCAGCGACCTTAAGTTTACGAAACAGTGTGTAGAGGTGGAAAAGAAAGCCCAGAAACTATTGGGTTATATCAGGAGGCAATTTCAGTTTCGGAACAAGGAGATTGTGCTCTCACTGTACAATTCCCTTGTTCGGCCGTACCTGGAGTATGCTGTGCAGTTCTTGTCGCCCACCCTCAGGAAAGATATTGAGAGGCTGGAGCGAGTGCAGGCGAGGGCCACAAAGTTAATCCCTTCCGTTAGGCATATGGGCTACAATCGACGGTTACGCGCCCTGAACTTGTTTTCGCTTGAAACTCGGAGGCTGCGCGGTCAACTGATCGAGGTTTTCAAGCTCTTACGAGGGTTCAACGATGTCGATTTTAGAAGTATGTTTAGTTTAAATGATAACCCAACTCGCAACAATGGTTGGAAGTTGGATTTGAAACGGTTTAGGACTAGTGTGTGTGGGAATTACTTTACGTATAAGATCTGTGACACATGGAACAGGTTACCTTCGGAAGTTGTGAACAGTTCCTCTGTGGATCAGTTCAAGAAAAGGTTAGACGAAATCTTGCACACTATTTGAGTGTGTAAAGACATTTAGGACCTCAGTCTGCGGAAATTTCTTTTCCTATAAAATAGTTAATATCTGGAACCAACTTCCCTCAGAGGTTGTTTCCAGTCAAAGTGTAAATCTGTTTAAAAATAGGCTAGACAAAGTACTGAACACACTCATAGTTTAAGATTAAAACCTCAGAAAACTCTGCACGAGTTCGCTTGCTCGGTGTCTCTGTGAGCAAGCTAAATATAGAGCTTTTTATATATTCTCCACTTTCCTGTAAAATTTCCTTGGCTACTTTTCCAGGGTCAAGGTATTTTCTTCAACCTTTTTCCGTACCTGCCTCTGGCAGGGAGGGAGCGGAGGGTGGGGAGAGAGCCTTCTACTTTTCTATCCAGTTTTCTACTACTGCTAGGATAGTTGAAAGAAAAATAAACTTTTACAAAATTTCCCCTGGCACCCGTTGCCATTGGTACCTCCTCGGTATGGGCCGCAAGGCCTTTTGAGGTACTTCTTTTCCTTGTAACTCCTTGTAACTCCTTGTAAATGTTGAGTTTAACAAACCTACGTGGAAGCTTTGTGGGAGCGCCAGCATGACTTCCTCAGTAACGAAAGTTTTGCTCATTAATCTCCCTTGAGATTCGCTATTAATATCACACATCACCACCACCTAGAAGAAGTTCCTGAGAACTACTTCTAGGTTTGCTAACATTAATGTTGCGAATTCCAATATCAGTCAGTGAAATTTGCGAATGACGATATTTACGTGTTGCACAGTTCTTGTGGATCGTCGCCTACCATTACTGTGTTACTCTTATACTGATTGCTTAAATTTCCTTTTGTTTGAAATTTTCTAATAATTTGCGATATTGTCTTTCTATCGGTGGATCTCTGCAACCATATTCTCCACAAAAGTTCCTTTGTACTTGCGTCACAGAATTTGTCACATGAAACCACTCAACGACCTTGATTTTCTGTTCCAGCTGTAAACGCGACATCACTGTTTGAGGGTTTAGCCATTAGAAATGTATAGGTATATCCATATACGTATATGAGAATTGAAAATCCCAATTTATTACCTTTCTGAAGAAGAAACCCCAGTAATAAAATATACATCCATTATAACATAGTAGGCAAATAAAAATAGGGGCATAGTTTTGGGACACACACACACACACCCACCCACACACTATATATATATATATATATATATATATATATATATATATTGTGTGTGCGTGTGTGTGTGTGTGTTAGCAGACACGTATTTATCTACTTTCCTGCCTACCTACGCATCTACCTATTTTATTTATTCTTATATACATTCTTCTCTTTTTTTCTCGCATCCATTTATTACTGGTTTATCTTCACGACAAACGAGTTTCAGAAAAATCCTAAATTCTAAGATTTTTTATACTAATTTACCTCAATTTGAACTTCCACTCACATTTCCTCGTAATTTCATTCTATATTTTGGTTCGCTGCATTTTTAGCATTACCTAACTTACGTACCCGTTCGTAAAACAGTTTATAACCTTACTTACTCTTTCGTAATCTAACCAAACTTATTGTTTCGTAACTTAACATAACATAAACTAACTTTAGCATCCTTCTTACCCTTTATCTTTCATAACCTAAACTAGCAGAATCTTAATTTATCACTGATAACGCTATCATTTACGTCATTAGTGACATCAACAATTATATCTGCGCTACCGATATACTGTATAAAGTTTATCATCATAAAAACTCAAATTCTCTCGTTATTGCTCCATTTATCTACTTACTCATAGATACCTATTACTTTGATTTGTATTTATGTTATACTATCGAAGGAGGGTTTTAAAAAGCCTGGTAAACATACAAAGTTAGCCAGCGAGGCAAAGAAGGCTGGGTGTAGATATTATGCAGAAGGAAATTGCAAGTATGAAGAAAGAGAGTGTAATTTTGAACATCGAAATTGTGCTATTTTCATTATGAAATGTTTTTTGTAAATTTGGTGACGGGTGTAAATACGTATCATCATTTTACAATTTGTGGGTCTTTTGAAAAATTTGGAAAAAACTGCATGCTTTTTTTCATCATCAGAAAAACAAACGCTTCTACCATCAGACCAACGCATAAATTCAGAAAACTGACTCGTAGACGAGAAAGAGTAAATAAGGAAGAAAATTTTACTGACATACTAGACGCAATAAAACTATGAAACCTCATCAAAATGTACGACAAAGGACAGTCCCATCGAGGATCCACACACACAAACTACACCATAAATTAAATCAGGCTGTTCAGATACCGAAGTAGGACCTACTGAGACAACCAACAAGGCCATTCACGGAAGACCACGGGCAACTAAACAAGCAAAGGAAAGCGGACTTGACACTTCCACAAAACAAAAAGAAAGAAAAACAAGGATTAAGATGTTATTTGTAAACATACAAGTATGCGAGCAAAGAACTCGTTACACAAGGTCGTAACTCGTATATCAAAAAAAAACATGGAAGAAATGAATGCAGACTTGGTATACTTAACGGAAACACACCTCAAAGATTGCAAGGACAAATGTGGAAACAATAAGTATTGTATTAGTGACACATACTGTACATACAGATAGAAAATAACAATATTTATTTTAAGATCTGACAGAACGGAAATACAGTAGGATTGATACCGTGTTTAAGCCCATAAAAATCAATTCGCAAAAATAAATTGTTTTATTGAGATTTCAGGATTAATCGATTATTTACATTTTGTTTTATTAGTGTCATTCAAATCCCCCAGAAAACTTCAACGGAAGAGTTCAATAAAGCCTAAGTGAAATCAGAAGCTTGTTAATAAGTTTAAGGAATCTAATTCTTGACATAAGGCTTCTGGAAGACCTTCACATTCACTTTTTGTAAAATATTGAAGGTATGGGAAAGAGTTGTCATTAACCTAATACGAAACAAAACAAAGGAAGAACGAAGCATGCAAATTTGTTACTATCTCTAGCAGAGAAATTTGGGATCACCTGAAGGTCAGGGCCCCCCCAGTCTTCTTTAGTTAGCTTTATAAGGCTAACTAACGAAAACATCACGACCTAACCTAACCAACCGTCAAGGGTGTACAGTTGACCTAACGACTGGGTAGGTTAGGTCGTGATATTTTCGTTAGTTAACCTTATAAGGCTAACTAAAGAAGGCTGGGGGCCCTGATCTTCAGGTGATCCGAAATTTGCATTGACACATGAGATCACCAAAAACGCAAGCAAAGACAAATGTCTAGACTTAGTTTTCACAAATAACAGCAGCCTAATAGGCAGCGTATTAATAACCCCTGTGGTAGTATTTGACCACAGTTTACTTGAAATAACTACAAACATTAGCACTACCTCATATACTTGACCAGATATACTCAAAGCGAGAAAGTTGAACGTTTTAACCTCAACCCAAAGTTAAGCATACAAACAAAAACAAACAAAACATCATGATAATAAAAACCCACTCTAATAGACAGAGTTTATTTCCACAACAGTTTCGATGCCCACTGGCATCCTCTTCGGGTGGATGCCAAGAGGATGCCAGTGGGCATCGAAACTGTTGTGGAAATAAACTTTGTCTATTAGAGTGGGTTTTTATTATCATATTGTGACTTTCACGTAGAAAAAGTGAAGTTTGTTTTTGTAAACAAAACATCTTTATTGCGGATCATTCACAATCCATAGCTACTTAACCTAACATACAAGTATAATCTTATCATACAATGAACTTAATACAAAACTAAGGCCAACATAGCCACTTAACCTGACAAACAAATACAAAAATAAGGGGCCAGCATAGTCATTTAACCTAACATACAAATACAATCTTATTATAACACTTAACTTAATATACATATGCAATCTTTGCTACATCACAAAACTAAGGTATTGTAAACCAGCAGTTGTCTGAACCAAGACTGCCATATAGGTGAGAGGTACACAGTATCTGAAGACAGGACATTACACAATAACACATTAGAGCTGCTTTGAACCCCAGTAATGAAATCATATATACTCTTCCAGATTAACATTTGGCTGGTAGGTAGGTCAAGCGTAGTAAACATAAAACTGGCACTGCACCATTTTGGTTCCCTACATAGCATATGGAAAATATTATTATAAGCAACAGAGAGTTTATTCATAGCAGTTTTCGTATAATTCCACCACAGATGGGATGTATAAAATACAGTACAGTAAGTTCTAAGAAGATAAGTTTTAACTGATTCTGAAGACGTATGAAATTTCCTTATTTCCATGTTACCCTGTACACAGCTTTTTACGTTGCCTCCAGGCGCGTATTTACGTATGGGCTAAATGGGCCATGGCCCAGGGCGGCAAATTTTAGGGGGCGGCAAAATTTTGAGGGCAGTAAAATTCTGGAGGAAAAGCCGTAACAAGAAAGGTAACAAGAAAGTACTTTTTAGGTAGGGAAAAAATCCAAAATTTCTGGTATTTTTTTATCTAAAAAAACGGAGAAAAGTTAGTACCACTTAAAAAACAAAAAAATCTCATTACGTTTGAACGAAGTCGATTTCAAAATTGGTCCTTGGCCTTAATATATTTTATTAATTTTAATAATATCTTTATTTTAAAGCTAATTATTTTTATTTTATTTCACATTTATTGTTTACATTTTACAGAGTATCAAGCCAAAAATTGGCCATTTATTTTGTTTAAGGTTTTCTCTATAAAATTGAATTTATATTTTTTCTATTTTGCAACTTTGAACTTTGAAACTGGACAACATTTAAAATTTAAAGACAAGATTGCGCTTATCTCAGTTTAGTACAGTAATGGTATTTGTACAAGGTAAGATACAAGGTAAGAAGAAGGCAGTTTTTAAGACAATTTTGTATTTTTTATGTTAACTTAACTGCCTATATGTAGGTAGCTGTTAGAAACCTACTCAGCCTGTCTGAGCTATTTTTTTTAAATATATAATTATAATATTTTATTAATTTTAATAATATATTTCTATATTTCAGAAATGAAGCCTTATATATATATATATATATATATATATATATATATATATATATATATATATATATATATATATATGTAACAGTTTTTTTGCGCACACCTACCCCTTTTAGGGGTACAGTTCTTCCCATTTCTTCATTTTTAATCATAATTTTGGCACAAAATGGGGGAGGGGTGGGGTAATGGGGGAGGGGAGGGGTTAATGAGGAAACTCAGAAAAATAGATGCGATATATATGTAACAAAAAAAAAATTAAAGTAAATCCTTTGCAAGGTGCCAGCCCCCTTCCCCCCTTGGGGTAAATGGGGGAGGGGGTATTGGGGGAGAGGGGTGGGGTAATGGGTGAGGGGGTGGGGTTAATGGGGAAACTCAGAAAAAAAAATGATAACCAACATCGATTCCGGTCAGGAAGATCATGCTTATCACAACTAATGGAACACTATAACAATATTATTGATGCACTCGAAACAATGAAAACTATGATTTGGCGGGCCGCAGGGCCCCCAATTACTGTCGGTTCAGTTATTTGGTCAATAAAACTATAGAAATGAACGCAGTCATGAAAATCTTAGGCTTCAAATCCGAGCTCATTATATTAAGATTTGTGAAGCTTTAGATTTTCATGGCTGCGTTCTTTTCTGTAGTTTTATTGAATGAATAATTGGTTTGCCAGTAACTGGAAGGCCGCAGGCACCCCAATTACTGAGGCCCAAGGTGAGAGGAAGAGGAATGATATCCAGATAAAGGGCTACTGATGTTCAAAATAAAATACGCCGTAGGCCCACAATTCAGCCGAAGCACCGCAGATCTAGCAAAATCGGCGCGTAGCGCCGACCTTTTGCTAGTATATTTCTATTTTAAAATATATTATTTATATTTTTAATTAATTTCAAATGTATTTATTTTTTTCAGATGTGATGGGAGAAAAAGACTAAACTAAGCAGCTCGGAGTATAAGAAGAAAGCTCTGGAGAAAGCTGAAAAACAACGAGATGTCATTGACAAAACTGCAAAAATTGGTACTTTCTTCAAGAAATCTGATATAAAGAGCAAAAATGTTGAAACAAATCCGAATGTTCTTTTAAAAGAATTAGAATGTACCGAGATTAGGAGTTTCCAAGAAGATCAAAATGTTAATGAAGGTCCTAGTAATTTTAAATTATCTGATAGAGAAGTTCAAGAATCCTGCTTACTCTATAATACTAAGTCTTGTGATGTAGGTAGCATCACAACTACCTCCAGCAATACTTCCATTGGACAAGACCCAGCATGATGGGAAGTTAATGATGCTACACATCATTATGTGTCAGAGCATGGCATAAATCAGGACCTAGAAAACATGAACTTTCCCAATGAAAGAGACGTTTTGGTGAACGATTCAGATATTTTTGTAAAACCTTATTTGAAACACAGCTTGTCAACGGAGAGAAGGTGAAGAGAACATATTTAATGTATTCGGAGAGCAGGCTCAATTTTCTGCGTTCCATGTCAGTTATTTGGTGGAACTACTAAAATTGGTAAGGAAGGATTTGATGACTGGAAGTATGGCAGTGAAGTATTAACAAGCCATGAAAATTCCTCTGAACATAAGTCATGCGTGTTAGCTATGAAAATGAAAAGTTCAACTCTCGGAAGAATTGACAGACAACTTTTCTATCAAATTGATGAGGAGAAGAAGTATTGGAGGAATGTTTTACAACGAGTTGTTGCAGTGGTCCGGTCACTGGCATCTCATGGTTTACCTTTTAGGGGCCACATTGAGAAATTTGGTTCTGTCCACAGTGGAAACTTTACAATGGATTTGGAACTTATTGCTGGATTTGACCCTTTTCTGGCGGAACATATTGCAAAATACAAAAATCCAGGAAAAAGTCATACCTCATACTTGTCTTCGTTTACATGTGAGCAATTCATCAAACTAATGGCTGACAAAGTTACCAAACAAATAATTGAGGAAGTGAAATGTGCGAAGTACTATTCCATTATTGTGGACTCCACCCCAGACATATCACATGTCGATGAACTTGCAGTTATTCTAAGATACGTAAAAGAAGATGGGCATCCCATAGAGCGATTTTCGGCATTCCTTCCCAGCGTAGGCCACAAATCAGAGCAGCTTTTCAACTCAGTTTCCAGCATATTAACATGTCAGGGACTTACTCTGGCTTGCAAGCCAGAATAAAAGAAGCGTCCCCAATAACAGTTTACGTACCCTGCTCTGCACACTCATTAAATTTGATTGGACAGTGTGCAGCAAGTTGCTGTAAGGAAGCCATTGATTTTTTCGCACTTCTCCAAAATCTTTACGTGTTCTTCACTGCCTCCACTCACCGTTGGGAAATACTACAAAATCATTTTACCAAATCTGAAAATGTAACGCTAAAGAGCTTATCAGACACTCGATGGTCAGCCCGTGAAGAAGCGTGTTATGGAAAAACTATACGCGCTTACAACATGGTATCGTATGTGATACCTTTATTTCATAATTAAATATAAATTATTAATTAATTGAATTAAATATCTATACAAAATTGGCTCGGGATTGGCGACATAGCCTAATGGGAATGAGATGATTGCCATACATACATAGAACCCGTATGTAGGCGTCGGGTCTGCATAACCACGAGAAACATTCATTTATTTCACGTGAACAAAATTTTCCATTTGCTAACCCATGTAAAATACAAGAGAGAAAGAGTCAACAACCTTTGCCAAATCAGAAATTTATACTAAAATATGAAGATATATTAAAGGAGTAGCCTCGGGGATGTTTATGTGCAGCGTACGCTTTAAACAGGGAAGATGTGCTTTTGTCTTCCCTCAAGTTCTGAGTGAATTCTATGGAAAACTGATGAGTGGGTAGTTGGGAGGTAACGAAAATGGTTCACTGAGTAGGTAGGTAGTTAATCTAACAACAATTAAATTCCTTTTATGTCAATAACTGGGTGGAAGAAACCAATTGGTTGCTCACCAGAGTTATTCTCCACACTAGTATTTAATACTGTGTGGGAGGAGCGTGCTCGGTAATAGATACATTACCGCTCAACCAACCGAGGAATAAACCAAGAGAACGCTGGTGAAAAAGCCCCGCGAAGAGGAGAACAAAGGGAGAACGAAAACGAAGAACGGGGCGAGAGGACGTGCCAGCAAGTGCGCTCTCGACAATTACACAACCGGAGAAGGGAGACACTCCAATAACAAACAGTAAGTGACTAATTGAGTTTTTAACCCAGTAAGTTAATCATATTAAATTAAGCTGGGTCAGACAAGTTAGGCCTACATTGTGGCCTAAGACCCAGCATCAACTCATAGCTTAACAAAGGTGAAGGTAGATTGCCCTAACCTAATTCTTGTGAGGAATCCTACTGTGGACCTCAATTTATCTGCCCGCTCTGGACCATTTCCGGAATCTCTAGGCTGACCCCTCTAGGCTAGACTTGATCTACTCTATAGTTAGACTGGAGATATAAGGGGTGGGTTAATTGTGGACCAATTCATACAGAGCATTTTTCGCATTGGTGGTCCGTGTGTGGGGAATTTACAAACCTTAACCTTACTTAACAAAAATTGCAGAATTAGGCTAAATAGCCTAAGCCTAAGCCTAAGCCTAACCTAATCAAGCCTAATTAGGTCTACAACCTAGGGCCTAACTAGGAAACATTTACATTTAAGGAGTCTCATTCTCTTATAAGCTTAGACCTGAGTGACATAAGTACTTGGGGGGGATTAAACCAAATTTAAACTTGACTGTTTTGTCTGTGCTCTCTCTTCTCTGGTAATTTCTTCCTGTCCTCTATTTCATTACGATCCCCAGTTAAACAATTTTGACTTAGAAATGGACAGTGCGGAATTGAAAAAGTTAAAAAAGAAAAGGGGGGCAAAGTTGGGAGCTGTTACAAAGGCTGTGAACACTTTTAACAATATTACACAACCAGGTAAGGAAAATTTAGAGAGTGTAATTATTAAATTGGAAATTAAAAAGAAGGAAATATAGCCATTAATGAGAGTATTTCAGAGTTAGTTGAATCCGAAATGGCTGAAGAACAATTGATAGACCTTTACGCTGATGATGATGATCAGGTAAGCTCAATTGAACAGCAAATAAGGAGACTACGGTCTCGTTTGACTGACTTAACACCAAAAAAACCTAATTCTGATTTTAATCAAAGTAGGGCTAACCTTCAACAAAATTTAAGTGGCATGCTAAATCCTGAGTCACAAGAATTGAGGGCTCAGTTACCCATTTTGCTAGTACCAACATTTGAAGGGGACACGGTACAATTCCCATCTTTCATTGACAAATTTGAGAATTTAATAGGTAATAAACCTTATATTTCAACTGTTGAAAAGTTTAGTTACTTAACTAGTTCCCTTAAAGGCCCAGCCTATAACCTAATAGCCTATTTACCAGCCGTAGGGGATTCATATGAAGTAGCTATTGATCTTTTAAAACGTAATTACGTTAATAAAGATTTGATTGTATATGAATTATCTCAACAAATTTTGAATTTGCACCCATAAAAGATAACCATAGTGATATGGAAATTTTTTATACAAAATTAGAAGCTATTATAGGACAACTGGTTAGCAATGAGATAGATATTAAAACTTCATCTTGGATTATACAAAGCATAGTACTTAGGTGCCTTCCTTCGAGGGTTAAAGATATTTTAATTCTAAAGACGGGAGAAAATTATCCTAATTTAGAACAAATAAGAAACACTTCCCCAATATCCTAACTAATTACAAATTGAGAGATTTTCCAACACATAAGACCCAGACTATGGATAAACCAAAGACTGTTCCCAGAGACCAACTAGCTACAGCCAAACAGACAAAACTTGATACTGTAGAATCAAATGTGACCAACTATAATACACGAACACCTACATTACAGAACTTTAATGTAACTGCTGCCTCAACTTACACACCACATTGCAAATTTGTGCAAGTAATGAACACAGTAGTACTGGGTGTGACAAATATTCAGACTTTAACCAAAGGGCTAAAAGATGTGAACAGTTGAACCTGTGTAAAAAGTGTATGGCCAGGGACATTATAAGAAAGACTGGAAATCTAGGTTAAGATTCAAGTGTAAGTTTTGTAAAAGTTTATACGGACATGTCTCATCAATGTGTGATTCACCAAAGTGTCCAAACAATAGTACTCAAACCAAAAAGATACCTCCCCCAAACAAAGGTAATCAAGAAAATGCCACTTTCATGGGACATTCTGCTTGTTCAAACAATGTAACAAGAAACACTGAGATTCTTTTACCAACTATTACTTTGGACTAGTGAATAGTGAGGGTGTAGTACCACTCCAGTGAGATGTTCTTATAGACTGTTGTTCTCAATAAACATTTGTTTCAAAAAATGTAGTTAATCAAGGGGGTTTGACACCAACCCGAATGAACAAAACCTCAATATTGCATCCTTTGTTAAGGATAACTCGGACAAAAATAGCTATAAGACAATTGACCTGGAACTACATTTAGGAAGTAAATTCAAGAAAAATTGAAGCAGTTATTATTTCTAAAGTAGGACAAAACAAACTGGTTATACCCAAACTAGAACAAACCATAAATCATTTGGGGAAAACACTACAAAATAGCTGATAGACATATCACTAACAACACAGTAGCTAACATTGAAATGCATAGGGAGATTTATATTAATCTTATTCATAAGGGCATAGTAGAGATAGGTAATGGTATAGCTATTCAGACTCATCAGGGATAGCCCCTTTGGGTGACCTATCAGAATACAACCTAGACCTAAACCAAAACAGTTCATGACCAACAAATACTATGTGCCTCAACTCAGTCCTACATAACACCTGTAAGAATAGCAACACTTTGAATAATATTATCTCAACTGAGAACATTAATTCATCATTATCAAATGAAACTTTGGATGAGGCAATTCAAACTTTATGGTTGCTAGAATCTGGGGTATACATGACACAAATCAAACTTCAGAAGATCAGTTAATGGGTAGAAAGATTTGAAGACACCATTCAGTGCAAGGACAATAGTTTATTTTGTTGAGTTACCTTGGAAAATAAATGTCAACTTTAAGAGACAATCTCAAAGTAGCTAAAGGACATTTATATAAAGTAATGAAAAAACTCAGACAAGATAATAATATTCAAAAGTACAGTGATGTCTTCAAGAACAGCTACAGAAAGGCTTCATTGAAGAAGTAACAAATAACCCTTTTAAAAAAGATGGTTGTCCATTATTAACCCACAGGGGGGTTTATCGACAAGATGCCCCAACAACAAAAACTCAGAGTAGTATATAACTGTAGCCTCAAAGACAGTGATAAACACAGTTTGAATGATTGCTTGATTGAGGGTCCTAATCTCATTTCTGACCTTGTGAAGATCTTACTGAGGTTCAGGTTAGACAAATATGCCGTACAAAGTGACCATTCAAAGGCATTTTTGAGAATAAATCTTAAAAATGTATATGATAAGAACCAACTTAGGTCTTATGGTTCAAGGATCCATTTGATTTGAATAAAGGGTTCATACCTATAGATTTAATGTTGTGTTGTTTGGAGCCAATTGCTCACCTAGCCTATTAGCATTGACAATTAGACATCATTTAAACCAGTTTAATAACTCTCTAACATTGAACTTCCTTAAGGAACATTTTTACGTAGATAATCTAATAGGCTCAACGACAACAAAATCTGAATTATCTGAAGTCTATGAACACTCTCAAAACATTATGCAACAAGGTAACTTTGAAAAATAGAGAGTGGATTTCAAATGATGAGGATTTAAACAAAAAGATTTAAAGGATAATAATGGTCTTACTGAGCCATCAGACAGAGTTAAAACTTTAGGTATGAACTGGTATTTGGATGCAACTTCTAACAGTCATGATTCAATCTGTACTAAAGGTTTTAAACTTGTTGAGGAAGCAAATACTAAAAGACAAATATTATCAGAGGCTTCCAAAATTTTTGATCCATGGTCTATTCCTGCCTTCAACAATAAAATCAAAGATTCTCCTCCAAGAAATTTGGAGGACAAATGTTGGGTGGGATGATCCAATAACAAATGAAAATCAAAAATCTTGGAAGAAGTTAGCTGCTGATTAACAAAAGTGCAGAACATTAAAATTCAAAGGTGCTGGGTTTAGGAATAAGCCCAGAGACTTCAGGTGTTTGCTGTGATGCAAGCACACAAGATGGGTGCTGTGCGTATCTTGTAAGCCCTACAGAAAGTCATCTTTATTATGCAAAAGGGAAAGTTGCACCTCTCAAACTACCCGAACCATACTCAATTGGAACTATGGCTGCTACATTAGCCATTAAAACCATTTCATTGCTTAAGGATGCTTACTATGACGTGTACTTAAGTCATATCACGTCTGGCTTGACAGTCAGATTTGTCTTGCCTGGATACGGAATGATTAGCATTAATATGTAAGATATCTTTGTAAGAAATAGGCTAAAAGAAATAGCTGAAGCTAATGAAAGCCTACAAGAAACTTTCACTATGTTCCAACTAAACAAAATCCAGCAGACTTTCTGACCAGAGGTTTATCTACAAGTTGTTTGAAGTAAACAAAACTTGGTTTATGGGACCTAAGTGGCTCTGTAATACAGACCAATGGCCTGTGGAACAAGTTAACTTGACATTAAATCTAATCTTTTCAAATGAAAAGGTTGAACCAATCACTAAATATGAACAGTATTCTGATTTCAACAAACTTGTCAGGTTACAGCCTACTGTTTGAGGTTGCTCCACAACTGTTTAACTACAATTAACAAACAGCTAAATAAAAATAATCATAATTATACAGAAGTTGCAACCATACTGGATAGGCCAAGCACAACAAAAAGAGTACAATAAAGAGTTAGAATTCTTAACAAATGGGAAACAAACAAAAGAACCTGTACCATCAGTAGTTGTGGATCTAAACTTGTTCAGAGATGAGGAAGGCCTTCTAAGGTGTAAAGGGAGATTAGACAAATCAAAACTGTCATACAAAGCAAACATCCAATCCTTTTACCTAGATTTAGCTATTTGACAACATTAATCATCAGAAAAACACACAATGATGTAATCATATGGGGGTACCACAGACACTAACTACATTAAGAAAAACTTATTGGATACCCAAGGAAGGATCACTGTTAAAACAGTCCTGAGTGAGTGTGTACATGTAGGCGTATTCATGCTAGGCCCTATAGGAAACCAAATCCTCCTGCTTTGCCAGAGGAGAGAGTTACTCTCAACAGACCCTTTGAGACTGTAGGCATTGACTATACAGGAGCATTGACTGTAGGGTGGGTGACACTGAACAAAAAAATGTACATTGTACTGTTTACATGTGCTGCCTCACGAGCTGTTTATTTGGATGTTGTGGAGGACCTTACAGCAGAATCTTTTGTTGCTGTCTTTAAGAGATTCTGTGCACGACATTCATACCAAAGACAGTTTGGACTGACAATGCTACATATTCAAAGCTGGTGAACAGTCTCCACGACTTGTTTAAGCAATGAAATCACACAATTATATATACAAAATTCAAACATAAAGTGGAAGTATATTCCGGTTGCCTCTCCTTGGTATGGTTCTATCTGGGAGAGGAATATACAAACAGTAAAGAATTGCTTGAAGAAAGCAATTGGCAAAAAAACAGATACACTTATTTGGGTTACTCACTCTCCTGGCTGAGATTGAGAACATCATTAACAATAGACCACTCACTTATGTGAGTGACAACATTAATGACCCAGAACCATTAACTCCAAATCATTTGATTCGGGGAGAACAAGTTAGTCTCCTGCCGGACTACAATATAGACTCTTCAGAAGACCCAAACTGGACTCAACGACATGATGAGCTCCAGACTAAGTTACAACCATTTAACTAGAGTTAAAGCTCATTTCATTAAACAGTGGAAAACTGAGTACTTGATGGGTCTAAGGGAGAGACATAAACAAATGACTAAGAAGGATTGGTCTGACACAATTAAGGTAGGGGACCTTGTTCTCATACATGACAGTACTCCAAGACAATACTGGCCTCTGGCTAGAGTTTCAGAACTCAGACCAGGGGCAGACGGGGTAACAAGAGTGGTCAATTAGGACTTCAACGGGTGACACAACAAGAGACATTTCTCTTTTGTACCCTTTAGAGTCTGGACCCAAAACAATGGACTTTGGAGAACCTTCTCCACTGACAGTAACAACTGGAGACACTGAACTTCCAGTAACTATTCCTTTGACAGTAGGAGTGGTAACGCATCCTACTACAACATTGACAGACACAAGACCTCAGCGACAAACAGCATTAAAGGCGCGACTATTTTTACAACAAAAAATAGATGCTGGGGAATTGTAATTTTATCTTCTAACTTTCATTTTTTCTTTTCTTATGGTAAAGACCAAGACAGTTTCATCCTATGGATGTATATTTCTCTTCTAATTAAATGCTACACCTTCTCCATGAGAAGGGGAGGATAGGCACTGTTAATCACATTAACAGGCATTTACAGTCAAATAGTTAGCTAGTCTACACTCAGACAAAAATTGGTGACAATGACACCAAAATTTTTATCTCCCGGGGCCCCCAGTATATGGAAAACTGATGAGTGGGTAGTTGGGAGGTAACGAAAATGGTTCACTGAGTAGGTAGGTAGTTAATCTAACAACAATTAAATTCCTTTTATGTCAATAACTGGGTGGAAGAAACCAATTGGTTGCTCACCAGAGTTATTCTCCACACTAGTATTTAAATACTGTGTGGGAGGAGCGTGCTCGGTAATAGATACATTACCGCTCAACCAACCGAGGAATAAACCAAGAGAACGCTGGTGAAAAAAGCCCCGCGAAGAGGAGAACAAAGGGAGAACGAAAACGAAGAACGGGGCGAGAGGACGTGCCAGCAAGTGCGCTCTCGACAATTACACAACCGGAGAAGGGAGACACTCCAATAACAAACAGTAAGTGACTAATTGAGTTTTTTAACCCAGTAAGTTAATCATATTAAATTAAGCTGGGTCAGACAAGTTAGGCCTACATTGTGGCCTAAGACCCAGCATCAACTCATAGCTTAACAAAGGTGAAGGTAGATTGCCCTAACCTAATTCTTGTGAGGAATCCTACTGTGGACCTCAATTTATCTGCCCGCTCTGGACCATTTCCGGAATCTCTAGGCTGACCCCTCTAGGCTAGACTTGATCTACTCTATAGTTAGACTGGAGATATAAGGGGTGGGTTAATTGTGGACCAATTCATACAGAGCATTTTTCGCAATTACTTATAATAAACTTAATAAATATAAAGAAAAAGGGTAGGCCTACACCTTAAAGTGTTTATATTGTGACTGCCTATATTAATTACCTCAAGTAAATTCGTCGCGTAACTCCATCGTGGCGGCCCTACACCAAAAAATGATCGTAACGCCCTACATCGAAGCAAACTAAGACCCAGCAAAAATAAGGTGAGGCAATTTATTTTCATTCTAATATAGGCATCTAAAATCCCGACGCTAAAATTACCATAAACAATTAAATATAAAGAGGTCCTTTAAAGACCTACATATTCATAACTCTCTAACGAAAAAACATAGGGCTTTTGTCGTTTAACTCTCCACTGAAATCTGCTGGAAATTTCCAACGGATGAGGGTATCAGGCAATCAACCCATAGCCCTATATAGTTTTTTTCATATGGTGGCCCTGTGTATGGAGAACTAACCCCTCTAAAATTTACACTGACACGCAGTGGCTAGGCTTAGCTCATTAGGCCTAACCCCAATTTCAACCGTAACCCACTATAGTTTTTTCATATGGTGGCCTATGCAACTGGGAACCGATCCCTTTACCTTTACACTAACCGAAAACAAAGGCTTGTTAATTTAACAGGCTTAACTCATTTGAGGTCCTATAAAATAATAGGCCCAAACATAAACCTACTTGGTAGGCCCAACATAAGCCTACTTGGTAGGACCAAAATAGGCCTATTTAGCAGGCCCACCTAACGTTACCTTACATAATAGGCCTACCTCTTAAAGTAGGCCTTACTCTTTACACTCAAGGCCTATCCTAACTAAAAACATTGTAAATTTTTAATTCAACCTGTGGCGCAGGTTATATTAAAAACTTATTACAGTAATTTAACTCGCTCAACATCATAAAATTAAACTCAGAACTTTAACACTAACAACAATTATGGAAGACTTGGAAAAAAGGGCAGAAAACCCAGACCAAGAAAACAAAACCACAGACCTTAGGGCTATGGCACCATCTCAAAACTACAAAAAATTAATAAGGAAAAAATCAGCACGTAAAGGTGTCATCACCAAACTGTACAATGATTACAAACAAAAAGAACCTACAAGATATGATCTTGAAACAACATTAAATTCTATTACTCGTTACAAACAAGAAATTCTCACACTAGATGAGGACATAATTACAGAAATTGATGACACAATTGAACTAACAGATGATGAGTATACTACCATCCTACTTGACAATGAAAATTACATTACAAAAATTAACAACTATATTTCTGAAATTCAAAACCAACTTGATGAGTGCAAAAAACAAGACACAAATGAAAGCTTCTTAGAAGCTATTAGAAATGCTTCATTTAGCCCTCCCAATGTGGCTGAGGGCAATGAACTGAAATCAAAATTGCCTACACTTGCAGTACCCACTTTTGAGGGTGACAGAGCCAAATTTCAATCTTTTATTGAAAAATTTCGTAGCCTTATAGGCAGTGGTGGGCACGCGCAACGATTTTTGTAGCGCCGCAACCGCAACCGCAACTCTGCTGAAATAGTTGCGCCGCACGCGCAAGCGCAACCCTTTTCAAAAAGTTGCGCCGCAAGCGCAAGAGCAACCAAAAATGTTGCGCCGCAACTTTTTGCGGCGCAACTGCCCACCTTTGCATTTAACGTATATCTGCAGTGGTGGGCACGCGCAACGATTTTTGTAGCGCCGCAGCCGCAACCGCAACTCTGCTGAAATAGTTGCGCCGCACGCGCAAGCGCAACCCTTTTCAAAAAGTTGCGCCGCAAGCGCAAGCGCAATCAAAAATGTTGCGCCGCAAGTTGCGCCGCAACTTTTTGCGGCGCAACTGCCCACCTTTGCTTATAGGTAATAAAAACTATATTACAGATGTTGATAAATTTAGTTATTTAGTGAACTATCTGAAAGGCCCAGCCTTAAGATTAGTGGAATCACTACCAGCCATAGGTACTTCTTATTCTGTAGCAATAGAATTACTTAACAGAAATTACATGAATAAGGATGAAATTATACATGATTTGGCTCTTAAAGTAATGAACATGCGAACCCCAAAAGACAACTATGGTGACCTCTTTGACTTTTACTGTGAGTTTGAATGTCTCATGGGACAACTTAAAAACAATAATTTAAACATTGCAGAAACAGCTTGGATCATTCAAGCTGTTGTTTTTGAAAAGCTCCCTTCTAAAGTCAAAGAGATATTTCATCAGAGGACAACTGACATATACCCTAGCCTTAATAAGCTAAGAGAAGATTTCCCAACTGTACTTGCACTTTACAAATCAAGTTACACACTCCCAAAATTTAACACAGCACAAGAAAAAACCAACAATGCAGAAAACCAAAAACCTAACAAAAGATTTCAACACTTACCAGTTACATCAAAACACAACCGCAAAACTCAATTTGCAGAAAATAAAGTGACAGAAAAAGACTCAAAGACTCCTACTCTGCAAAACTTTAATGTAGCTACTTTTGAGTATAATCCCACACCATGCAAATTTTGTTTTAGCAGTGAACATTATTCTACAAATTGTCCCAAATACAAAGACTTTACAGCAAGGTCAAAACGTTGTGAACAACTAAACTTATGCAAAAAATGCACTGGATCAGGGCACCAAAAGCAAAACTGCAAATTAAATTTGAAATACAATTGTAAGTTTTGCAACAGTTTTGACCATGTTACCCCTATGTGTAATACACACACAGACATTGGAAAAACTGACAAACATTATGAACAAACACCCAAATCAAACCAAAACAAACAGAAACAAACTCAAATGCTATGAATGGGCATATCAGTTCATCTAGCATTAACCACAATTCAAAAATTCTTTTACCAACCACAACCTTGGAAATCCAAAACAAAAGGGGACAAATAGTACAGGTTAGGTGTCTTTTAGATACCTGCTCACAACAAACATTTGTAACCAAACAACTGATAGAAAAATTGGGACTTCAGAACCAACAAGGAAATGAAGATCTCTCTATTTCATCATTTATCAATAAAAACCCAGTACAAGCCAGTTTTAAAACTGCAAATATAACTTTAACTCTTGATGGAACATTTGAAACCCTTAAGGTTGTTGTTGTGGACAAAGTAGAACAAGAAAAAATACAAATAGCTGGGTTAAAACAAGCTTTGCTACAACTTCAAAACAAATACACGATAGCTGATAAAACCCTTAATGCAGATGTAGTTGATGATATACATATGCTCATGGGGGCTGACTATCTTCATCTGGTCCATAGAGGCATCATTAAAATTGGAGATGGAATAGCCATACAAACTCCCACAGGTATTGCTCCTTTGGGTGACATAACTAAATACCATCTTACTACTGACACAGAAAACACAGAACATGAACAAAATTCATGCAAAACAAAATCACCACAGTCACAAATTTCTGACTATGTGACAAACTCGAACTACAAAAACACTGTCATAATCCCACATCATTTGAATGAAAATGATTCCACATTGGATGAAGGGTTACAGCAGTTGTGACTATTAGAATCAGTTGGCATAAAGGACAGTACAATTACACATGAAGACCAATTGATGACAGAACAATTTAAGGATACATTACAACACAGAGACAATCAATACTATGTGAGCTGCCTTGGAAAACACCTTGTCCAGAAATAATGGACAATTTGAAAGTAGCTAAGGCACATCTGTATAAAAATTACAGAAAACTAAAAAATGACAATCTTTTAGAACAATACAACAACATATTCAAGGAACAAATAGAAAGGGGCTTCATTGAAGAAGTTACTGATGAACCCTTTAAAAAACGAGGTTGTCATTATTTAACACACAGGGGAGTTTACAGAGAAGACTCATCCACAACTAAACTAAGAGTAGTATACAACTGTAGTTTAAAAGACACAAATTCTGTTAGTTTAAATGATTGTCTCATGGAAGGCCCAAACCTTGTCTCAGATCTTGTAAAAATTCTCCTTTGCTTCCGTTTAGACAATTATGCAGTACAAAGTGACATAGAAAAAGCATTCCTCTGTATAAATTTGAAGCTTGAGTATGATAAAAATCATCTCAGGTTTTTGTGGTTGAATGATCCACATGACCTTAACAAAGGTTTCAAAACCTACAGATTTAAAGTAATTATTTTTGGAGCAAATTGCTCTCCAAGTATTCTTGCTTTAACAATTAAAAACCACCTAAACTTATTTCAAGAGGACTTAACAGTTCAGTTTTTAAAACAAAACTTTTATGTGGATAACCTCATTGGTTCCACTGTAACTGAAGAGGAATTGCTTGAAATTTACCAAATGTCACAACCCATAATGAAGCAAGGAAATTTTGGATTGAGAGAATGGGTTTCTAATTCTCCCAAATTAAATGAACAAATAACAAAAGACAACAATGGGAACATTGAACCAAACAATTACACGAAAACACTTGGAATGCTTTGGTTTTTAAAACAGAATTCCGAACACGATGACACTCTTTGCACAAAGAGTTATAACTTAAATCCAAATGCCAATACAAAAAGACAAGTGCTTTCAGAATCATCCAAAATTTTTGACCCCATTGGATTATATTTACCAGCAACCATAAGATCCAAAATCCTTTTGCAAGACTTATGGAAAAAGAAAATTGATTGGGATGAACCACTTTCAGTGGAAGACCAACTTCATTGGAAAAAATTAGCCACAGACTTGAACAAAGTTCAAGACATCTACGTACCAAGATGTGCTGGCTACAGATTGAAATCGCAAACACTACACATTTTTACAGATGCCAGCACACAAGCTTACGGGTGTTGTGCCTATTTAACAAGTGAAAATGAAAGTAACTTGGTTTATTCAAAGTCAAAAGTGGCACCCTTAAACCAAAAGAAAACTGTACCACAACTTGAATTATTAGCTGTCTCATTGGGAGTTAAAACAGCAGACTTTCTTTCACAAGTGTATAAAGAAGTTGACATAACAAACATTTACTTATGGACAGACAGTCAAATTTGTCTAACATGGGTGACCAACACAGATACAACTTCTTGCAAAAACATATTTGTGAAAAACAGACTAACAGAAATCAAAACTGCAAACACAAACCTTGGTATCAAATTTAGGTACATAAAAAAAAAGAATCCTGCAGACTTTTTGACAAGAGGGCTCTCTTACAAACTGTTGAAAACAAATAAAATCTGGTATGAAGGGCCCGAATGGCTAACATGTGAGGATCTTTGGCCAGCCAAAGTAGTTAACCTCACACTCAACTCTACGACAACTGAAAAGATCACTGAGGACAAACCTATATTTGACTATAAACATTATTCAGACCTCAACAAACTCTTGAGAATTACAGTCTATTGCTGCAAGTTTGTCAATAGCTACCTTCTCAAACACTGTCCTCAGAAGGCCTTTTCTAACTTAACAGAAACTGCAACAAAACACTGGCTCAAACAGATACAAGCTTCAGAATTTGACAAGGAGTTGAAGTATCTTAGGTCCAGTAACACATTAAACAAAGGAATTCCTTCACTTGTCATGGATCTAAATCTGTACCTGGATACAGAGGGTCTGATAAGGTGTAAAGGAAGGCTTAACAAGTCAACTTTGACTTACAACTCTAAGCACCCAATTCTTCTTCCAAGGAGAAATCACTTCACAAATCTCATCATCAGGGATACCCACAACAAAATACACCACATGGGGGTCCCACAAACCCTGACGGAGCTGAGAAAAACTTACTGGCTACCAAAGGGTAGAACTGAAACAAAGAAAATTTTAAACACATGCATTCCTTGTAAACGTATCCATTCACGACCCTTTAAGACCCCAAGCCCTCCAGACCTACCCGTGGAACGAGTAACATTTACTCGGCCATTTGAAACCACGGGTATTGACTACACTGGAGCGGTAAATGTGAGTTTTGGAGACAAAATGGATTCAAAGGAATACAAAGTGTACATTGTACTCTTCACCTGTGCTGCCACACGTGCCATATGTCTAGACATAGTAGAAGATCTGACAGCAGAAGCTTTTATTGCTGCTTTCAGACGATTTTGTGCACACAATTCTGTACCCAAAACTATATGGTCAGACAATGCCACATACTTCAAATCTGGTGAAAGAATTATTCATCAGATTTGTGACAGTGAAACAGTACAAACTCATTTAATCAAACACAATATAACCTGGAAGTACATTCCTGTTAATACACCATGGTATGGTTCCATTTGGGAAAGAAACATACAGACTGTAAAGAACTGCCTTAAAAAGACTATTGGGACCAAACATCTACAACTTTTTGAACTCATGACTATTCTGTCAGAAATTGAAAATGTTGTCAACAACAGACCATTAACTTATGTGGGAGATGGTATTAATGAGCCAGAACCTCTCACACCTAACCACCTAATTAAGGGAGAAACAGTAAACATGTTACCAGAATCTGAACATAACAGTACAGAGGATCCAGATTGGGAATAGGACACAAAGAACTCAACACAAAATACCAACATTTGACACAAATCAAAACTCAATTTATAACAAAATGGAGAGAAGAATACTTAACAAGTCTTAGAGAAAGACATAAACAATTAACAAAACAAAATTGGAATGATTCAGTCAAAATTGAGACATTGTGTTGATACATGACAAGACACCAAGACAACATGGTCAATGGGAAAGGTCTTGGAACTCAAAACTGGTGAAGACGAAGTTACCAGGGTTGTAAAACTGAAAACAGCAACTGGTGAAACCACCAGAGATATCACATTACTATATCCTTTGGAGTGTGGGGCTAAATTAGAACCATTACCCCAAAGGATGGATCAGGATACTATTGGAGAGGAATCTCTCAATGTACCTGATGTAACTCAGATTAAACCAGACAGGCCTCAAAGAAAGACTGCTTTGAAAGCCAGAAAACTTTTACAAGAAAAAATTAAGACTGGTGACTTATAAACCTTACACAAATTGAGCAAAGTTAAAATATTTAATAACTTTACTTTAATTCCATAAATTTCCTATACCTAAAGGGAGTCAAACTGATTGACATAACTTTAACTAAACTTGAGAAGTTGGCCTCTTGAACTTTCATATTTAAATAGGTCTTGAGTAACCTCTCTCTTCCTAAATTTCTACTTCATTCTTTTGATCCATTTTTTACATGTTTTACACAGTTTGTCAAAAAATTTGATCTATAACATACAAATTTTTCTCCGGCCCCCCCCAGTATATGGAAAAACTATACGCGCTTACAACATGGTATCGTATGTGATACCTTTATTTCATAATTAAATATAAATTATTAATTAATTGAATTAAATATCTATACAAAATTGGCTCGGGATTGGCGACATAGCCTAATGGGAATGAGATGATTGCCATACATACATAGAACCCGTATGTAGGCGTCGGGTCTGCATAACCACGAGAAACATTTTATTTCACGTGAACAAAATTTTCCATTTGCTAACTCATGTAAAATACAAGAGAGAAAGAGTCAACAACCTTTGCCAAATCAGCAATTTATACTAAAATATGAAGATATATTAAAGGAGTAGCCTCGGGGCTGTTTATGTGCAGCGAACGCTTTAAACAGGGAAGATGTGCTTTTGTCTTCCCTCAAGTTCTGAGTGAATTCCTTATAATAAACTTAATAAATATAAAAAAAGGGTAGGCCTACACCTAAAGTGTTTATATTGTGACTGCCTATATTAATTACATCAAGTAATTCGTCGCGTAACTCCATCGTGGCGGCCCTACACCGAAAATGATCGTAACGCCCTACATCGAAGCAAACTAAGACCCAGCAAAAATAAGGTGAGGCAATTTATTTTCATTCTAATATAGGCATCTAAAATCCCGACGCTAAAATTACCATAAACAATTAAATATAAAGAGGTCCTTTAAAGACCTACATATTCATAACTCTCTAACGAGAAAACATAAGGCTTTTGTCGTTTAACTCTCCACTGAAATCTGCTGGAAATTTCCAACGGATGAGGGTATCAGGCAATCAACCCATAGCCCTATATAGTTTTTTTCATACGTGTAGGAGTCTCAATAAAGACTGGGAAGAGGTTATAGAGGCACTTACGTCCATTGAAGAAGATGAATCAGAAAAGCCTTGCACACGCAGTGAAACATCAGGCTACCTCGATCAACTGCAACGCCTTGAAACTGCAATTCTCTCTTTAATGTGGGGTGACATTCTGGAAAGGTTCAATGCTATTAGTAAACAGCTCCAAGCAGTTAACATTGATCTTGGTGCCGTAGCAGAACTGTATGCATCATTGACATTCTATGTAAAAGATGCAAGAGACAACTTCGACTTTTATGAAGAAGCAGCAATTAAGAAATCATTTATCCGCGAATATGAAGTTACAATGAAAAGAAAAAAGAAAAGAAAACTTCGCATCGACGAAACTCGCGAAGGCGAGGTAGAATTAGATAGACGGAGGAACTTCTTCTTTAATACTTATCTTGTAGTACTTGACAGATTATTGTCGGAATTAAACCGTCGCAAAGATGTGTATGAAAACCTCCATGCACGGTTTGCATTTTTTACAAAAGTTACCACCTTCAATCCGACAGATATAACTGCCAATGCTATTAAACTGTGGGAATTTTATAAGGATGACTTGGCGGAAGCATTTGTTAATGAGTGTCTTCATTTCCGTGGGTTTCTTCTGAATTTGGAGAAAACTCCTACGAGCATTCTTGAGATGAGTGAGATGATCTAAGCAAAAGGATTAAAAGACGTTTACCTATATGTTGATATTGCGCTCAGGATCTTCCTATGTACGCTGGCTTCCAACTGTTCTGTCGAAAGATCTTTTTCTGTACTGCGACGACTAAAGAACTACCTATGGTCAGAGATGTCAGAAAATCGTCTCAACTCTTTAGCTATCCTTAGTACAGGAATACCTCGAAATTCGTCGTTTCGAATTTCGTCGTCAATCTTTCACTACCTATAGTTTCGCAATCCGTCGTCCATATTCGCAGATTCATCGTTTTTTTTTAAAATGTGAAAAAAAAACGATCGAAATTGATGAAATTCAACTGTTTACCAACGCAATATATTATTATATTTTGCCGAGAAACGAGTAGAATTTGATTAATAAATCTGTTTAATAACATAATACAGTAAAATGTTTTCTCATTGAAACATGTTATAATCTACCTCGAAATTCGTCGTTTCGTATTTTGTCGTGTTATTCCGAACAAATTAACGACGAATTTCGAGGTATTCCCGTATTGAATCGGAACTCACGAGAGCTCTTAGCTATACAGATCTTATTGACTCCTTCGCTGCTCAGCAATCTCGGCGGAAACTGCTTTGAGTACTGTACAGTGGTCGATTTTGTAACTAAACATGAAGATCGTAAAGATAACCTACAATGCATTTCTGTTCACACATTTAAGGGATTGTTATATATATATATATATAAAATGTATATTGCGTTGGTAAACAGTTGAATTTCGTCAATTTCGATCGGTTTTTTCACATTTTTCAAAACACGACGAATCTGCGAATATGGACGACGGATTGAATCTGCGAAACGACGAAATTCGAAACGACAAATTTCGAGGTATTCATATATATTATATATATATATATATATAGGGTGAACCAAATGTAGGTGGACAGTAAATGATAACGTTTATTTGAGAATGCATATTTAATTTTTTGTATACTATAATACAAAATAAAATTTAAATAAATTTAGTTATAATATTTAATATAATAAAACACAAACACCATAGTATAATGAACACCATAGTTATAATATAATATAACACAAACCGTATTCAACCTACTGTCCACCTACTTTTGGTTCACCGTGTATATATATATATATATAACAAATATATATATATATATAATATATATATATATATATATATATATATATATATAGAAACGACGTAAGTATAGAGGAGTGTTCTGCACACGAGGAAGAGAAATAACGAACAAATGAAAAATGAGGTGACCGCCCGGGAATCGAACCAGGATCTTCCGATTGCCGGTCAGATATGCTACCACTACACCACGGGCCTCGATCATCAGAAGTCGTAATTCTCCTACATAGGGCAGAAACCAATGCCTTGAGAGGGCACCCTCGCAAATCGTGAATATGTACATTTAACTGCAAGACCACGCAGTATATTAATGTATAGAAACGACGTAAGTATAGAGTGTTGCACACGAGGAAGAGAAATAACGAACAAATGAAAAATGAGGTGACCGCCCGGGAATCGAACCCAGGATCTTCCGATTGCTGGTCAGATATGCTACCACTACACCAACGGGCCTCGATCAGTCAGAAGTCGTAATTCTCCTACATAGGGCAGAAACCAATGCCTTGAGAGGGCACCCTCGCAAATCGTAAATATGTACATTTAACTGCAATGACCACGCAGTATATTAATGTATAGAAACGACGTAAGTATAGAGGAGTGTTCTGCACACGAGGAAGAGAAATAACGAACAAATGAAAATGAGGTGACCGCCCGGAATCGAACCCAGGATCTTCCGATTGCCGGTCAGATATGCTACCACTACACCACGGGCCTCGATCAGTCAGAAGTCGTATACATTAATATACTGCGTGGTCATTGCAGTTAAATGTACATATTTACGATTTGCGAGGGTGCCCTCTCAAGGCATTGGTTTCTGCCCTATGTAGGAGAATTACGACTTCTGACTGATCGAGGCCCGTGGTGTAGTGGTAGCATATCTGACCGGCAATCGGAAGATCCTGGGTTCGATTCCCGGGCGGTCACCTCATTTTTCATTTGTTCGTTATTTCTCTTCCTCGTGTGCAGAACACTCCTCTATACTTACGTCGTTTCTATACATTAATATACTGCGTGGTCATTGCAGTTATATATATATATATATATATATATATATATATATATATATAATATATATAACAAATGAAACCACATTCAGCTGCAGGTCCGGACAATTGGAACGCATTATTGATTAAAAACTGTAAAAATGAAATAGCTACACCTTTATACTGGATATGGAGAAGATCCCAAGAGACTGGCGGAATACCGAGCATCTTGAAAAGAGCAAACATTGTCCCTATATATAAAGGAGGGGACAGATCTCAAGCAAAGAACTATAGACCAGTGTCATTGACGTCCCACCTCACCAAAGTATTTGAAAGAATAGTTAGAGAGAAAATTTATGATTTCCTGGAGACACGGGAAAGATTGAACGAAAATCAGCATGGATTCCGATCAGGTAGATCATGCCTATCACAACTAATAGAACACTATAACAATATCCTAGATGCATTGGAAGGCAATGACAACTACGATGTTATATACACAGATTTTGCTAAAGCTTTCGACAAATGTGACCATGGTATAATAGCACATAAAATTAAATATATGGGAATAACAGGCAAAGTGGGAAAATGGATCTACAACTTCCTCAGAGAACGTCTGCAGGTCGTCAGAATTCAAGGTATATCATCATCAGAATCGGAAGTACGCAGCTCAGTACCACAAGGTACAGTACTGGCCCCACTCCTGTTCATTATCATGCTAACAGACATAGACAGCGAAGTAAACAGCAACAGTATAGTAACATCCTTTGCAGACGATGGAAAGATCAGCAGAAAAATCAGCGATGTACATGACATGGAGGCCTTGCTGAGGGACACGAACAAAATATACAAATGGTCAGAAGACAACAACATGTCATTTAACACCGAGAAATTTCAGCTCTTGAGATATGGTAGAAAAGAAGAACTTAAACAGACTGCACATTATGCTCCAGATAGACAGGAAATTCAGAGAAGCACGAAAGCGATCGATCTCGGGATAATAATGACAAATGATGCGAAATTCGAAACACAAAATCAGGTAGCGATAAATAAAGCAAAACGAGTCGCCGGACTGTGGCAAATACCCATGTATCATACAACTTGTGAAACATTGAAAGCGTGATATTATACGAGGGCTACAACATTTTAAATGTTCTGCTTGTATGCCATCCAGGCCACAACTTTTGTTAACATTCAACTTATGAATAGCCTGCCAGATTTCTAAGTCATTAATTAGTAGCTCCTCAGAGCATTCCACATTTAGGCATATATTTAGTCTATCCCCCCGAGACAATTAAATAGGGTTTCATAATTATTTTTCCACAGTTCTGCAATGTTTTTTGCACCATGTATCGCACACCCTCTATTACATTTGTCAAGGTAAGATTACTATTGTTAATTTTATTAACCTCCTTCCAGAATTCCCTACTGGAAGTATTGCTATTGCCTAATTTTCTGGCTAGAGATTCTCTTCACTTTTCTTATAAATCTAAGAGCACCCTTGAATCTAGCACGAGTTCTATTTTTCAGTTGGAAGAGTTCCCCCTCCTATGTTTCACCATAGCAACCCATTCCACAAATATATTTTTAGCTACATCATACAAATCAACACAGTATTCTGACTACCCTGACTTGACAGTTACTTTTCCCCATTTTTTATTCTTAAAGCTACTCCCACTCGCACCCTTAATGGCATGTATCTATCATACAAGCTCACCGTAATACTTATTTAAGAGATGTATATATTTTACATCATCACAGGAGGGATTCTTACGAGCCAAAACTTCCGCAGTAATCCTCACAAGCCTTAGCAGTGTATCGGTCTGCATTGTATAGTAATCTACCTCAGAGTGGCTAAGATTTGACCAATTAACATTATAGTAATCAGCATTATCATAGTCATTGTCCAAGTCAGGTGCTACCATACAATCAAGCCCTACTACAAATGGAATATGATCAGATTCAAATACATCATAAAGTATGGACATGCTATTGGTTATATTATAACCATTGTGGGAGGCTATACAGTGGTCTAGCCACGAGTGAGTCCCGAAGGCATCACCAACATATGTAAATGAGTCATTAGGGAGTAGCAATTTACTGGCAAGTTTGTAGTCACATGCCTCACAGTAATTGATAAGAAGGTTAGCAAAATCCGAACCAGGTTTATTGATATTGCCGTTAAAGTCACCAACCACTACAACACATGAAGAGTCTAGCTCCTCTAGCAGTATACTGTATTTAGTTTACAGAGTCTATCTAAAAATACCTCCTCATTTTCAGCACACTCATAATGCATATAAACATTGAATATATACAGTATTTTGTTATCAAGAGTTAGTTTTATGGCTACAACCCACTCATATAAAAAAACTAATGGACTCTATAAACCTATCCAGCTGTGTGTGCCACATTATAGCTACACCTTCCTTCTTATTCTGTCTGCCCACAGTGATAACTTCACTATCATCATTGGGTGAGTTAGCTATTCCCCTATAGTTAGGCTTAATATTGTTTAAATATTTGCACGTTTGTGGAGAGCTAAGCAGGGTTGGGTCGATTAACTTCCAAAATTAACTAGTTAAGTTAATTTAATTTGAGATTCTTACCAACTAAGTTAAGTTAATTTAATTTGAGATTCTTACCAACTAAGTTAAGTTAATGCAAATTTTAAAAAATAACTAGTTAAGTCAAGTTAATTTTGAAAGTTAATCAATTCATTTTTTCTTTCCTGGAAGTAGTCTGTAGATCATCATTATACTCGTATTATCGTACACGGTGAACCAAAAGTAGGTGGACAGTAGGTTGAATACGGTTTGTGTTATATTATATTATAACTATGGTGTTCATTATAACTATGGTGTTTGTGTTTTATTATATTAATATTATAACTAAATTTATTTAAATTTTATTTTGTATTATTAGTATACAAAAAATTAAATATGCATTCTCAAAATAAACGTTCATCATTTACTGTCCACCTACATTTGGTTCACCCTATATACTGTAACTAATGAAGGTAATGATAAACCTGTAATTATGTGGGATCACCTTGTATGTGTGGTTGTCAATGTCTGATAAATTATATGTACTTTTTTGCATATTAAGCAGGGCAAGGGCAAGACGTAAGGATAATTTTTCCTATAAGCTTTTATTATTTTTCGGTTTCTTATAAATAAATTAAATTTGTTTATGGTCTCAACTCAACTTTTCTCAACAAGTCTCAACTTTTAGGCATATAATAGTTTTCCATTGTAAAAATGAAGGCAAAATGAATTTAATAAATTGTTTTCGAAACTGTAGTTTTTATATTGTACACTACTGACAGTGAACATAATCCAGATTCCTTACCAACAACAGTCAAATTAGACACATAAAATATATACTTCACTTACAAATTAAACATGCTTGTTAACTTTACAGAAGATGAAGTTCTCAAACCTTTCATCTCTTAGCCTATTACATTTCACTCAGAAAGATAAAAACAGTATTTTTATAGGAAAATTAATTAAAAATTAATTGAAGTTAATCAATTAATTTGGAGATATTTCAATTAAGTTAAGTTTAACTTTTTTTAAAAATTTAACTAGTTAAGTTAAATTAATTAACTTAATCGGTTAATCAGCAAAAAAATTAAGTTAATTAACTTAATTGACCCAACCCTGGAGCCAAGTTTCCTGAAAGCAAGAAATGTTATGTGAAGATACAAGCAGTGGTGTAGTGCTGTGGGAACGCGTGGGAACGGCGTTCCCTTACTTTTTTTGGTAGAAGGAACGGCGTTCCCTCACTATTTCAAATAAATCCGAACTTACAAATCTCTAACGTCATGAAATTTTAATTCCCACCCCTAGAAGAAATATGAGAAAGAATCATTAACTGCTTCATTTCTTTTAGCTTCGACTGAGGCAATGCTAGCCTATAAAGATCTGGTGAAACAGTCACCACGGCGTACCAGTTGTTAACTTTTTTTTAGTTAATCATTCCAGTTGTTAGCTATTTTTATTGATCGTACTGGATGTCGTATATCTAATGACACTGGAAATACTGCATCTTCAACCTTGGAATATATCCTAATATCCAGTGCATATGACCTCAAAATATCCCTGAAATTGGTCAGATTTCAAAAGATTTCCCGGGGGGCTTACAGTGCCCCCGGCCCCCAGCTGTATGGGCTCGCCGCGCTCGCCATTGTCCCCCCCGCATCTGAGTAACACTTTCAAAATGCGTTCCCTCACTTCTTTATTTAGCACTACACCACTGGATACAAGTTTATTGATCTCACTGTCAGCATTGACTTTGAGGCCTCTACAGTTATAGCTACTAACAGTGAGTCTGAAACTGGGCCATTATTTTTATACACACTATCACCGTTCTCACTGGGTGTTTCCCTGAGATTGCTTGGTGGAGTCTGTTTCCCCATATTTTTGTGGACCTCACAAAATTCGTTTATTCTTCCGCAGTAAGAAAGTATTACAGTATGGAGGTACACATGAGCTGTTCATAAAAGAATAAAGATACAAATTGGGATGGAATAAAACCTGACATAGGAAAGACTGACTGGAAAAACATATTTATAGACAAAATAATGAAAGAGACGTGATACTTATTCGAAGAAACAGTGATGACTGATGACAGTCTTTGAGAAATGTGCACATGGAAAACGGAAAAGGAAAGAGAAACAAATTCAAAAAGTTAAAAGAAAGAATAACTATGGAATTAGTTAACTGCACAGACAATAATACAGAGTAATCAGCATAAAACTAGAGAATACTGTCCACGATATTCTGGTTGTAATTATAAACAATTAAAAAAGAAAATGCAAAGGGAAAAATCCCAAATAGTTCTAAAGTTTTGCAAAAACGAAAAAGAAAGGTTGAGGAACATAGGACTCCTATTAAAACGACATCGTTACGCTGACTGATGATTTACAGATCTCAAAAATTTTAAGTACCCAATATGAGTCAGTTTTTAAGTGTCCCAAAAGCAGATAAAGTGATATACGACTGTCAATTATTCTTTGAAGAAACAGGAGAAAGGCACTTAACAGACTTTGAATTTGTTCCTAATAACCAACCCTGAATATACCCTTCTCTAAATGTGTAAAGATCAGCTAGTAAAAGTACCGAACATATTGAAAAGTTTTCAAGGGTAGAGATAGATCATTAGTAAAGAGCTAAAAATCTCTCTCCGACATTGCATTTCACTAAAATATCCGAAAGAGTTTTGAGAGGAAAAAATCTATCGATATCTAGAAGAAAAAAGGAAACTGAACATTGTTTTTCCCCAGGAATTGAAATTAGAGATGTCCGATTTTCAAGTGGGTGAAGACCGAGGGGTGAGACCGGTGGGCGGACGAAGGTGGGTTGTATGGCACCATAGTAAAAAGTAAAAAATGTTTCACAACCATTCTATTAGATTTAACTCGTGTTTTAAAATCATGAGTTGACTACTCAGGCCTTCTATGAAGCGTTACATCTATGTCCTTCTTGGCTTCATTTTGCAATTTTGTGCAACTCTGTTAATGACCTTCTCGAATGCAGTGCGTTAATTTTTGGTGGCTTCCTGCGTGTTCGGTACTTTCAGTCCTTCAATCGATATGCTCTTTAGTTCATTCGCATGATCAGGCAGAAGGCGGCGACTTTCAGAACTCAAAATTCTATTCAATGACGAAAAAGAACTCTCAACTGTAACTGTTGTGACGGGAGTAGCAAAAGATGAATTCCTACTTCTTTTATTCCAGGAAACAAAGCACAAAGATCAGGTCGAGCCACAATTGTGATGATTAAAAAAAAGAAGTTGAAGTCAAATTCTTCATTCATTCGTCGAATGATATTCCACTCTGTGTTCAAACTCTCTGTTCTGTTCTGTTCTGATCACATGGCATCCACATTGCTGGTAGTTCCTCGCTCCAGTCAAGTGTGGGTGTTTTCTAAGACAGGCATTTGTAAAAGCTACGTAGAGGTTGAGTAAAACCCAGTTGGGGTGATGAGAAAGTTCAAGGGGGTGTAGGCATAGGCGGATTTACATATAAACAGAGTAGGCACCTGCCGAAGGCGGCAAATTTTGTCGTATTTCAGCCTAAATAGGGCAAAGAAAACAAAAATAGAAAATAAATAAGTTATAAGCACTAACAAATTAAATGGATTCACAAATAAGTTTTAAAATAAAAAGAACAGCAGCCTCTAATAGCAAACTAGTGATATCAAATGGCATAACTATAAGCCATTGTGGTGACAATTTCCCTGGCCTAGGGGCGGCAAAATGCTAAGTACGCCCCTGGGTGTAGGAAAATATCTGAAACTGAATGAAAACCAGCATGGATTTAGGGCTGACAGATCAGGTCCTTCACAATGAATTGGTCATTGTAATAATATTATTAATGCTCTGGGAAACAACGAAAACTATGATGTCTTGTACACAGATTCTGCCAAATGCGTCCCTGGAATAACAGTCCATATTCTGAAACATATGAGAAAAGAGGAAAAGTAGGTCAATGAATACTCAACTTTCTGAGGGAACGTAAACAAGTGGTTCAAAGACTATATCTTCCTCAGAGACAGTGGTACGCAGATCAGTGCCACAAGGAACAACTCTAGCTCCTCTATTATTTATAATCACGTTACTAATAAAAAAAAGTGCGGTATTAACTAGAAATTACTGTGGCATTCTTTTTGCCAATAATAAGAAGATCAGCAAACAAATTAAGACAACTGACGACAATGTAGCTCTACGAAAGAACACAAATAATATTAGATAGAGAATAATGTGAATTTAACAATGAAAAGTTTGAACTCCTCAAAGACGAGCTGACAATCCAAAAACGAATTAAAAATAATTTATGGAAAACTACACTCCAGATAGACAGAAGATTCAAAGAAGCCAAAAAGCAAAGGACTTACTTAGAAATAGTCACAACTGACAACGTGAATTTCGATATGTAAAACAAGAAAAAGCCCAAGAGAATAAATGGACAGATACACAGGATCTTCAGAAAAAGAGACAGAACCGTAAAGGTACCTTTACTGAAACATTAATTATATCAACACTCCAGTACAGTAATGCTCGACTATAACAACTAAATACAAAAAGGAGGAAATGAACCAGCTAGAAGAAATAGCAAAAGTAAATGCACTCGAAAGATTAGGTTACTGGGAAAGGTTAAGGACACTAGATATACTCTCTCTGGAGAGAAGAAGAGAGAGATACATCATCATTTACACAATAAATAATTGAAGGACAAGCCCCGATCTCAAAATGAATCTAATAACCTTACAACTTGATATGGAAAACAGAAAATGAGGACTTACCAAATACCAAAACTAAGAGCAAGACAGTCAAAACTCTTAACCTCTTAAAAAGGATAATTTTTGTAGTTAGAGGGCCAAGACTGTTCAAAAAACTTTCCAAAAAACTCGGAAACAATTAAAGTAGGAGTAGACATCTTCAAGAAACACCTGAATGATTGGTTCAGGAAGATACCAAATGAGCTGGTAATTAGCGTGTAGCGTCACTGGGCAAAGTTAACGGATCAAGAGGCACATTTCAGGTTTTGTACAATTGACCTCCCTAAATTCAAAAATGAAAACAAAATTTTTTGTGACAAGTGCAACACCTCCTTTTTCGCATGTGAAAATCGTGAAAATTGCTAGTTACCCATAACTTTTGAACACTTGCTTTCCTAGGGTTTGAGCTATCATTTGACCCCTTACAATGTACTGCTTTTCAGGAAAAATAGAAAAATTTATTTTTGGAATAAACATATACACTGTAGGTAGGTAGGTAGGTAGGTAGACTAGATAGTTTTATTTAGTAAATGATACATTAAAATCTTGTTTAGTTTTGAATGACGGCATAAAGTCACGGGATTTAAGTACTGCTCTAATGTAACCATCTCTTGAATCCTTTCCATACACTGCCCCAGACGCTTTAGTTACCATCCTAACACAGCGTTCTACACCTTGGGAGTGACATGGTATCCGGACAACAAGGGGCTCTTCAGTGATCTTATCGAGTTGTTCGACAGAGAACTGCTTTGTGAGTGGTAGTTCCATTGTGCACTCCTCCACTGGTGGAAGTAAATCTTTCAAATTCTGAGCACTTTGTTTGATCTTTGGTGGCCGAAATTCTCTGACTTGCTGTTGAGCAGGTTTGGGAGCTCGTCCAATGGTCTTGATTACATCGATGGCCAATTTCCGGTTTGCTTGATCTGCATCTGCAAGCATTGCCAGTAGAACATTTTCAGGGTGAGCCCAATATGCATTTGTTTGGATCACAGGCCATGTGACAGTCTTGCTAGCTGGTGGCAGTAATCGTAGCAGCTTGATTTGCTCCAGGAAATGTTTTGGGCCATCTGTGCACCTTGGATGGCACTTGATGCTAAACCACATGGGTCCATAGTGGCACACGACAAACTGTGTGAGTGAATACAGTTCATCACTTGGCTGCACCATCGCTACATATAGCCGACAAATTCTGCTGGCAGTTGTAACCCATCTTGCATGGGAGATAGGTCCAGGCTTCTCTCGTAAAGATCTTCATTAATGACACCAGTCCTTATCGCTTTCATCATTCTGTAGAGGTAGGCTTGGTCACGACTCAATTCAGTAAGGTCAACATCCGGGAGAGTGTGGCCATCAGCAATCAATACATTGAATTCCTCTAGAGGAAAGTGGCAAACTTTCACATGTGGCCAAAGCTTTGCCAATTGGTTCTTTCCATTGAGTTGCAGATTCTGTTGGGCCGATGAGTTCCTTGCACAAGTGGCGCAGTGGGAGTTCATTTAAATGCAGACTACAGATGAACCAGTGCAAAGGGCGACCCAGGCGGCACTCTAGCAGGTGTATTGCTCCACTTCTGTGCCCTGTGTTTGTGGCTGTGCTGTCGGCTCCCACTGCAATTATCTTGTCTGCAATACCCATTTCTTCAATCGCATTTTGAAGTCCATCCGCAATGACAGTGCCAGTTCCTCGTTCCAGTGTCAGATGGCTTAGATAGAAGGTTCCAGGCTCTCCACCAGCACATAGTGGCCTCAACTTTCTTTGTGCTGTACCATTTGTTCCCCTTTTTCTTTGACAAGTGTCATGTCTTTCCGCCCATCAAAAAATAAAGCAGTGACTTCCACATCGTGGTAAGTTACTGCTTCCTTCAGATCCCTCCGTACCTTCTGCCGTGCTCTCCATACTTTGTGGTGGTCAATTACGTTTATCTGATCATCAGAACTAATGATGCCATAGTCAACCAATGTTGCAGTGCTGATAGCTGCAGCAGCCCTGTTCGATACACCATACCGGTCAGCTTCCAAAGCAACAGTGGGAATCGGTGTGGTGTTCCTGTCCTCCTGGGCACTATCACCCATCCACTCATCACCAACACTTTCACCACTGGAGTCTGCTTCTGCTTGAGCTGATTCGACCACATCCGCAGAGGATGCTACCTCTTGCCGTTCCGTTTTTCTTCTATTCTCTTCTTCTCTTGTCTTTCTTGCATCCGATCCTCTCTTGACTTCCTTCTCTCCATCATCTGAGTCACATTCGTATCCACCCGACTGATCTGCATGATCCGCGTGGTTCTCTGGTCGATCAGAAAGGCATGCTCTCGTCGTGGAACTTTCATTTCTTTTTCACAGTGGCATGCAGACAGATCATCGCATTGGCAGACAGCTATGTCAAACAATTGATTCAGGCTTTCCTCGAACTTCTTGGTTTTTGTGGCCTGCTTGCCTTGCTTCGATGCTTGTGAGCCTTTTTCCATCAATCGGAGCAGCTTGGTCTTCACATTCTTGATTGGCTGTATGGAATGTTAACACGATTCCAAAGGTCAATGAGTGTTTGGCATACCTCCGGAAGAATCTCCCGTTGCTGGTGTACTTGTCTCCTTCAACTGGCTTCAAGAAGAGGAAATGCCTTGCAACTTGTATACGGGTTGGAAGTTCAGACAGAGGAAGCTCTGATAGTGGAGAACCAAAGACAATGTGGCTGGCAGATCCCCGTGTTCTTTGCGTGCTCATTGTACCAGCAAAACTCAAGTATCACACAGGAACACCGAAACAAAAACACAAACGTATAAATAAAAAATATATATATAAGGCTTGGTTTATTGGTAAACAATACGTTTACCAATATATATATAAAAATATACTGCACACACACATATGTATTATGTACATACTGTAAATATCCATAGGTATATATATACCCTAAGACATATAACAAACTTATAAACAATGTAAAACACAACAAAACAAAGAAATGTGTATAATGTATATATCACAAAACGCACCTTTCGTTAGTACCTTGGGGTTTTTGAACACCCCATCCACAGAAAAAACACTTGTTTCTCTCAAGCGAGCTAGCGTAGAACTAAGAAATTCCAGGGGATGACTCACTGAGAATAATTAGAAAGCTGCCAGAAATACCATGTCAGTCAGTGTTGCCAACTGTAATTAACAAGAATTTTGTATTTTTTACATGCGAAAAAGGAGGTGTTCTGCTTGTTGCAGAAAATTTTTGATTTCTTTTCTGAAATCAGCAAGGTTGATTGTACAAAACCTGAAAGTGCCTCCAGATCGCTCATGACGCTACACGCTACTGGTAATGTCTTGTACTAGAAAATATCAAGTAATGCTCTCTCTGGCTCTCTTTATCTTAATATATACTATATATATATATATATATATATATATATATATATATATATATACACGTGTATATATGGGATAAATTCACAATTACAGTATACACGTGAAATAAATAAGTGATGCAACCACACAAGGAAAAATGAAAAGCGATTCCAAGGTCTTTTGTGTATACAAGTATTCTTTATTCACAAAAGTCCCCGTTTAATTTTCTAAAAGATAAAATTTCTGAGTATTTTTCCCCTCTTGAACAAAAACACTCATGAAATTAATAATTAAGCTTTGCATCAAAGGTTGTAAATTTCAGTTTAAAAACAAGTTTTTCGCTGTGTCATTCGGATTAGCAACGGGAAATTCCTTCTCACTGTCAGCTAATTTATATATGAAATTTTTTGAAAGTAGAATTTAAGATTTCTCAGCAAAGGAAACTATTAAAGCTATAATAAATTAAAGTTCCTGATAGGAATAACGGCTTTTGATTGGAGAAGAGTAACCGAGAATAACCATGACAGTGGGACAAAATTTCAAACCTTCTCAAGCACACTAATGGATATATCGAAAATAAACTTTCACTTAAACCAAAAGTAATATCTAAACCTAAATACAACAACCAATGAATCACCCCAGCACTCATTGTGAGTATTAAACGCAAGCATACTCTCTTTAAATTATGGAAAACTGATATTATTACCGAACAGACACAAAATTACTGTAACAGACTTTATGCAGTCATTAAAAAGAGCAAAAGCAGATCATTATTGTTTAAAAATTGATGAACAAAAATGTGAAAAATCCAATCCAAAAAGGCTATGGAACACTCGGAAAGAGTTAGTTAACACAAAGAAAGTTAAACCAAATCGCTTGTCCTCCCTCACACCAAGTAGAAATTCTTACAGTGACCCCCAACAACATAGCCAATTTATTAAACAACTTCTTTGCATTAGCAATTAGCGGAGCCGATATTTGCAGTCTCGATCCCAATTACAGGCACTCACTACCAAAAAATACATGTCATAACTAAATCCTAATTCATTTTTCTATGATTCAGTCCTACCATACGCTATCTCTCTAGCAGTGAAAAATCTAAAAAAATAACGATTCTGACATCAATACGATCCTGTAGAAATATACAAATTAGTACCCGATGAAATTGCAATACCACTCAATAAGCTAATGAATGACTCGGTAACGCTAGGCATATTTCCCGACAGTAAAATAAACTTACTAAATTCTTAATCAAATAAGATATTTTAACTAAAACATAGTTTGGGTTCCTAAACCCAAACTGCGGGCATACAACGGAAGATGCCATAAACATGCTTTTAGGGAATGTGTATCAGAACTTAACAAAAAATACACTGCCTTGATCTTCCTCGACTTGTTAAAAATATTTGATACACTTTCGCATAAAATCTTATTGAATAAATTGCACATATATGTAATAAGAGGAAATATCCTCGATTGGTTTAAATCAAATCGCCATCATTACATCAAATTAAAAGATAATTTATCCGACAAGGCAATGCTAACTTGTGGAGTTTCACAAGGATCTATTCTTGGCTCATTACTATTTCTAATTCATGTCAACAATTTTCATCTCTCAGCCACATTAAATCGCGTACAATACGCAGATGATACCACACTTATTTCTTCCCATCATAATTCAGACTTTCTGATTAATGAAACGAATAAGCAATTAGAAAATGTGCTAATACACTTTTAATGAACCTGACAAAGTCAACTTATATGATTATTGCCACAAAACATATTAATACAAACTGTCACATAAAAATTAGGAATACTGCTCTTGCAAGGGTGAATGAGGTTAAAGTGCTTGGCATTAATTTGGACGAAAAACTAAATTTCAAAAGTCGTGTGCAACATATCAAATCCAAAATCCAAAATCAAGATTTCTCTTCATTTTATTTAAACTGAAAAAGACCTTTCCTCAAAACGCACTCTTTACCCTAATTCCTTCATCCATCCACATTTATTATATTGCATTACAGCATGGGGTAACTCAAAGTAATATAAAACATTCTTTGGAAGTAATTCATAAAAAATGTCTGCGAACTCTCTCGTATAATGACAACAGATAAAGTCAAACTTGCTCAATGTTTAAAGAGCTAAATATTTTAAAATTAAACAACTTATACAAATTCAATGTTGCTCTCAGTATGTTCGGAGTTATCAATAAAAATCAACATAAAGGGTGTTCGGAAAGTCACTGTGCACTTATATTTATTTAATAGCATACAATAGTATAACATTGCATATATGATAGAGGTTATGGATGGGACCATCAGAACTTATAAAAGGTGTTGAAAACTAAAAAAAATAATAATAAAATAATAAAACAATAATATAAAAAATATAAATATAAAAATATAAAAAAACATGAATTATATAAGTGCACAGTGACTTTCCGAACACCCTGTACATCAGAGAGCAATCACCCCCATCAAATACACCATCGTTATGACACCAGACTGCCCAGTGATTTTGTATACAAACCTAACTATACCACTTTTCTTTCGAAGGAGCAGATGTATGGAATGCAATTCCTATGCTGATCAAGCAGGCTCCATCACTAAATGTATTTCGCAAATCACTGAAAAAACCCACTTCATTAGCTCCTACTGATGTATAAGTTCACTGCAGCCAGTTTTACCATAGTAATGAAGTTCCCATTTTATAATCAACTATTTAAAATATGCTAATTTCATGAAGCACTTTTAATTTCGTAATTTATTTTATATTTTTTTATTAAGCATCATTTATTTTCTGTTAAATTACAATAAATCATTTAATTAAAATTATGTAACATTTTGTAAACTTTATATTGTACTTATTATTATTATTATTATTATTATTATATTATTATTATTATTGCTAATGTTATTATTGCTTGTTTTCACTATTACTTTACTTGCCACTTTCACTATTTTTATGTAATAAATAAACTAAATTCTATTAATTTTGCCTAAAAAGCTTCCACGCTTTCAACGGCATATTGAGATTAGAGTACTGTGAATATATTAATGTTTTATCAAATATCTAAAAATTGTAAAACTATCTCATTTGTATTCTTTTCTCAATGAAGATTTTTTGGATCACCTGAAGATCAGGGCCCCCAGCCTCAATTATCAAATGATATCTTCGTTAAAACTAACGAAAACATCACGACTTAACCTAACCAATCGTCAAGGGCGTACAGTTGACCTAACGGGTATTCAATTTAATTTATTATTATATTTGGTACTGTAAAGCAAAAAATAAGAATACATGGCGACCCTGATCTTTAGGGGATCCGATTTTTTTACTTTGGGTTTTTTTAATTGAAGGTGTCTGAATTACATACACTGAATTATATAAAATCTAATTATATAAACTTGAATATAACATTGCCCCACAACCATAACTTAATCCAAATCAACTTTATTTAATCTAAAGAAATCACTGTCGAATAATTAGAATGATTAAGCATATGTTTGTCGATTTCCGCAAGAATGTAAACAAAAAAAAGAGAAAAAAAGTCTCATTTTCTGAAGAAAAAGAAAGTTTGTCTCATGAAATTATCCAGCATCTTTCTTTGACATCTCTCATGTGGGATTTATCCAACTGTAGGCCTACATATACTGCATCTGCTTTCATCTTGAACGTTGTTCCTTTGTTGACGTATATGCTTCAGTCACTTTGCCCTTCTTATAATGCGTTTTAAACGAAATAATCGTACTTAACAAAGATGGAAAGTTAAAAGGCAATGAAGCGGGAAACTAGTAGCTATAGTAGGACTCGAACCCGCGTCCCGTGGTTTCAGAGTGAGCGGCCTTTTCCCTTACCAGTTACTTAATTGTACGTTCTTAATGAGTCATTCTCGGGAAATGAGTTTCTTTACAATGCTAACTTTTTCCTCCATACAAACGACACGAGTAAAAACGTTGGTCTTATCAAATTTATTACATTTAAACTGAAATAGCTCCATGAGCTATCTGAATTTTCTCTCTCTCGCTAATATATATATATATATATATATATATATATAATATATAGAGGGTGTCCCAAAAAAACTATATACTCTTTATAGCATCATATATTTTATAATTTTAAAAAAACCAAACAATATATTGTTATAGCAATTGCCAATGAAAGGTAAATTAGTAATCTATGATCAAAATGTTATAGCGAGTTGTTTGCATATAAAATTTAATTAACTACGCCAAGTGCTCAAAATGTTCTCCGGCGGCATGAATGCACTTTTGAATGCGTCGACTAACTGATTCGCAGACATGGACTAATGTGGATGCTGTGATGGTCCCGCACTTTTCCCTAATTGCATCCTTAAGGTGTTCGAGTGTGGCGGGTCTTGTACCATAAACTGCATCCTTCAGGTAGCCCCACAAGTAAAAATCAAGTGGAGTCAAGTCCGGTGAACGTGGAGGATACTCAACGCTTCCTCTTCGTCCTATCCAACGGTTAGGCAACGTTTCATCGAGGTACCTTCTGACATCACAATGATAATGAGAGGGGCTCCATCTTGTTGAAAGTAAAAGTCGTCGTTTCTAAACAACTTCCGAACTGCAGGTATAATTTCTGTCCGCAGCATGTCGAGATATGCGGCACCGGTAACTGTCCCATTAAAGAAAAATGGTCCAACCAAACCCCTGGATGATAAACCACACCATGCTGTTAATCCTGGTAAATTAACATGTTTATCCACATAAACGTGTGGATTATCAAGTGACCAGTACCTGCAGTTGTGTCGATTTACTGTGCCATTCAGCTTGAAGGTAGCTTCATCAGACCACACGATTTTGTTGGCAAACTGTACGTCTTCGGCTTCCATTGACTGAAACCATTCACAAAATTCGAGTCTGCGATCAGGGTCATCTTCAGTCATGACGTGTAACAGACTTGGAATGTAGCTTTTCCATTTTGCCGACTTTAAAATCCGGTGAACACCTGATTTGCTGATTCCGGTCTCACGGGCGCATTGCCTAACTGATTTCTGTGGTGATCGATTAAATTTTTGCAACACTAAAACGGAGTTTTCATCACTCACACTTGATTTGCGTCGTCCAGATCTTCGCTTGTGCATATCTTGAGCAGATCCCTCTGCCTCAAACTTGTCACGGATGCTTGTAATGGCGAGACGTGTCGGTGGCTTTGTACCAAATTCCGGGATCCATTGCCGCTGGACTTCAGACACATTCTCAAATTTCCAATACCATTTCAGAACACTTTTTCGTTGCTCCAGTGTCAAACGTTTACGCAACATGGGTTCTTTTGCTGAACTGAATAAAGTTGAATGCTGTAGAGTTTGTATCGTGGAATGAGTGCGTAGGCTAAGTCCGAAGCAAGCTAGTGAGTGACTAGACTACGTTCGGTCCATAGGCTTCGCCATTACAAGGCCTTTGATAAAACAAGGCCAGGCTTAGTCGACGCATTCAAAAGTGCATTCATGCCGCCGGAGAACATTTTGAGCACTTGGCGTAGTTAATTAAATTTTATATGCAAACAACTCGCTATAACATTTTGATCACGTAGATTACTAATTTACCTTTCATTGGCAATTGCTATAACAATATATTGTTTGGTTTTTTTAAATTATAAAATATATGATGCTATAAAGAGTATATAGTTTTTTTGGGACACCCTGTATATATAAGGCCTTCCGAAGCAAAAGTAGCACAAGCGCAATTTTTTTTAATCTTCAGAAAACGCGTTGAAAGTTATGCGACCTTCGGACAGAGAACGCATTATTTTTCGCGGGACTTTCGACCATACGAACATTGGCGTTTCTGCAATTCATCCATTACAATATGATAGTGTACGGTCTGAAGAACCTCTCAGTGGGTATAACTCATTTTTGCCCTGGATGGCGCTTGTGCTATTTTTGCTTCGGAAAACCTTATATATATATATATATATATATATATTATATATATATATATATATATTATAATTATGCGGGTTGCTTCTACAGAGCTTCAATTTAATATTTAGGAGAAATCCAATGACAAGGAGAAATGTAAATGCCATGAAAGTCTTCTTTATTGCGCAACGTTTCGAGCAATACGCTCATCTTCAGGCTGTTTAATAACAATGTGAAATTAAAATCAATATTGAATGAAAAACAAACAGAAATTTCTATAACCTATTCGTAAAGACAAATTTTAAAAGACTGAGAAAAGAGGGTTAAGTTCTAAGTTATACAGATTTACATATAAAAATTAAGAAGTTATTTTTAAATACATGTAGTAAATGTGAAATTAATACACTGGAAAAATTACCAATAGTACACTGGAACAATGGAGCTATCTACCTTACACAGCAGTATCCGAGGCCGACTAATTTGAGCAGAGGAAACGGGAACGAAGGATGGCGAGGGAGATAGGGAAGGAGGGATTATAAGGAATTGGGGAAGGAGGAGGGATCATAGCAAATTGAGAGGGACGGACGATGAGTCAACATTCAGACTAGGGGACAATGCTTTAATGAAAAGGGATTCTAAAATTCTTAGTGAGTTGGGACAAGTATTACAACCAAGAATTTTAAAATTGTCTAAAGTGACATCAATTTTACATTTGATGCTATGTTCACGAATACTCGAGGCTTCCTTAGTTTTTAAAATTTTACCTGTTCGGCCACTTATTCCCATATGCGAATAAAATCTAGCCCTGAGAGAGCGAACAGTGCTGCCGATGTAATTCCCAAGGAGACACCTGGGGCAGGTAAATAAATATACAACACCGCTACGCAACGAGTCAGGGGTTCGATCCTTCGCTGAGAAAAAGCTACCTAAAGACGTTTTATTAATAAATATGATGCGGAAATCAGTATGATAAAAAAATTTCCTTAACAATTTTGTAAATTTAAGCTTAAATTCCTTATTCCTTATTCTTGGTACCTGAAATGGGTCCCTTGAATAAGGAATTTAAGCTTAAATTTACAAAATTGTTAAGGAAATTTTTTTATCATACTGATTTCCGCATCATATTTATTAATAAAACGTCTTTAGGTAGCTTTTTCTCAGCGAAGGATCGAACCCCTGACTCGTTGCGTAGCGGTGTTGTATATTTATTTACCTGCCCCAGGTGTCTCCTTGGGAATTACATCGGCAGCACTGTTCGCTCTCTCAGGGCTAGATTTTATTCGCATATGGGAATAAGTGGCCGAACAGGTAAAATTTTAAAAACTAAGGAAGCCTCGAGTATTCGTGAACATAGCATCAAATGTAAAATTGATGTCACTTTAGACAATTTTAAAATTCTTGGTTGTAATACTTGTCCCAACTCACTAAGAATTTTAGAATCCCTTTTCATTAAAGCATTGTCCCCTAGTCTGAATGTTGACTCATCGTCCGTCCCTCTCAATTTGCTATGATCCCTCCTCCTTCCCCAATTCCTTATAATCCCTCCTTCCCCTATCTCCCTCGCCATCCTTCGTTCCCGTTTCCTCTGCTCAAATAGTCGGCCTCGGATACTGCTGTGTAAGGTAGATAGCTCCATTGTTCCAGTGTACTATTGGTAATTTTTCCAGTGTATTAATTTCACATTTACTACATGTATTTAAAAATAACTTCTTAATTTTTATATGTAAATCTGTATAACTTAGAACTTAACCCTCTTTTCTCAGTCTTTTAAAATTTGTCTTTACGAATAGGTTATAGAAATTTCTGTTTGTTTTTCATTCAATATTGATTTTAATTTCACATTGTTATTAAACAGCCTGAAGATGAGCGTATTGCTCGAAACGTTGCGCAATAAAGAAGACTTTTCATGGCATTTACATTTCTCCTTGTCATTGGATTTCTCCTAAATATTATAATATATATATGAATAGAAACGACATAATATTAAGGAACGTTTCTGCACACGCGGAAGAGAAACAACGAATAAATGAAAATGAGGCGAACCGCGTGTGCAGAAACGTTCCTTAATAGTATGTCGTTTCTATTCATTTATTACTGCGTGGTCATTGCAGTTAAATGCACATATTCACGATTTGCGAGGGTGCCCTCTCAGGCATTGGTTTCTGCCTATGTAGGAGAATTTCGATTTGTGAATGATTGAGGTCCGTGGTGTAATGGTAGCGCATCCAACCGGCAATTGGAAGGCCTTGGGTTCGATTCCCGGGCGGTTCGCCTCATTTTTCATTTATTCGTTGTTTCTCTTCCGCGTGTGCAGAAACGTTCCTTAATATTATGTCGTTTCTATTCATTTATATACTGCGTGGTCATTGCAGTTAAATGCATATATATATATATATATATATATTACACTCGAAAATTTGGGCAAAAGCCCAGTACACGTATTTTCAATCACCACGATTTCACCCAAACTTTTTAAGATTTTCATACAGGATATCATCTTTTCGCCTGAAATGTATGTCTTCAGATCTTGAACCATGCAATATTTGATTATAGAAAGGAAAACCTGTCGCAAAACGGCAGTATTTAAGTACCCCATTTGAAATAACCTGTTACAACTTACTCTATTGTTGTAATTTGTTTGGTGTTCAACCTTTGTACAGTTGTGTACACCTACAAATAGTCTTTAATCAAAATATGACTTAAAAATCAATTTTCGCTTTCGCTTATTTTTTTCGGGCAAAACGTGTATATATATATATATATAATATATATATACACTCGTGTATCAATCTCTGATGAGCCGGGCATACCTGGCTATGTAAGGTGGAGAGTACAAGAAACCAATTCACTACTTCGCCAGGCCAACTCGAGAGGAGGGGCGACAAGCTTGATCTTCGTGAAATGAGGAATCATCGCACGGAACCTTTGAAAGGTTGAAAGGAAAGGAAAGGTGTATAATATATAGATATACATAAGCTCTTTTAAAATACATACATGTATAAATGGCATACATGCTGTACACTGAGTGTAAAATATAGGAATGGATTTTTTAAACAACGAAACACCCATTTATTGAATACCGTTACAATTGCTTATTTGGTATCATTTCCATTAATTATATTCAAGAATGCATGTCAAAAACAAAAGACAGAGCGAGGCGTATAACTTGGGTCTCTTCCCAATTTCGGTCATTCTCATTTTTATTTTTCGTCCAAGAATGAGAAATACGAAGGTGGGAATTACAAAGGAGGAAATTCTCAGATAGATCCATTCCCATTCCTGCAATTGTGTCACACCTCTCTTTTTATCCTTTCCCAAATCAGGACACTCTTTCCTCAAATTAGGGAGTTCTACTTAGAGTATTCTCACGTGCGAACAGCGAATATATATGTGTATAACTTCTTGGTAACGGCACAGCTCATGTGACAGATAGGACCTCAGCTTTACGTGAGATCCGACCCATCTATGGGCCGTTACATTAACTGAACGCGGAGGACGGTCGTCCATCCAACAACTGAACACACCCGACAATGCTTAAATTCGCTGATCTAACAAGAAGCGGTGTTACGACGTGGTCACGATGTAGACCTCGAACCGCGAATGGGAATCTGAATAATGCGGGGAGGGGGGTAGGCAAATGAGAAGTAATTCGTACCATGAGCTTCTCTTGCACGCACTTGTATAGTTGTAATAACGATTGATGAAGGCCAGAAACTCGGCACAAAGCTCAGACCAGACGAACGTGGACCATTGCGCTAACTTCTGAGTTATTATTAACGGGCCTCAGATTGAGATTTACCTTAAATTTACCTTAAAGCGTTTCTCCTCAAGGGTGCGCTGCTCCCACGAAGTCCACTCAGCGCCTCCTGAGGCGGGGCCACGACGGGGTCGCCACCCTTCTTTTCTCTTGCTCCTGCCATACGATTTGGTCCCCTATTGTAATAAGTAGAGTCTCTCTCCTCCGTTCTGCGAGGAGTCAGCGATTCTGCCGTCGGCAACTGTTGTCACTTTTTTAGGGGGCCCGGTGGTTTCTTGCATAGTGGGGTTGGTAAGCCTCAGGGTTTGGATTCCCAAAACTGC